>JADANP010000032.1:0-529164 GCA_017165645.1 Fusarium sacchari
TTGGTCAGTGCTATTGGAATCTCGGGGTCTAGATTCTCTATTCTCTCTCGAATCTTGAATAGAGGCGCGGGAGCAAGAGTTGTTTATCATTCAAGAGAAGATACGCATGGGTGAGGAGTCAGAAGCGAGCAATATTGCGTAGAGGTTATTGGCCTTGTTCGTACCAGCTATAGTAACTTTCGTTTCATCCTGGTGAAGATGATGCTCGAGTCTCTTATGTTTATGAACTGGGAACTAGCAAAATATCATCCACGTTAATCGCTTGTCCCGTAGCAATGGACCTGTTGGCCGCGATACCAGTAAGTATTGAAGCAGCACCATCTATATGGCTCGCTGCTCGCATGTACTCATCCGACACCGGCGTTCCGAACAAATCATTCAATAACACAGTATCTCCACCTCCATGAGCACCAACACCATCTTCGACCTTGATCTCTCTTGGCTTCTCGAAAAGAGGTCGAAGCAGAATCTTGCGGCTTTCTAGAGATCCCTCATGTGCCTGGTCACCACCTGAGTTGACGTAGCTGTTCTCAACGACCTCAACTTCAAGACGTCCGCCAGTTCCGTTGAAGCTAACTCGGAAACCCTCCCACGGCGCATATGCTGTGAGAGAGTATGAAAGACTAGCTCCATTGCGGTACTTGACGAGAACGTTCATGGTGTCTTCGATGCTGATACCGTCACCAAAGACGCTCTGGTCGCGGTAGTAAGCGTCCTCATGCTCGGCATCTAGATACATGGCCTTCAACTGGGGGTTCTCATCGAGATGAAGGGCAAAAGGGTCAGCTTTGGCGACTTCACTGCCATGGGCACGGGTATAGAACTTGGTCTCGCCACGCTTCTCTGCGTTCTCTCGGCCGTAAAAGGCAAGGTCGCCTGTAGCAAACACAGTTTGAGGTCTAGTCTGGAGCCAGAAGTTGACAAGGTCGAAGTGGTGTGTCGACTTATGGACCAGAAGACCGCCACTGTTGCGCTTGTCCCTGTGCCAACGGCGGAAGTAATCGGCTCCGTGGCTGGTGTTCAACATCCATTCTGTAGTCATGTTGTCAGCCTTCATCTTCTTCGCTATGCTCTATTCATCAACTCACCAAAGTGGACACTTGTGACTTTCCCAATGGCTCCAGATCGCAGCAACTCGAAGACTTTGGTGTTGTGAGGCGCATATCTGTAGTTGAAAGTGACGCGAACTTTCTGACCGGTTCTCTCAACTGCTGAGAAGATCTCCTTGCATCTGGGGGCGTCAATAGTCATCGGCTTCTCAGTGATAACATTGCATCCGAGTTCGAGAGCTCTAACAATGTAGATATTGTGCGTTCGATCCATTGTTGTAATGATCACTTCGTCGGGCTTGGACTCTTTGATCATCTGATCAAAGTTGCTGGCGAGATACGTTGGGACCTCGCCATGTCCGAGTGACTTGAGCTTGGAGTTCGCATAGTTCATGCGAGTCTGATTAGTGTCGCAAAGGGCTACGATGCATGATGTTTTGCTGTATTCTGTGGCGATGGCTGAGTAGAAGAAGCTTGAGCGGCCGCCGGTGCCAACAACGGCATATCGCTTTCGTGTTGCTTGAGTTTCCGCCATATTGAAGTTGATCTGATATTGAAGTGTAGTGAATCCGAGACCCCCAAAGTTACGAGAAGAGGCACGCGAGGTATTTATCAAGAACGGTCACGATTGGATGACTCGGTCAGTTTGGGGGAGGGGGAACATTCCTCGGGCTCTCTTCCCCCGAATTGTGGGTCTGTTTGCGGGGGTCATCGTCAAGTGACGGTGATGATATTTGAGGGATGGCCCAATATCGCATAGTTCTGATAGACTAGACAACCCCTCTAACGCGTGGGATAACATATCGGTTGACTATAGGAGCATAAGGTCCGGATTCGCCCAAGGCTCAGAGAATGCGGCTTCCTGGTGACCGAGTGACGACATAATATGGGCGACTCGCTTGACCTGTCTAGAAGCTTTGCGTTCAAGATCATGAGCTACCTGGAGCAGAAAGAATGGCTCTTTCGATACCTTGGCATTCATCTGGTCAAATTTGTCACGAATCCTTACGATCAAGCTCCAGTCTGACATGACGGATGGCTGGTCGGGGAACTCGATGATGTTGACCAGCAAAACGATCAGCCCCGAAGATTGCAGCAAGCATGAAGCCTGGTTACATTGTCAGTCCGTACATTCTTGACAATCGAGGTCCGACTCACCAAGTCCAATACTCTGTCTCATTCCCAAAGGCCGAAAACTCTAGGCCAAGCCTTGATTGTTCCACGCAATCGGACCATGCACTAGGGAATGAACGGGTCTCTTTCTGGTTGATCTTACCAACGATGCCATCATCTCCAGTCCGAATCACAGCTGGAGAAAGGTATCACTGCGCCCTGTCGATCCACGTCTCATCAAAGGCAAAGAAAGGTCCCGTGAATCCTGTAAAGGCACTCGAGGTATCGGTTGTACGTCACCAACGAATCTTATTGGTAGTCACACCAACTGTTCCTCTTCAGCTCTTCCAGGCACGGTGGTCGACGAAAGCAGAACGGGTCTATCACCAAGCCTCACGCAATTTTGTGAAATTTGCAGCAAGGCGCCACGCTTTCAGCGTCAGTCAACCAACTGCCGTGTCTCGTTGAGATATTTCGCCACAGCGCATCGAGTCGGCACGGAACTCCGCGGCCGAGATGTTGATGAGCCGCTATCTGCCGCGCGCCTACTATCGCTACTCAATACTTTGCAGACCGGTTCATGCAGTCCTCGCTTGGTCTAGGAATCATAGGTGTTCCATCATGCGGTTCACCGAAGTAACCATAGGCTGACACATTAAGGTAAGTCGATCCCCCTGTCAGTACGATTGTGCTGCTTCGCGGATACTTACTCGGGCAAACCTTTACAGATGGACAACAACACCGACTCTAAATCCTCCTCAACATGAAGCCTCCTTACAAACTTCAGTCTCCGTGGTTAAGCGTTATGGTGTAAGCAAGACCATGGCTAGAAGCGCTCCCCGAGATGATATATAATCCGAAGAAGCGACCGCGGTTGCTTCTCACTACCAGGCTTCAACAAATCATCACTACCTCCCGCTACAGTCAACCAGCACAACTCTACACCTTGTAGCCATGGCTACTTCTTCATTCCCTCAACGTGCTTCTTCAGCCTTCTACGATGTCGTCATCATAGGCGGCGTAACAAGCGGCTCAGCAATAGCGTGGTTTCTCGTGTCGAACCCTAATTTCAAAGGCAAAGTTCTTGTTGTCGAGAAAGACCCATCTCTTGCCTACTCTGCAACTCAGGCCAGCAATAATTGCATGCGTCAGCAATTTGCGACCGATACCAATGTCAAGATAGGTAGCTCAGTATACTGCCGAATTTGTCAAAGGCTTTCGCAAGAACTTCAAGTGAGAAGATGGCGACGGCATTCCGGATATCCCTATCCGCAACTTCGTCTATCTGTATCTCGCAGACAATTCTGAGTTTGCTGCAGTTCTGGAGGAAGATCAAAAGCTTCAGGCTAACTGCGGTGCTGGAACTAAGATGCTGTCGGCTGGTGAGATAGCATCCAAGTATCCTTTCTTCGCTCTGGATGATATCAGGGCGGGCAGTCTCAACACTGTTGACGAGGGTGTCTTTGACGCCCTTGGTAGGGCTCATAGCCTGCGCAAAAGAGCTCAACAGCTTGAGGTCGATTGGATCAATAATGAAGTTGTTGGGATGGCTCGCGTCAGCAACAAAATCGCTTCCGTTACTCTCAAGACTGGAGAGAGCATCAGCGTTAACAATGTGGCCAGCGCCGCAGGAACCAGAGCTGCTGAGGTCTCGCGTCTTGCTGGAATAGATCTCCCGATTGAGGCTCGACACAGATGCACCTACATCTTTTCTGTCGATGAACCTCTATCTCAGGATCTCTAGCTCACCATTGATCCTCTGGTGTCCATATGCGATCATATGGAAAGAAGGACTACCTCGTCGGCTGCCCTCCGATCAGCCCTGATGTTGCTGTCAGCCCCGGGGACTTCAGCTACATGGAGGATGTGTGGAACTTGAAGATGCTGCCTGTTCTCAAGAAGCGAGTTCCTCAGTTTTCCGCTGCAAGTGTTACACACTCGTGGATGGGCCATTACGAGTTCAACACTTTCGACCACAATGCCATCATCGGACCGCACAATGAAGTTTTCAACATGTTCTTCTGCGTGGGCTTTTCTGGACATGGAAGCCAACAGACTCTCGCTTGCGGACGAGGTGTCGCAGAGCTCATCACGTACGGGCAATTTCGCACTCTGGACTTGTCAGCTTTGGGTTATGGCCGGATTTCTCACAATGAGCCTCTGATGGAGCGAGCTGTTATTTAGATCTGTAGAAAGGGTGAACGTTGGAAATTTTCACACTGCATTGCCAACCCATCACCTTGTCTGCTTGTCCAGCTTGACGTTCGTGAAATGGTTGCTACGTGGAAGCTGATAAGCTCCTTAGGCCACAGAACAACAGGCGCAAACATAATCCTGTTTTTTTTTAAAAAAAACCATCCATGTCACAATATGTTTTCTTCTCTTCCTTTGTACTTGATAACATCGCTGTTTGTCAGTTTCTGCGTGTGATCTGGAGCAAGCTCATCTCAGAGACCTCTGCCTATAATTTCTCCGGCAATCAACATTGACAGATTGAGTGTTGCCAGTCCGCGGAATTCCCTGCTGTTCTAGACTTTACCCTGATTTGGGCAAGCCGATGTCGTCATTTGTGTTTGCGACAATAGCCGTGAGGATACGAAGTACGATAATAGCCGCAGCGTCTTTGTAATCCGATTTCTTTCAGGGCGTCGGGGACACTTTCCAGTATCGGCGGTGCTGGAATACAGGGCGTACCCCGCTAAACTGCACTTTCAAGGTGACGCGAGAATAGCCGTTTGTTGCAAGAGCTGCTTATGAAGCAATCCAATTGCGACAAAACTTCTAGTTTCACATGTTGAACATCGCCGCAAGCAGTTAAATATGCAAAATTCCCCTCTTCGAAAGTGGACAAACACCAAACATTAATCGCAGGCTTCTACCTCGACAAACATCAACCATGACCAAGATCTTCCTGTTAGTTCTACCCCGCACCCACTGTAACTTTAGCTGACCCGCTGGAATCAAAAACAGTACCGGCGCTACTGGCTACATTGGCGGTGATGTCCTCCATACGCTGTTGAAGTCGCACCCTGAATACAAAGTTCGAGCCTTGGTTCGCGATGCTTCGAAGGGAGCGGCCATAACCAAGAGCTATAGTCAGGTGCAGCTCGTGACTGGCGGACTTGACGACGCAGATGTTATTGCACAGGAAGCCCAGGATGCTGACGTCGTGCTCCGTATGTGAACATCCTTGTCCCCAATCCTAAGGCATTGCTTGTACTGATACTCAGTCTACAGATCTCGCGGCCACCGGGCACTTGAAGAGTGTCCAGACCATCTACGAAACTCTCTCAAAAAGGTCGGATAGCGCGAAAACTCCATATTACATCCAAATTTCGGGCGCCAGCGCGTTGGCGGCGGGTGAGCTCGCCGACAAGTCGCGAGTCTTTGGTACGGGCAGTGATGTCATCTACAATGATCTCACTGGCATCGACACAATCAAAACGCTCATCAAGCAATACCCAAGCCGCGCAGTGGACAACTATATCTTTTCCGTTTCGGAGAAAAACTCGAATGTAAAGACAGCCCTTGTTGTTCCTCCCATCATTTACGGCCAAGGTCGTGGTCCTGGCAATCAGCGCAGCATACAAATCCCCGGGCTCGCCAAAGCGACATTGGAGCACAACAAGGGTCTGCAAGTTGGCTCTGGTGAAAGTCGCTGGGGGAACATTCACGTCGCCGATTTGAGCCGCATCTTTCTCCGCTTGGTTGAGAAGGCGGTTGAAGGCAATCAAGATGAGAACATTTGGGGAGCAAATGGACTCTTTTTTACGGGTGCTGGAGAATTGGTGGGTTTTGCATCCCCCCGACTGAGCGAAACTTGGTGCTAACAGATTGACTTCACTACAGTCATTTGCCGAGATCTCACGTCGCATCGCTGTCGCTGCAAATGACTTTAATCTCATTCCGACCACAGAAGTCAACAATCTCGATGGAAAGGAAATAGACGACATCATTCCGCACGGCTCTGTCCTGTTGGGAACAAACGCGCGCGCTGGAGCTGATCGGGCTCGAAAAGTCCTCGGCTGGGAACCAGAACATGAAAGCTTGGAAGAGCATATCCCGACCACAGTGATTCAAGAGGCCGAGGCACTTGGCATTAAGGGTAAGAACCCCAAATTCAAGCTATGAATCCAGGCATTAATGTTGAATCTGACATAGTCGAACAATGGAGACACTGAGCCCGAGTTGTGAAAGCAATTAGTCAGTGTACTGTAGGTACCTACTTAGGTCAATCCACCGTAAATTCAGTCGCGCGAAATCCTTATCCTGAAGGTACCTCGAATACATTAAATACCCCAAAACAAGTAGAATAGAAGCTTAATAATTCTCATATGCGCAAGCCCCTCAGCGCTCAGTACGGCCATCATATTCTCTTTCATCTTGAAGGTTTTCAGTCAATTACGTGCCGCCACGTGTAGGGTAAACACAAACCTCGCCAGGATTTCGAGGAATGAAGTGAGCGCCCCGGAGAATCCAGTGACGTACCCACAAATAAAACCACGAATCCGCACCCGCCAGGTACCTACCTATGTTTGTTTGTGTTATCATCATCACCCAATGCAAGATGCCACCCGGAAGCGCAAGAGAAACTCAGACTAATCGCCCTCACGGTGGGGCTCACGACGACCAGCCGCCGTCTGATAACGTTCAAGCCAATGAAGCTCGCCGAGAGCAACAAGCGGCAAGCTCTCAAGTTCCCAAAGGCTCTCGTAAGCGTCGCTTGCTTCGGGGCCCGGGAGGGGAGGTGATGATCCCTGAAACCCTGCCCCAGAACTGCTACTGGGCGATACTGAAGGTCGACCGCTGGAGAAACCCTCTTCATTTTATTTCCGAATTTGAATCTTTAATAAGTTCCGATGGCCCCCCTGATTATGAATTGACTTTTGGGTGTCGCCAGTGGTGGGAGAATCATGGTCCTTGGCTCGATACCTACAAAGAGGCCCTCGAGATCCCCGACGAAGCCTGGAAGATGAGAGAGGAGGCTATGAAGCAGGATGATAGTGTTGCTGATGATGAAGGTGCTGATAACTGGGACTTCATATGTGTGCCTATCCCGGGGGATGAAGAGGGTAGATTTTGTGGCGAGTTTGGATATGTCGACGAGGGGGAGGGTGATGGAGAGACTGCGAGCAATGCTGGGAAGGACAATGGCAGAAATCCTTTCGGTAAGCTTGCATCACTTCACCCGAACTGGCCTTGGGTCTTCACCATGCGTGGTATAGATCGCTTCAAGTGGTGGAGGCAAGAATGTTACAAGCGCATTCAATCCAACAACTTCCCTGGCGAAATTGGCGATTACGGTGCGCTTGAGGTACTTGAGAACATGGTAGGTACTCTTTCTCATTGCAAAGCTTTTCAAGACCGGACTAATTAGCATCCAGATAGCACATTTCGACTCTGTCTTTCAGCCTAATTCCAGTTACCGTGATTTCTGGCCCGAGGTTGAAGGCCTTGCCCTAACTCTATGGGCCCGACATCGTTACTTCAATCGTAAGCCATGATACTGTGCCAAATTCGGCGTTATTTCTGACAACTCTCAAGTTACCATACTTTATGATTCAAGTCATGTGAGGGACGAGATCGTTGGCAGCCTAGTCCTCGCAACTATTGACGCTCTGAAGAGGCAAGATGTTTTCAAGCCCAACTCCGAGATCCGCAACCTCGGTTCGGTACTGCTCACATTTATCCATTGGGGGCTCGACATGCTCTATTCGTGCATTACCTTTTTCAACAGATACGACAAGAGCTTGTCTTGGATATGTAAGGTAGTTGACCTTGCTGAAGAAGCCAATATCGAACTTTCAGTTCCCTACCACTTTGACGTAGATTATAGAAAGATCAAAAACCTTCGAGGTACCCCTGCTGGGTGGATGGACCGGTGGGAGGATGTTAACTGGCAAAGCCGGGTAAGTCTCTTTATATTACCTTCAGAAGGCAGAGTTGACAGGTTTTAAGCTCAGAGACTATAAGAATGAGATGGGATCTGACATCCTCGGAGGGCATGAGTTTGATATTACTAGAATGACCGAGGCTGAAAGACGTGATCTCGAAAATAAGTAAGTGCCCCGCGAAGAAGGTTCTGCACAGTGACTAACATATTCTTTTATAGATGGAGACCCAAAACTCAGAACTGGTGATAAGTATGATGCAGAAAGACGAAGCCAACAAAAGAAGACTCCACGTTTAAGGTTCTCGCTTGTGGATATATTGTGGTTATCAGACTGGATTTAGTGGTTTTGTTGTATAATGTAATTTAATTTTGAGAGGTATCCGTTTAAGTCTGCTTCTTGTTCAACGACTCTCTCGCCATTTGACACGATTTCGCAAGCTCAATGTTAGAAATCACCCCAATTCGCTCGTTGATCTCCTGCTCAATCCTAGGAATGTCCTTTCCAACACCTTCTGCCCTCCACTCATACGCATTTCCAACAAACCTACTGCTATCGACGAGCCATTGACCCCTCTCTCTTCTCGACTCATCATAAGCGGCAAATGCAGCCTCAATATCTGACAGATTTTGTACACGCTCATCGGCGAGAATCTCTGCCATGACTGCGCTGTCTTCTATACAGAAACCAGCTCCGGCACCGTGGTGGGGACTTGTGGCGTGGGCAGCGTCACCAAGAATAGCTATCCTGCCCTTATAAAATGATGGGACGGGGTTGTCACCAAGGTCGAAGATGGCCCACTGCAAAAATCAGTATTTGATCGGCATAGATGCTGGATGGAGGACATACCACACTGAGAGTCTCTTCTGTTAGCTTCAAAAGGTTTGTCACGGTGCTGTTGTAACCCTTGAAGTCATCTAAAGCATCCTGGCGGTGCGCTGTCTTGGTGAGCCTTGTAGGATCACTCCACTCATTTGGATCTGTGCGGAACGCGACAACGTTGAGCTTCTCGCCGTGGTTGACTTGGAAGGTTAAGACGTGGCCATCTTGTCCCATCTGAGTTGTCAGTATCATGTTCAATATCGCAGACGACCATGAACTTACGTGCATGCATGCGTTTCGCGCCCTCTCCTCACCAACAGCTTCAATGGCCTTGTCCATGGGGATGAGACCACGATAAGCATACTTGTGAGAATAGCGAGGTCTTGCGCATGGATGATTCTCTCCGAAAAGGATCCTCCGGACGCGAGATCCGATGCCATCACAACCAATCAAAGCGTCGGCATATGCCGTTGTGCCATCGGAAAAGCTCATGCGAACCTTGCCATTGGGCTCTTCCACTGCGTTATCAATGTGCTTATTAAACTGCACCTTGTCTGAAGGTAAAAGGTGAATAAGCTCATTGAGAAACTGAGCTCTGTGAACACCGTTCTGGCCGAGAGGAGTCTTGATGCTGAAAGCCACCTTGTCATCTTCGGTGGTGCCGTCTAGGAAGTCAAACCAGGTCTTACGCTTAGACTCCCAGCCATTCCAGGTGCAGACTTTGAGAAAGGCTTCGTGTACACCAGGATGACACATCTTCATCGCTTGCACGGCATTAGGAGTGAATGAGACACCTGCACCGATCTCGTGAAAGTTGTCGGCTCGCTCATACAGCATTACGGGGACATTGCGGTGGTGAAGGGCGATAGCCAGAGTCAGGCCGGCAATACCACCGCCGACAATGGCAATGTCGAATGGCTTCGTGGTGTTTGACGAGACGGCCATGTTGATTAGTAAAGGATGATTAAAGAAAGAGACCTAATTGAAGCAATCGTCACAAGGCCACGAGTAGTTGTAGGTCTTTTAATAATAACGAGTGAAGATGCTTTTAGTTTTGTCCACTCCGTAAAGCTAGCTGGTCCCCATTCTGCCGTCATAGATGCTTCCGACTCTTCCAGACCAAAAAACCCAAGAAACAGCCAAGAAGTTGGGGAACACCCGGCTTCCGATCCCCACTCGCTGCTTTCCGACACTTTTGGAGTGAGCTCGGGGCTTCCTTTGCGGGGAAGATCTCCACGTTGCTTCCGCGGAGACTGACTCGGTAGTTTCTGAGTCGATCTTCTAGATCAAAATAAGCCGCACGACATTGGATGCGGACTGAGTTTCAAGCTGGAAACACGGCACTTGGCCACTAATAGTTTCGGATGCTGGGTTTCATGAAAGGTTCTTGAGATATTCGGCGTGTTTGACCTATCGGAGGAGGGCATTCTCGGAAGCTAAAGAATGGAAGCCAACTAAGCTCCGTCTACAGCCAAGAATCAGGCTTTGAAGGCGCAGAGAGAAGCTGCAAAGAATATATCTAATACAAAAATGGTAGGTTGCAGCAGATCTCCAACATCTAGACCCGGCATTCGAGCGACGAATACCCCACGGGGGAGAAAGGGGTTAGGTATACCCCGAATATGCCTTAGTTCAGCGACCCGTGTGTATAAAAGCAGTCCCGATAACAACCTGGTTTACCCCAGATTCTACTACATCATCTAAACCTTCTTTCCGAGATGTCTTCTAACCCTACCATTGTGTTTGCTCCCGGTGCCTGGCACTTGGCCTCTTGCTTTGACCCCATTCGCGAGGCCCTTCACAGTCGGGGATGGACAACTGAAGCTGTTGAGTATCCATCTGTTGGAGCTGAGCCTCCCACCAAGGGTCTTGATGACGATGCCGACGCTGTACGGACTGTCCTCCAGCGTCTAGCCGATAAGGGTGAACAGATCGTCCTTGTTGTCCACTCATATGGTGGTTTGGTCGGTGCCAATGCTGTGAAGGGGCTAGGATACCGCCAACGCAAAGAGCAAGGTCTTCCCGGTGGTGTCATCATGTTTGTGTACCTAGCTGCGTTCGTGACGCCGCTCGGCCTGAGCATTAAGCAAATGCTCGGCGGACAATTCCTGCCCTGGATGAACCCCAAGGTAAGCAATCTCAAGTATTCTCGCTCGAGAAAACTCCATTCTGACTGCCACCAGGGAGATTATGTGTACGCAGACACACCAGAGGAAATCTTCTACCATGACCTGAGTGGCGAGGCACTGGAAAGCGCCATGAAGACGCTCAAGCACCAATCAGGTCGTGTTTTTACAGATACTGTCACATACGAGCCATGGCACGATATCGAGACCATGTACTTCTTCTGTGACGAGGACAAGGCGCTGTTCCCTGTGGTACAAGAGCAAATGGCAGGTATGCTGGGTCCCAATGCCGTACAATTTCACTCGAAAGCATCGCACTCGGTCTTCCTTTCCAAGGTCGATGAGACAGTCAAGGGAGTTGAGTTAGCTATCGAGGAGGGCAAGAAGAGAGCGGCTTAGGTATTTTAACGCAGTATGAAGCACTTTGGAATTGAGATATCCTGTTAGCTAGTGAAATCAAGTTTGTCGTCACTAGATACTGAATTGTATAAGTTCACCGAGTTCTCTACTCAGGCCAAGTATATGGAAACAGATCGAATGACTTTTCCGTTAAATCGGAGCGTGCTAGAATGTATGAGTCTGACTGCGTTCAAAAAAAGCACCAGATTGGACAGCAACGAATTGCAAAACGATGCTGCGGCCTCGATAAATCCCCGCGGATCCAAGTGAAAGTGAATGGGACGCCTGACACCTTCACCCTGTCTTATCAAGTGCGCGCAGCACTCGGCATCTTCATCATACGGCTAACGCTGAAAGTAAACTTGGCCACGCTCTTCTGGGCCTATCTGGTAAATAGGTCGTCTAACCTCAAGCTTTTGCACGCTAGACTCTGAGCTGCAGTAAAATTTGAAGATAGCCTTAAACTGTCTAGCCATATAGATCCTATCAACAGTCTTGCAGGCCGAGTTCGCTTGAGAAGGCTGAGAACGATCAACTTCTCTTGTCAGTTGGAACCTAAATGCCGATCGATTGAGTTTAGGAAGGCTGGGGAGTTCTGAGACGTATTGCAGGGTCTTCGAGCCGGGGAAATGGAAGTCCTCCAGCTCAGTAAGTCCGGGGAGGGAAATGCCAAGGGCTTGGTATGCAAAATCTTGAAGTCGAGGACGTTTCTGGATAAGTCTCGCAAGGCCAGTAAACTGTTCTCGTTTTCAACTTCAGGGCGAATCTGAGGCGCCGCCGTCCAGTGTGTGTAGCCAACCTCGCGCTAAACATGCATTCAATTTATTATATACAGCTGATTTTCAGGACGAGCTTATTACAATTGAAGAGCCAAGTTCCAATGCTCTGGCTGTTTTATGTCTCTTTGAAATAAAGTCAAAATTTCAGCTCACAAGTGCCCAGAACAAATGATTGTGCCTCAAGATTGTCAATTCAAGTATCTGATTATTGGTGAGGCTTTTTATCCTATCAGTGACATAACAGTCAACCCATCCTCCAAGAAGTGAATGATTGTTTGTGAGTCCGTTTACTTGGTGCCGGGAACAGAAACATTGAGGCAGTCGGCGATCTGGCCAGCAATGCTAAGAGGGCTATGGAATATTTAGCTCTGGAATCAAACTGTAACGATTTACTTACCAGCCAATGACATCGGCAATTCCGACGATGCTGTCGAGGCTGAGGTTTGGGAGGCACCTGGTGATACCAGTGATCCGGAGAAGACAAGCAGGGTCGAAGAGATTCGGAACCTGTCGCTCCTCCATCTGAGGGGTAGCAGCCGCGATGGCAAGGGCGGGAAGAGCGAGAATGATTGAGGCCTTCATTTTGATGGTTTTGGGGGATCTGAGTGGTCTTGGGTTAAGTGGTTGTTTGATTGCTGTGATAGAAGAGTGTGATTGTGAGTGATGGGGATGAACTGATGAGGAGGGATGAAGGAGGGTTTTTATAGATATCAAGACTCTCAGAGAATCAAGACAAGAGGTCCCCCAAGTCATTGTCCCCCTTCCCAGCGACCACATTCATAGCGAGTGTCTGAAAACCACAAGTCATGAGAATCTGGCCGAATTCCTCAGACAGTCGTCATCTGGCGGAGTTGACTCCCCATAGGTACATTGCTAGCCATAGGCTGTTGGTAGTCTCAACATGTCAAAGTCGTCTCATAACCGTGCGAAGACGTTTGGAGTTGCACGGGCTCAACGTCCTGGCGATTAAGTTTGTCTTACCGTGTTGGGCCGGAAGCATAAATTGTCTGGTATGTGATATCTCAACTTGGCAACTTTCGTGATAATTCTTGCTATTCTGAGACCTGCTGCTGCCATTTATGTCAGAGGCGTCTGTCAATGCTATTAGCAACGGTTGATTAATGGAGGTCGGGGCAAAGGGCTGTTCTGAATGGACAGGACCATTCACTGCTTGGCCCTTGACTTGAACATCATTGAGGCGGTGAGATGGGTTCGAGATCAAATCAGAAAATGAGGTTTCGACAAACTTGTTTTCATGTCACATTAACATCAGCTAAGGTTTCAAGCTGCATCTACCATCAAACATCGCTTCCTTGGCTACATTGAGCTGTGCCAAGTGTTGTATGTCTCCTAACAACTGCTGCTGTTGCTGAGGCAGACTAGTGCCCTAATAGAACGATTGTCCTGTGAAAACAGAACTTTACTCAACAACCTGCCAACAACCTGCTCGTAGATCTCCAACCCCCGCAAAACATTCTAGTTGTGAGACAACGGGAGGATACCCTTTCTTCAGCCGCACGTCAAGCGGCAAGTACCAATCCATTCTTCGCCATCCTTGCATCAGTCTGACCAACACCAAGAGCCAACGCCCTGTCTCAAAGTCGAACGTTCCATTGACAGCTTCTGGGATATGAATGGCACAGTGTAAGTGATCTGCAAGCCGTTACTTATTCCCGAAATAAGAGGATCGAGTGGCTGCTGATCTCTATCGACTTTCATACAGCACACGACTTGAGGGATACGAAAAACCTCCTGTGGGGCATCCATCATCCCTACATCATAACAGGGCGCAACCTCTCCCTTGACGATCTCATTACAACCAACCCCGATGGGGAGAGACATTCGTCAGTGGGCTTCCAATCATGACAGCTCAGCATCGAAATCTGCAAGTCGTCCAAATAAGAAAATGCGGGAGCTGCCTTAGCAGCCTTTACTGTCTCTTGGCTCACAAAACCGGAATGGAGCAGCGTTCGGACCCCCAATGTCTTGGATCTGCGGATATCAGTGGTGCGGATGTCGGTCATACGGAGTTCCCTCAGCGGTAATCCGAATGTCAGCTTGGCACTGACCAAGTGCGTTAGGGGGGCTGCCAGCTGCATAACTCATCGGGATCTAGATTGAGCGGCCCGTTGCGAGCGGAAGTTTACCTGAGAAGCTAATATGAGCGGCTGGAGGCAAAGTTAGTCCCGGCTGGCAAAGTTTGTATCGTCCACGAATCGCACCTTGAGTTTTCAGCCAAATTCTGAATTGATAAGTTGAGCTCCATATAATTACTGGATATTATGAGACTTTTCATGTAATATGCCTCAGACCAGCAGGCCTGGACTTGGGCGCAGTGGGGACGTATGTTCAGCTCCAGCTGCCATCTCGTGATGCTAGCCAATAGCTCTCTCCTCTCTCCTGGTCATTTGATGAAACGACATGGTGCCCCCATCAATGTCTCTGCTGTTATGTCACAGTATGGTAATGATGACAGGGAAACCTGGCCGTCATACCCGCTAATGTCTCTGCATGAGTTGGTTGATATTCTCAACAAGCTGCATGGTCGACGAATGTGACAGCTGACAAGTGGCAGCGAAACGGCTAGCTTTAACCTTAACTCCTTAAAAACTTCCGACGGGCTGAGAGTGGTCGAATGTGACAGGTGATGTTTACGGTAGACGTACGGGACTCTACATCGATCGCCAACATTCATTGTGATCTATCGTTTTATTTCAGAGAAAGGGAGCGTGGGGCTGAGAACAGGCCGTTGACAGATTGCAATTATTCAATCGATTGCTTGAATCCGTATGCATCTCGATGATCTTGGATGATGTACACGCACTTGTGCCATGTTTGGGCTGGGCCAACTGATCGAAGCCTTACAGTTGAGAATGGCCTGTAACTTCAGCTTGATGTAAGAGAGAACTTACAAAACTCAACAAAATTACTCAAACTGATTGAAGTTGGCGAAATCGGAGCTACTGCTCCATGGGCGTCGCCGATCAGCTTCAGAGTAGATACAACGATGGGGTTGGTGGCGTGTCATCGTGAGTTGGGAATTGAACCCTGCACCTGACCTCGTCGTGAAAAGACAGATCAAGCTCAACAATCAGTTCTGCCTGTCTACCCATTGGGCAACCGAATGTCACGTCGCTACACATTGGGAGGAGAATCGATGCTAGAGGAATGTGGAGGAGAAGTTCGAAATATTGGATGGTGTTCAATTTGACGGTCCTGCTCCCAGCTCACAAAGGAACAGCGACTCAACGGCTCATCATCAAGTCAATAGAAAAAACACGGCCCCTTTCGCAATAGGCCTTGCTTAACGATTGAACACGTATTGTATTGAGCTCACAGTAATACACTTAGAGTGAATTCCCTTCTAAGAATATCTCAACCCCGAAGCATATGGGGCTGTCTGAAGCTCAACGGTTGCGGAAATGATGTTGAACCTAGTAAGCTACCCTGCAGTTGTGCATTTTCCCCCAGTCAACGTACGGCTGCTCCCGAGTGCCGATGGGGGGTTTAGTAAGCGCCATAGGGAAGCTAACGAAGAATTACTTGGTGGTACAGGGGTGAACCACGGCGCGGATCCGCGTATTGCACACGTCTCACAAACTCAAATACTCGTATGCTTCGCGATAGTAATATTCAATCTTCACAAGCCAGGTCATCAATACCGGCACATACAAACGACAAAATGTGTAGATAAACTGGCTGTTGCGCTACCCCATTACGGGTTCGGTATTCCTCACGACGTCAGGTAAGGAGGGATTAAGGCTGCAGTGCAGCACAAACCACGTACGGGGCTTGATAAGGTGTCACACGGAGTTAAAGGGTTGTTGTCCGTTGGAAATTGTGCAACAGGGAATTATGTCAGAGGCATGTCTTGTGCGATGAATGCGAGGCAATAGTTAGCAATACTTTTCAGGTTACCAATAAATGCACTCGCAGCTGAGATCAGTCATGTCATCTGCTTCGCCAATACCAAAGAAAATGACGTAAATGAAAACAACGAGGATCTCACGTAATCGCAGATTGATTGATTGATGAATCAGTAGCCGTATCTCGCTCGGCGAAAAAAAGTGCGCAACGCCGACCGGCTTATCTAGGATTATCCGCAAAACCCACGAAGGAGCGAATCCTTCCAGTCACATTTTCAGGTGCAAGTGGGCATCTTTTGTAATCACAGTTATCTTAGCGCAAAGTCGGCGTGTCGGCCACGTCGCGACGCGAGCTGGCCCCGGTTTTTAGCTGCTAATGATCGCCCTGACCCCTACGCGAGGCCCCTAGGGCCCCTATAAGGTTTAGCGTGTCATTGACCCAGGCCTCGCTGCTCGGACTTGTCTAGATTTCCGACCTACCACGGAGGAACTCAAGAGTCCAGAAGATGCGGCCATATTAATGACATGGCACCATCGATGAGATGGGTCTGGCTATTTAGATATGCAGGCGTCGCATGGTTGTTTTAATTTCGGATCTAGACAGATAAATAGACAACTACCGGACTCCATTAATCGTGGCCTGACTTTTTTAAAACCCTTCCTTCAGCCCCCCCGGCCTGCATCTCAACATCACATACCCCTTTCGTTCAGTTCAACCTTCAGCATGACAGTCGATCTAGAACAACAATCTTCCTCCCCTGCTCCCACGTTACACGACGAGCCGGCCGTCATGGAGGACACACAAAGACATGGCATCAACTCAACAACATGGCACGGCCGAAGAGGTCTTGTCGTCAAGATTCTCACAGGTGTCATGGTCGCCATTCTCGTCGTATTCCTCGCCGACCTTTCATACGTCTTCGGTTCCACATTCGAGGTCGGTAATCGCGTATCAGGCCTGAAAATTTTAGTCGTCGACTATGATGGCGGTGCTGTCGGAGAGTCTGTCGCCAGCGCATACAAGAACTTCCAGGATAAGACATTCCCGACACTGGAGTTTCGATCCACCGATGACTACCCCGAGACAAGGGATGTCAAGCATGGCGTCTGTCACGCCGATTATTGGGGTGCTATCTACATCAACAAGGGCTCTTCTGATAAGCTTGCTGCTGCTTACGAAGGCGGCTCTGCTGCCGAGAACTACAACCCTGCCGATAGCATCACCTATATCTACAACAGCGCACGATACCCAACTGTCGCTTCGGGATACTTGGTACCCAATCTGCAAAAGATCATTAGCGGTGCTCGAGGTAGCTACTACCAGTCCCAGCAGGGCCGATCTGCCCTACGAAGTGTCAACAGCAGTGACCCAGCTGCCGTCGAAGCATATCTCAACCCCATTCAAGGCACCGCCGACATCATCATGCCTACCAACCAAGGAAGTCGAAATCTCTACAACACCATCAACATTGTCATGGCTATCCTCGGCCAGTTCTTCTACGTCCTCGCCATGAACGGCATCTACGACAAGTTCGGCCTTCACAAGAACATGCGCATCCGCGATCTCTTCATCATGCGTTTAATCAACGGCATGGTATTCTGTGCACTTTTTGCCTTGATTGTCACTGGCTATATTTGGGCCTTCCGCGAAGACTGGGCTGTTTCTGGTGGACAGTTTGCCCTGTCCTGGTTGACCTTCTGGCTGTTCATGGATGTCAACTTCCAGGTACTAGAAACTCTGATTGGAAGCTACATTCCCATGGCTCTCACGCCTTTCTTTCTCCTCACTTGGTTCATGATGAATGTCGGCGCAGTCGTATTCCCCTTTGAGCTTACAGCTGGTTTCTACCGCATTGGCTACCTCTTCCCCGCTCATTCATTGTGGATTATTCTCATCCAGGTTTGGTCTGGATGTGGTAACTCCCTTCATATTGGACTTCCTATTCTCTTTGCTTGGTGGGTTGTTGGACATGTGACAGCGTACTTCGGTATCCGAAAGAGATGCTTGGATCAGTTGGAGAATCTTAAGGCTGCTGAAGGCAAGCAACAATAAAGGAATCACTTGGCTAAGTGAGAGGACTTTTACTAAAAGGGTATTTGTACGGATTTGATGATATAGACCTTTGAACATACCCCTCGATAGACTACATACATAATAATTATTCCACACAATTTAGACAGTCACAACAGTTTCCAATGTCGCAAGTGCATAATGAATCCCGCAGTTGAACATGGTGCATTCTTAAGAGGATATCTAACTAAGTCACAAGACGAACTTTGAGTTTGTCGCCCTTGACAATCTCCTCTTCCTTGGTCATCAGTTCAGGAAGGTCCCAAGTGAGGTTGATGTAACGCCCCGCCAACCAAGGTCGCCGGTCCGATGCCAAATAAACCAAAGAGTTGGCGCAAAGCGCTGGAGTGTCAACAAAGGCTTGTCCTATTAGCGGCTGATCCTAGCGATTCGAATCAACAGACTGACCTGCTCGAAACTTCTCAGGAATTCCCTCGATCCCCCCTACCATCTCTGAAGGGGAGTTCCCAGGATGAACGCTGTAAGAGACTATTCCTTTATCCGCGTACTCGACCGAGATGAACTCGGTCAATCTGATAAGTGCTAGCTTGGAGATCTGATATGAGCTTAGAGTCGGCGACACAAGATGAGCTCCGACGCTACTGATGTTGATGATAGTCTTGAGTTCCGACTTGACGAGCAGAGGGGCCAAGGCTCGTGTAACGAGATAAGGTCCATATACATTCGCGGTGAGGGTCTGCAACCAGTCTGCAGGCTCTGAATCAGGGATGGACACCATTTTCATGAAAGCTGCGTTGTTAATCACGATATCAACATAACCGAAGGCTGCTTCGATCTTCTGCGCCAAAGCATCAACACTTTCTGGAACACCAACATCAGCCTTGATGGTTAGGACCTGTGGCTCTGGACGGCCCGCTTCGTTTGCCGCTGCTTTGATGGCCTCGGCGGTTGCTGACATGTCGGATCTAGAAGCAACAACGATACGAGAGGTACCAGCTCGTGCAAAGGCTGCACACATGGCTCGACCATAGCCTCGAGATGCCCCAGTGACGAGAACTACCTTGTCCTTGAAATTGAAGTTCTTTGGGTCGATGGCAGGATAGGTATCGGAGTGCACCACCGAGGTCACATCATAGTCACCTCCATGAAGGTTAATTTATGCATAGAACGAAGTCGGATAAAGAGGGCTTGCTTACCAGGCCCTTCGAGAGGATTGGGGGTTCCTTTGGGAGGAGGCATAATGAATACGTGGGATATAACTTTTGCTAATTGTTTTTGTCTTGAAATTGAAATAGAGATTAGTTTGCTTTGGATTTTCTATGCCCAAGACAATGAGGCATCTTATATCCCTTGGTCGCAACAGGGTCTATGCAGCTATTACCAAGCTTTGGTGGGCTTCGACGCCGGCGGAATTTCCGGTCAGCCACTGAAGCACTCCCTAGCCAATCGCTTGCAAGCGAGAATCCCTAGCCAGGGTTTTCGGTCCTGTCAGCATATGTCATTGCGGATATAAAGACGATGGTGCAGCAATTCGGACTTTACAGAGTTCTCTTGCCAAGGTTCTCGATACAGTCAATTGAGGAGCATGCTATCTGCTTGGTAATCACGGCTGATCATACTTGCAGCGATGATGCCGGGTCATTTACGGTAGCGATCCCAGCCAACAACTCTTCCCAAGTTTCATCTTCCATCAGACCAAAGTCTAACACTGCTTCGTGCTGCATATTTCCTGAACCGGTACTCGAAAGATAACCTTCTGAGCTACCAAGTTCAGAAGAAGAGTTCTGTCCATCGCTTCCAATAGAAAAGCTCAAAAGGCCTGGTTCCAGCCTCTTCGTTTCCTCATACGCAGCTGCCACTGCCCATATCATATCCGAGAACCCGAGCATTATGTCTTCTTCATTGCCTATTTTCTGGACTCGGGGTGACAGGTTTTTGAATTTTCGTTGCAGCCGCTTTGCTTCGCCCTTCAAGTCGGCCACCCTCTCAACTGTCATGGCGTCATGAACTGGAGAACTAATGGCCATGAAGGGGGCATTGTAGGTAGCCAGTCCAGTCCCTCTAAAGATTTCCGATGATATCTTGCTAGCATTTGAGAGACACAAGAGACTTCTGCAAATCTTGGCCGTTGTATAAAACGTGATGTACCAGAGCTCTTCGTCTGGATAGGCTATAACAGCATCATTCAACGACTTGCAGCTTCGAATAAGGTTGAACAAGATGGAAACCCTGGTACTGGTCGAGGAAGACGGATTATTAGTTACGAAGAGGTTAGAAGTCGATGTGGTATCCCAAAAGTCGTCGTGAAGTGAAACTTCGCCGAGTAAAGTATCAAGCAAGTAGACCTCCATCTTTATAGCAACTGTCGATGAACTTTAGTTAAGTCAATAGGTTATAGCTACTGGGAGTCGACTTACGGTTGTTCTGGATATCTGGAGGAATGGAGGCTTTCAATAATGCAGATTCGTTGTTGAGGGTCTGCAAAGCCATGGCACTGACAAACTCTCCCCTCATGCCTGAGTTTTCGAGATCGTCGTACCCAAAAGTGTCGCATATACGACGGCACATTTCGCTTATGCGGACGAAATGGGGAATAATAAGATCACTGGTGTATTCTGCATTGGCTAGAAGGCGTTCCCAGCTTTGCTTGATGTATCCTGTATATGGCAAAGCGCCACGAGTCCGAAACTTGATAGAAACCCTGGGCTATTAGTCTGCTTTTCGGCGAGGATCCTCAACCTTCCTATACGTACCAAGATGCTGTGCAATATGTTCCAAGCAAAGCTCGAAGTTGCTCTGCAGACCGCGCGGCCTTGCGTCCAGGGGCTGTTTCATCTGGCCCAAGATCGACTTTCCGTCTCATATTATCAGGGTTCTGATCGAGCCCGAGGTTCTGAACCAGTGAAACACACAATTGTGCAATTGGAACAATTTGCTGCTTCTCGTAGCTGATGAAGAAGTACTGGTACCATGCCAGGTAGATTAAGAGTCCTTGCAGAATTTCAAGAGTGCTCTCTGACTGCATCAAAACTCGCTGATGTGCTTGGTTGCGGATTTCTTCACCGATCTGGTGTTGGATGCTGCAATTGTCGAATTCCATGGTTGCCATGATGCACATGAATAAAAAAGGCTTCTTAGCTCTAAGAGAAGCGACCGTAGTCTCAGAAGAGATCGGAACGAAAGGGAAGTGTTGGATCGCTTTGTTACGATAGTTGTCAAGCAAGCTCTGCGCCTCAGTCAAGTCGACAAACCCACGATCAACGACGTCTAGCGTCCCTTGAAGCGTTAAGCCTTGAGACATTGGCAATTGACCAGACTGGATGCCATTCAGCACATCCATATTGAAGTCTTCGGCAGCTAACTGTGCAACGAAGCCACTCATAGGTGTACCCTGAGCTTGGGTGCCCAACAGAGCCAAAACTCTACTCAGCCGCTGCTCGAGAAGCCGTGTACGACTAAGCGATGTTAATATATGGGAATAAAAGCCCCTATTTTCATAGACATACGAGGAACTGGAGGGACTCTTTCGCTTCTCCACAACGTTGAGATAAGTGCACCGCTTACCAAGCCGATTACACCGCTGGCATTCGTCAGGTGAGAATGGTAGGCATTTCGACTTGACAGAAGTGCAATTGACACAAGCTCTCCTTCTCACACCAGAAACCTTAGAAGAGGTACTAGTCGACATATCGTCTTATCGTATTCTCAATATCTTGTCGTTGATCACTAGTGTTAGGCTGGCGAGATTATGGAGTTCCTGGTGCCTGTCAGATTGCGATAGCTTTCGGACTGCGGAGTTTCCGTCGGGCAAACAAAACTTGGATGTGAAGGATGACGTGAGTCAGCATTTAACACCCAATAACAAGCATAATTCTCCATTTTAATCTAGCTTGATTTAGATCTCATCGCAGGCTAATAAATGACGTTTGATGCGTCCAGATTGGCCGTTTTTGTACAATATTGCGAAGCTGTCCGCTAGCATGTATTCTTACCCAGTGATCACTGAAATGCCATTCCCTCAGGTGGACAGCCATCTACTGACTTCATATGACTGTTCAGTGTGCAAGGGTAAATATCATCCTGCAGTTTCACGAGTTGTCACGAACAATGCTGTGACCGAATACTTGTGCATAAATAACTAGCTTCACTTCTGATACCATCCACTGCCTACAGCCTTTGTCTTGGCAGGACCAACGTACTTCTTTTCGTACGTAGCAAACTTCTTACTCGCTGTATATCCCTTGGCATCAGGGAAATCGACCTTGCAGCCGAGAGCCTTGTACCCGGGGACAAGGGCATCCGAGACGCCATTGACAATCGACTGCAAAAGCTTCACGGAATTGAAGAGCTCAGCAGGGAAGTTGGCGAAGATTACATTATACAGGAAGCAGCTCAAGCCTTGAGGATCTTTGGGCAAGTCCAGTGGACCAACAACCCAGCTACCGTCAGCGCCAGATCCTCCCAAGGCTGGCTGAGCGTAGAGATACACATCAAGAATGCCGCCAACTGCCTCAGGGATAGTCATGGGTGTAGCACGTCGGTACCAGCCTTGCTCCGGAATGCGCTCAGGAACATGAGTGTACTCAAGATCTTTATCCTTCCAAGCGTTCTTACGCTTCGGCTTAGCGCCGTAGAAAGAGGTGATAGAAGCTTCATTGGCAATACCGCCAGCACCAATAGTGCCATTGGAGAAGAAGCCGGGAACGAAATAGTACGCTCCCATGACAACTGCAGCACTGGGGAGGTTAAAGTAAAACTGTTTGTTCGCGGCCTTGGAGTCTCTGTATCTGTTCTTGAAATGTTGCTTGATCGCATCGACGTTGTAAGTGCCATCACCCTTGGCAAGAGCCTGCTGGTGCATTTGCTTGAAAAGTCACGGCTTGAATGAGATGTTGTCTCCTTTGAGATAGAAATCTTCACGTGTAGCAGACGCGTCGCCTTCATTGAACTTTCCTGCATATATATCATTAGTGACTGTCAGGGCATATGGTCATGAGATCGGTCACTGACCATGTCCAGCAATACCGGAAGGCTTGCCGAAGATCTTGTTCAGGGCGCCATTCAGAAGGCCGACACGGTCATCAGGTCCCCCAATGCTCATCTTCTGAGACAGAATATCGCCACCATCGACAGCACCACCAAAAGCCAAGAGAGCAGGAAGATCTGCACCCATGTTGAAGAGCTTTGCAGTGCCAGCTTGGATCTGGCCGATCGTAGCGATGCCGTTTCGGGGAATGTCTACTAATTGTCAGCTTCCTATTCGCCAATGCTTCAATTCTTTAGCTTACATCCGTGGTTGGCCAAAGTGTTGAGACCAGGGCAAGGGCCTCGCTGGTCAGTTTTTCCAGGTGCCTTGAACGGGTGCGAGGCTTCAGGGAACTTCTGCAGACCCCTGACGGCTTTGTTGGTAGGAATCAGGCCCAGGACATTATCAACGACAGCTTCGACGGTGCCTCCAAGCAGAGACACGACGCCACCCACTACACCAGTCTTGAGCTGTGGAGGCTCATTGGTCTTCTCTTCTTGGCTGACATGGCGCTCTTTCAAACGTCGGTCAACCTCTGCACGCGCTTCCGGGTGATTGAGAAGTGCATCTAATCCCTCCGGTGCCAACCAGGGGAAAGAAAGAGCCGAGGGGGCGCAAAGCGTGGCAACGAGAAAAGAGAAACGCATGTCGAAAACCCAAAGTCAATCACTTTGCAAGACATGCACCTGCTGAATGGCGATCAGGGTAACAAGAATTGATTTTGGGCATTATATAGGCGGTTTGGAGATCCACTAATGGAGCTCTGCCTGAATATGCTTCGAAAATGCTATGATGATATCTGACGTACTCGAAAACATGATGCAAAGCTTGTTGAACCAAAAGAGACTTCTACAGAGAAGTGATATGTGCTTTTGCTGGTCATTCTGCCATTGTAGATACGACTGGCTGTTGTAAGGGACACTAAAGTCAAACTATCGATTTCCTAGGTTTATTCTGGCAATACACCTGCCGAAATTTTTAAAGGGGTAAAGCTCTCCGGTTCAGCATTGTCGATCATAATGAGATCGCGGAGGATTTCAAAAGACTCTCTGATGATTGGTCCTGGATGGTGATGGCAAACGGAACTGAATGTTCCCTTGCTGCAAGTGCAGGAGATATGACACAGATTTTCCTGTCTTGCGCCGGGACAGGCGCCAAGAAGAGATAGAATGACGATCTTATCATCGATCTGAGAATCGATTACTTGGCTGAGGCTCAAATGTGGGTTCGATCGTTGGGGCAAAAGTGACAAACACCAGTTATACGTAGCGTGCTCGACTCCATCTAAGACATTTATCGTCATCAGCGCGAAGTCGACTAGCTCTTCTCTGCATTGGCGATTCCATGATAAGCTCTCTTTATTCCTGGAGATAAGGTCTATCAGGACTGGAATGCTCTCTGTGTCCCGTCATACTCTGCTGCAAGAAGTTCGAATAATATAAATATATCATTGCTGCGTAGGGTTCTCCATCTAAACCTGAAAACCTCGCGATCAAAAGTTAGGTATGGCTCCACTTCTCGGATGTTAGCAGATCCGTCCTGGCGGTTTCTTTCTTTGCTTTTAATTAAACTTGATGTGCTCCGATTCAGCTACGAAGCTTGACGTTAATATGCAATCATCTTGACATTAAGCTAGGACAACTAGTACTCATACTTGGCCAAGAAGCAGGTTAACTATTAAGCATTATAAGGAAAGCCTTTTAATTTATATACTTTTTTAAGTTTTAACCTTTTACCTTATACTAAACTTTAAGTATTATATTAAATATTAATTAACTTACTTAACTCTTACTATAGCCTGCTTAAAAACTATTTTATAAAGTTTAATTTTTTTTTAATAACTTATAATTAACTAAGGAAATTATATCTAGGTAAGTTAAAATAGTTTAGCCAGATTTTAATTATAAAAAAATTAAGATATGGTAAAATCCTAAAATAAAAGAAAAATAAACCCCAAAAGTCAAAAAAGAGATGCTTTATAGCAGCTACTGGTTTCGATCCAGTGACCTCCGGGTTATGAGCCCGGCTGGGATGAGTTAGTACGAATTTTGAATTCTCGCTGTGGAGAAGAACATACCGCGCTTCCACTGCGCCAAGCTGCTTTGCTTGAGCTTATGTAATAGCTGTTCATTCAATTTGATTTATATACCTGACTCGTTTCTGCTGGCCTCGCTTCGAGCACTTGCTGCACCCCTGCGCATAGATCTACAGTAACCTTATTGTGTTTTGGCAATAAGAACTCTACTCTTACTCTAATTGCCAGTCGCCATCGCACTTTTTGACCCTTCGTTTTCTGGCTTCCTCAGTTCACATGGTCAACATTACATCTAATCTAGGAGAGTTGAAACTGGCTATTTTTGCCCAGGTACAGGACTTCTCACACGAGGCCGGCAACCGACCTTGATAAACTCTCTCCCCCTTCTGGGAACTGCTGAACTTGCCCGGAACGACCGGACCTAGATACAATTCTATTGGAGATGAGTCATTTCGCGTTGCCAACTAGGCGGCATCTTTCATGTCTCACAAAACTGCATCGCACGTTTCAAGGCAAATTTCTTGTTGTTGGACTCACTAGATTGGCTCGGATTCGCCCCACATGTCTAGCGCTGACAGCTCGTCAATCAAACCGTGCAAGGGAAGGGATGCGGGTCGTTAATATTCTCCCGAGCCTGGCATATAAGTATTAAATTAATAACCGCCACAAATAACATGTCGAAATAACAGGTAGTTAACATTACTTGCTCTCTTTGAAATGTCTCTTTTTGCGACTTCGAATCAGTTCTTGTTTGTGCATTAAATCCTTTACCGCCAACATGTATCAAGTTAGAAACTCCCCCCTCTCGAGGGCTCTTTTCAACATCTGGATATGTCTCTGGACCCTCATTGTACTTTCAATATTCGCTCTCGCATGTCTTGTTCAGGCAGGCACCATCAACATGCCAGATTGGACCAAAGATCTACGAAAATTCGACGATAAAGAATGGGCTCAATACTCAGCCATATTGATCATATCCATCTGCGTTCTCTTTGTCTTGACAATGGTCACTGGCATAGCTGCTCTTTGAGCCGATGGATATTAAACCTACTTGACTGGAACTGCGAATCCTCGATCTTAAAGACACTCTCCACGAAGGCTGAGAAGAAAATCGACTCAATCAATACAGAAGTCCGTCAACTTTGACAGCAACTGGCTCCACAGGAGTCACATCGCAAAGCACTACCTTCTAACAATTCCCTGCGTCGCCGAAGAGGCACGTCGTCGCCGGAGATGTGCCACGCCGAGCCTTTTCCGAAGACGGATATCTGAGAAGGGACCCCCGACCTTACTGAAGATGACACTCGTTTCCTCGCAGGTCATGTGTGCTCAGCAACTCAATTACCCATATGCCCCTTTGATGACAGGCGGACGCACGGCTGGCTCGGAGATATGATGCAAAGGGAGGTCTGACAAACTACAATTCGGCGTCCCGCTCGATTGATCATTAGCCAAGGGAAAGCCTGGTTGCTCGGTACTGACGACTTGGGTTTGAAGTGAAATGATGGAACTTGGTCTACTCTTGGATACCAGGGCATATTGCGTGCAGCTTAATCGTATTATACTATCCAACACCTATGGCTACTCAACCCCAGATTCCAAAACAGCAAACGTATCAGTCTCAGAATCAAGCTCAGCCAAAGCATCATATGGCAACGTAACCATTGGTGTCGTATGTCCAATGTCCACATTGAACAGAATTGGGAAGTTCTTTGACGCAAGCCGCCCTTCACAAAATAGTCCCTTGATGATATTGGCATAAACCTCTCGCTCCTCATCGGAATCATATCCATAAGGTCGTCCCACAACCAATCCTGCAGCGTCTTCGAAGACACCGTGAGCTATCAGGTCTGCAAATGCTGCCTGAACTCGATGAGGAGGGTTTCCGCCGGAGCCATCTTCGTTCGTAGCTGTTTCGAGGAAGACGATTCGGCCACGCCAGTCAGGGACAATGGCTGAAACCCCCGATAAGCGGGCGACTACGGTGAGGCAACCGCCGAACAATCGACCCTGAGCCTTTCCACGTCGAAGCCATTGCCAGTCGGTCGTCTTCACAACCTCTGGTGGCTCTGTCGATTCTGGTGTCGCAAAGAAGGGCGCTCCTCTTGGTGCGTAAAATTTGGATCGGGGAATCTGTCCGAGTGGTTCTGTAGATGTAATCGCTCGAAGCAAATTATCGACACAGAAGGCAAGAGGGGTATCTTTGTCGTTGACATCATTCGCTTCTCCGATCTCAGGTACAGCACCAGGGCCATAGAAAGTCCTCAGACCCGTCAACCCATACAAGAACCAGTGCAAGCCCGAGATATCGGAGTAGCCCACGACAATCTTTGGGTTTGAGCGAATAGTCTCATGAAGTTCTTTATCCGCAATCAGAGCCGGAAGAAGCTCTGTGAAGGTTGTGCCGCCGATGGTAGTGATGATGGCGGAGATGCTGGGGTCTGAGAAAGCGGCTCGGATCTCGGAGAGCCGATTGTCAATGCATGAATGAATGCCCTTGTCTTCACTGAAGAAAGTCTGCACTTGATATCCTTTGTTTGTGAGGAGAGCAGAGGCTCGGTCTACGACTGCTGGAAGCGTGGCGTTGATACGCTCTGATGGTGATATGAAGGCGATTTTGTCACCAGGCTTTAGGTGTTTCGCTCGGATTGGTGAAGGCATGCTGAGAATGGAATAAATTTGTCTTGGCGCTACTTCAGTATCGAATCAATCTGAAAAGTATATGCGAGGTTTTAAGGTTTCTTTCGGATGCTGTTGGTTGATCTTGTATCACGTCAGGTCAGATCTGGTGAGGGGTCAATGGCCGGTTTTAATATATCCACTGACGATCCTGCATAACGTTATGTTATAAATAATGTCGTGATATCGCACGTTAACGGCTCAGCTTACCTTGTTCAATCCAGTCTGAGAAGGGAAAATGTGTGTAATCATTGAATTCCATAAGGCCTAGAATGCGATCACGCCCTTCAAGCGACAGACGAGTAACAAAAGTTCCATAATTCGCCATTTTCGCCAATGCCTGTTATCCTTGCTCGCTTGCTCAATTTGGTAACTCTGGTCCACTGATAAGTCCCGTCGGATATCCGTCTCACTCTTGATTATTAACACCGTTGGCCATCATTTCGTTGCCCATTATTTGCGTATCGACGATAGGAAATAGAGACATCGTCGTATCAAAAGAATCGAACCAAAGCATGTTCGGGGAAATACCCAGAAAAGCATCCGCTGAAATATCAACGTCGATCTCTGTGTGCCCCTCTCCCTCCATCGAAAACCCTTGTTGCTCCTCGGTCATCTCGCTCGCTACCTGGCCCGGTCTGGGCGTTTGCGGTTGTGTTTGTATCCCATCCGTTGAACCGATTCGAGAGTTACCTTCTGGTTGCTGAGAATTACGCAATGGCGACTTCCCGATTGTGTGAATACTCCCGAAAAGACCGTTGACGAGGTGCCGTTGGCGTTCCATTCGTAGCCTTGCTCGGTTATCCATGTATATATCGCATGCGTTCTGTAAGTGATCCAAGATCATAAGATGGCGCTTCGCCACGGCATCGTAAGGACTAAAGCGGTCGAGAACGCCCCTCGCTGCATGGAGACTCTTCTCGAGCGGGAATGAATTGTCGAAGTCTCCAAAGATTGCGGCACCGAGGACGAGGCCAGATACAAAGGCCGAATTGCCAACAATCGGTAAGCGTTTCGGTATGGTTCCAGTCCTGACGAGAGTTTGTAGCAGGTCCACTGTCCGCACTGCTGACTCGAGGCAGGAGTGGACAAGAACTTGGTTTGATGACGAAGATCGCTTTGCAGTTCCTTGTGCGGACTGCTCATTATCTTCGACGTGCTGAAATACCGCCTTATGTAGGAATGGAAGAGATAAGAGCATGACCGTCCAATGGCCAGTTAATTTGAGGTGTATTAGCCCAATATTTGGCTGTTCTTCGCCATTCTGATCGCGGATCAAGTCATCCTGCTCGATGCCATCTACCGCGAGACCTTCTCCACATTGAGCAGTCCACCGTCTGAGATGCTTGCTGATACGTTCCAGTATCTCTGGAGATATCATTCTCTTTGCGTAAACATCTGTGAGGATCAACTCGAAGATCATGGAGAGATCATTGCAAGCTGAATAGTTCTGGGGGTTTGTCGTATCTCTCAACTCGGATGTCGAGGGAGGCCGACCTAATGATGCGCTCATGAACAGATCGAGAATTCGGATGCCTTTCCATAGCTGTTCTCTCGCACGACCCTCGTTGGCAGAGAAGAGGGAAGCAATATCATGACGATGAAGACCGATGGCGTATGCAGCTCGAACTCCCATTCCGAGATACATAAAAGCCGCGTTGCGCCGTGATGCACCTAAGAGATACATGGTGATGAGGACCAATGCTTGAATGGTGACAATGCCCGGCTCTTCTATCAGTGTTTCCACTGTCAAGTACCGGGCATAGTTGAACAAGGTCTCGGCAAGGTCATCTTTATCTTCTGGCCCTGTCTGCGCACCAATGGCAAAGACCAGATAGTAGACCGAACTCGCAGGGTCAGCGAGGTCTTGGCCATCTTCAATCCACTTTCTTATGCCTTGGTCCAGTTCGGTTTGGTCGAATAGAAGCAGTACGCAATTGGCTGACTGCATGTACCATTTCACAAGATAATCAAGTTCCTGCTCAGACTGCCGTGGCGGTGGGTTCTGGGCACTCGACAGGATCCATCCTCGCCGTGTCTCAGGCGATGCTTCGACGATACCATGTCGCAATGGGTCATCAACAAGGGTACAGTCTCCTATGCTACGTCGCACAATCCTCCTGATATTCTGTAGAAAAGACAGCGTTGCAGAGTCGCCAATAAACATGTATTCACCCCTCGTATCTTGAATAAGGCGCGACATGCGTGGAAGCCTCTCGGGTTGTGTATTTGAGAGCAGCTGTAGAGAAGAAGAGGTCCCATCATCAACATACGTCTCATCCACCGATGTCAGACCCGATCTGTTACCGACGGTTATACTACCAGCAGGAGTGGTCTGCTCGGTGATGTTACTGAGTCTATCGGGATCGGGACTTGGTAGGGATGACGCGAGGATGCGTCTTGCGCCATTGATTGAGGCAGATTGAGACTCGTGGCACTCATGCCCGAGGCCTCGCTTGATGCAGCGGGCGCAGGGTCTATGGCCATCGCATCTTTGCTTGCGACGTTTGCAGCTCTCGCAGGCCTCGGCGCATCGTCTTCTCTCGCTGTCCCGGACCCTCCTGGTAGGCATTTCGTCGTCGGTAGGTCGTGTGAGGTCCCTGGAACTGAGGGAGTGAACCGCGGGCCGCGAGCTGTCGGATATGGCCAGGTCTTTATTGGTTACTTGGGCACGAGAATGGGGTAAGATTTGGTGACATTCCCGCTGACGTAAATTGGCGGGCGCACCGTTCACTGTTACCGAGCTGCCGATGAATTGATCCCTGTAGCCGATGGCCACAAACGTTGAGGGGTCAACACCACTGAATTCCGGCGTGGTCAACTGAGTCGGTGCTGAGTTGGCTTGGTCACAGAGAGCAAACACGTACTCCCTCCATAGTCTAGCATCACAACAGGAGCAGTCTCTTCAATCTCTTGTGGTTGAAGTCGCAAAGAAATACATTTTAATACTGATTAATCTATGTCTTATCTCAAACTCTTAACCCAGTTTGGATAGGAACTCTTGTATTTTGGAACCAACTTCATCTGCTGCCTCAATACAGTGCCAGTGACCAACTCCCGGCAAAATATGCATGCTTTTGGACGAGTCGCCGCAGCCCCAACTGAAATACAAGTCAGCGCCTGTCACTTCAATTAATTGATCTTGCAGAAAATTAAGCACTTACTCATTCAATATTTTCTGCGCATCCGGGATCGGGCTTGTCTTGTCCTCTTCACCAGAAAGAACAAGCACAGGGCATTTGATGTTTGCGTAGGGAGGCAAATCCGCTTGCGCAATCGCGCGACACAGGGCAATGTAACCCTCGGGCTTCTGCGACAGTAACAGAGCTCGAATGAATGCTTTTTGTGTCAAAGTTGCTTTTGAACCTGTCGCAGCGAAGGGAATAGTCTTGGCCATCGGCTCCATTCCTTCTAAACCCAACATTAATACCAGATCATACTCGCTGTACTTCAATTTGACTCACCTTTCTTGACTGTCTCAATGCGCGTATTGAAGATCTCGGCCATTGCAGGCTTTGGCAACACAGGGCCAATAAGCACTGACCCGCGAAGGTCACACTTCAGGGCGAGCTTTGGTACAATAATACCGCCCATGGAATGTCCAACAGCGACGGCATTTTCGGGTCGAATGCTTAATCCTTCCAGTAAAGCCTTGACATCACTTGCGATTGTGTCAAATGTAGGATCTTCTACCCCCTCTGACAAGGCGGAAAGCCCACTGCCTATTGATCTTCAGTATTTAATTCGTGCAAACACAGAATAAAGCAAATACTGACCATAGACATCCAACGCAATTGATGAGTATCCTGCAGTCGCAAGCTGGTTCATAACCGGCACATAAAACGAATGCGACGACCCAAGGCCATGGATGAATACCAGTACTGGACCATCTTTTGAGGCTGTTTCAGCGTCCACTTGGGCGTAAAACAGTGTCTTGTTCTGAACTTTGATGGAAGGCATATTGACTGGAGATATTGGCAAACTGAATGATAGACTGGTCGCGATTGATACGATGGGAGTATTCTCTGTTGTCGATATACTATCTATCATCAATCCTCGACGTCTCTCCCAAATGCCTCAATATGTTCTAGCGCGGGTCTTTACGGCTCACATTCAGCGTCGGAAGCCGGGCGAGAAGCCATCGGCAAGGGTCACAGCCGACCTCCACCACCAAAATATGGGGTCTTCACAACAAACTCAACCACTGATGACACTATCTTTCGCGCATTATGGGTCACACATCGCCTAAATCCCATAAATCATAGGCAACTATCTCCCAGATATAGTGGGTTATCGCTTTAGTCCGAACTTCCGTCGATTTCCGCCACTCAACGAATTGAGTTGGGTCACTGTATAAAGACTCCCTCTTAACAATCAACATCTTGTAGATGCTTCGAGTGGATGCCGCTTTTTAGCCAATAACCGATAAGTTCTTCTGTCAAAATGGGCAGCATTAACCAGCGCGATTACTCCTCGGTGGAGGAGAGTAAGAGAATCTTTGACTACCTTTGCGGTCAGTTCGATGAGGTTGCTTTTCCAGCGGCTGTGAAGGAGCTCAAGGACAACATCGAGTTTACTTCGACTCGAGATGCACCGTACTTTCCCATTCCGTTCAAGGAGACGGAGACAACTGCTGCGCTTAAGGCGGTAGAGGGTGCCGTTGCCAGTCTGCTAGCAAAGACCGTTGAAGGTGAATCACAACCGAAGAAGATCAATGTCAACTTGGAGAAGACTACAGCCTTCCTCTGCCAGGCTTATATGGCCAAGGTTGGTGGTCTTGGAAAGCTTGACCCGGGTGTCAAGGCCCTACTCAAAGGTACGCCTATACGCCACAACTGTTGGCTTTCCAAGCCAAGGAACTAACAGTCACAAGATACGGATTTGCTGCAGGCCCAGTCAAATCCTTACCGCCGCATGTCAGCCAACTTGTATGAGACTAAGAATGCTGGAGAGTATTATCATATTCATGGATCTTTGGAGGCTTCAACAACTCTGAAGATGATTGGTCTTGAGCCATTCAGACCAGACTTGCAAACACATGAGAGCATCGTCGATGCTATCGAGCCTGCTGTTAGACAGTTCTCGATAGACGAGCTCGAGAGCATGAATGCTGCTCGTCGACAGGCTGGAGTTCCTGCTTTGAAGCACGAGGATTTTGTGAAAACTCAACATGTAAGTTGAACCTCTCATATACAAGGATATATCTGACAAAAGATCAGGGCAAAACAAATATGGCACTTCCGCCATGGTCTGTCGATAACCTCGAGGCCGAGACACCCAAGTGTCCCCTAACGCCAAGCTCAGAACACCCAAAGAGGATATTGTCTGGTATCAAAGTCCTTGAGCTCTGTCGTATCATTGCTGGACCTATTGTCACCCGTATTCTCGGAGAGTATGGAGCCGATGTGCTCAAGATTACAAGCCCCAACCTGAGTGACGTTCCTTTCTTCCAGGTAGATGGCAACATGGGCAAACACGCTGCAGAGCTAGACCTGAAGTCTCCTGAGGGAAGAGCTGAGTTTGAGAAGCTTCTCGCTGAAGCAGATGTCGTTGTCGATGGATACCGACCTGGCGCTCTGGAGAAGCTTGGATATGGCGCCACTGCACTTACAAAACTTGCCAAGGAACGTGGCAAGGGCTTTGTGTATGTCAATGAGAACTGTTTTGGCTATGAGGGAGAGTGGGCTGGACGACCTGGGTGGCAACAGATTGCCGATTGTGTAAGTGCCTAGATCTACAGCTACGAGGGAGATCGAACTAACCCGATTGATAGGTCAGTGGCATCGCTTGGGAGCAGGGTCGTTTCATGGGTTTGTCAGAACCTGTCGTCCCTCCTTTCCCTATTTCGGACTACGGAACAGGATGCATTGGTGCCATCACAGCCCTGCTAGGTCTCTATCATCGCGCCACCAGTGGTGGATCGTGGCATGGAAAGGCTTCACTTCTTCACTACGATTTGCTTCTCTTCAAGGTCGGACAATATCCTGAGGAGGTGAAGGAGAGATTGAGAAAGGACATCGGACCCGATTTCCTCGCCCTGCGACATGCGCATAGCGTGGATCAGATCTCAGGAACAGCGCTATTGAGGATGCGACAAGTCTTCCCTGAGCTCTTCACTGGGGATAAATACGTGGAGAAGTGGTACTCCAACGCCTATAAGGCTGAGGTGGAGGCCGTACCACCTGTTGTGGAAATTGAGGGTCTTGAAGTTGGCTTCAGGAGAGCGAGTCGGCCTAATGGTGCGGACAAGCCAACATGGGACTTTGGCGAGGAGGCCGATCGCAAGCTGTCAAAGTAGTTTATCGCATTAAGTTTTAGCATTTACCTAGCCAATTGATACATGCATAGATCATCCAGACACTACACTCTCCACTCTAGAATGCCAAGTCTACGTCGTCGTGTAACAAGAAGTCGTTATAATGAATGCTCTCTCTTCACTCCCGTTCCCATTATGGTGACTTGCGACGGCTATGGCGTATTCCAGGTGACAGGTGACTTGCAGCGGCTACACTAGGCTTAATTCCACTAGCAGCATCGTACGACACACTAATTCTTTTGGCTCCATATTCCGCGGCTTCGGAATCGGAGTCAGGGTGTCCCCCCTCGTCTGTGCATCCGATCAACTTGCTCCGACATCCGAAAAGCGTGTGGCACCATTCTCGCCTCTGCCGAGAGTGCTAAACGCAATCAACAGTCCCCTAATTGGCTGGGGACTTCACCCCGCAAAATGGCTGCAACATTGCCGCTTGGCCCCATGGGACATTGATGCTCAAAACACGCACCCGATGTCCTTTCGGGAGATGTCCTTAGCCGCTCCTTGTTGAGGCGCTGTCTGTATATCCGAATCGAACCATGCTGACTGTGAATTATGCGGGGTCAAGTCATCTGCTCGACACCATCTTTGAAGCAACTCCAGTGATAAGAGGGACTTCATAAGACCTATTAGAAAGCCTCTTCTTTCATTCACCCAAGCATAGGTCCAATCTATCATCTTAGGCACTCTTCCTTCCCATCTTCTCAACTCCATCCATACCCCACAAAGCTCTATCAAAATGGCACCATCAGCGACTGGCGGAAATGCCAACGGCGCTCCCAAGGAGGAGGGTCTTGGCCAGGCCTTCACACAACAAGTCATCGACTCGTTCGGTCCCAAGACTGACCCTCGTCTGAAAGAGGTCATGACATCTTTCATCCAGCACATGCACGACTTTGCGCGCGAGACACAGCTTACTTGCGACGAGTGGATGTCTGCTGTTAAGATGATCAACTGGGCTGGACAAATGAGCAACGACAAGAGAAATGAGGGTCAATTGATGTGTGATGTTATTGGTCTCGAGAGGTAATTTTTCACTTTCAACCTTCAATCAATTCCGTTACTAATAGCTTTCAGTCTTGTTGATGATATTACACACCGTCAAGCAGCCAAGAACGGCGTGGCAGCAACTGAGACTGCTATTCTGGGTCCCTTCTGGCGGCATGATACCCCTACTCGCGAGAATGGCACCACAATTACTTTCGACACCCCCAGCGACGGTGTTGTCGCCTATCTCTACGGTACCGTGACATCAGCGGCTACTGGAAAGCCCATCCCCAATGCTTCTGTCGAGGTTTGGCAAGCATCCACCAACGGTAAGACTATATCTTCGAGATCCTTTCTTGCAGGTTCTAATTCTCCCCCAGGGCTCTACGAGCAACAGGACGAGAAGCAAGTTGAGCATAACCTCCGTGGCAAATTCATCACCGACGACCAGGGTCGATACTCCTTCTACTGCCTACGACCTACTCCCTATCCCGTAAGCAATCTTGCCCTTGCCCTCTAAAATGTCAAGGACCCAAAATCTGACACTTTCTCAAGGTTCCTGATGATGGCCCTGCTGGTCAGCTTCTCCACCTCCTCGACCGCCACCCTTTCCGCCCTGCTCATCTGCACTTCATGGTATGTTCAACTGAGAACCCTGGAAACGGTCAACGGTCTAATCTAACACGTTACAGGTCATTGCTGAGGGCCACAAGTCTGTTGTTACTCAGATCTTCGATTCTGACTCAGGATATCTCGAGAACGACAGTGTCTTCGCTGTTAAGGATGGCCTAACAGTGAAGTTTGTGCCACGAAAAGGAGATCCCAAGGCTGAGTGGGAGTTGGAGTACAACATGAGCCTGTCAAATGATTCATAGAACAGTAGCATTTGTTTTTTACAGTCATAGCGAATTTCATTGGTTTCTTTCAACCATTATTCCTGGTGATTTAGTGAGACGTATAGTGATGAATTCTAGTCATATGTCCAGTAGACTTTTCCCTTGGTTTTCCGCTAAAGCCAACACATCTCTTTATTTATAGAACCCAGCATGTTCGAGCCCCCTGGGCAAAGCTCAACTCGCTTTCTTCAAGTTTGTTGAGTGGAGCAAAGGGTGGGCTGTCTTCTGTCGCACCTCATTTACAGCTCAGTCTCATACATGGGCACCCAGAGCTTCAATGCCAGTGGAGGCAGATAGGCTTTCTGTAGCTAGAGTTGGTAGATAGTACTATGCTGGCAGGAATCTAAAACTCTAACTTAAGGCCACTCGAAATATCATAAACCAGCCACATGAACTTTGAACAATCTAATCATGGAAACAAGACTGAAACAATAACTAGACGGCGTCCTATAGTTTCCTACTAACGTCGAAACTCTCGGCTAGAAAGAAAAGAAAACATTTTATGATGTTGGCATGTTGTTTATGGAATCATAGAAACCGATCGTTACAAAAAGCAAACTTGAGTCTAAATCAAAATATGAGATGTAGTTGGCCTCTGTTGAGCAAACATGTTGGCCCTGGAATTTGGTTGACTCTACGATGTTTTCCTCGATGCAGATTGCGCCATATTGCAGCTTGCTCTTAGCTATATTAGTTATATAGGCAGTGCATCCAACCATCGAAGGATTTTACGCACGTTGTTGAACCAATGTGATCTGGAGGTATATTCAACTGGTCCCTAGGACAATGACTGGCCATGTTCCCAAACATAAGCAAGATGACGATTTTGGATGCTGGTTTATGGCTTTCAGGGCGCGGTATTATAATCCTGGTCAAATAAAGCTATTGATCCGCGGCAAATGTTTGAAATTATGAGGAACATGTAGTCTTGGCAATCTATTTCACTTTATGCAATCCAGTAGCTAGGTTTGACGATGTAACCTTGTTGGTAGCGCGGTCATGTTTTCCGCGTACAGACGAATTTAGGTTTTCAATCCTCGACAAGCAGCATGTGATGCTCATCATTGATTCGAAGCCTCCACTTTGAGAACCCTGATAAAAACTTCAACCTCACTCCATTCGAGCTTTGAAGCCAATGCAACCTCACAAACTTGTAATCTCTTTTGTTCGTTCTGTGACATGAAATACCTAGGGTAGATACCCTACGCTGTGACTAAAGTTTCCATGACTTTGTACCCCGCAATCCACCAATTTGAGTGCAAACTATCCCCAATACTGACAAATAACGTAATTTTAATGGTGTTTTGATGCAACTAGATAATAATACCCCGGATGTTTTTGGAAGGCGTGTCACTTCGGTGAAGCAGACCGGAAGACATCGGTCTGGGGTAGCAGATGATTGGTACGTACATCCGACACGTGACCGGTTGCCGGTATATCGTCCGACCCACCGCCGGCAGCGAATCCGGAGATAAGCGCGGCTAGATATGATTCGCTGGGCACAAGATATTCCGCTCCTAGATAAGCATCTCGACGCGACGTGGCCAATGAGGATAACCTTGTTGGCAATGCGCGGTCCACGTTTCTTGGCTTACGATATAATAATACACCCAACACAAAAAAGGGAGACACTTTTCAAGATCCGACTTTTGAAGAAACATTTTCTCGCCTTTTCAGAACCTGCAATGAGTCGCGCAGGGATAAGGCAGCTTTCGCTGCTTCGGGCGTCGAGACAATGTCTATCCTCCCGGTCCCTTGCTACCGTTGTAAGGGGGCCTATCGCTCGCTCGACACCGCCATCAGCAGCAAGTTTGTTGGGACGCCAGCGATATCGACTTTTCAGCACAACACGGCCACGGAGAACTCAGGATGAGCAGGATGAAGACGCGGGATCTTACAGCGAAGCAGATCACGAACATGCTGTTATTTCCACTTTTGATCTGTTTTCTATCGGCATTGGTCCCTCATCCTCTCATACTGTTGGGCCCATGCGTGCTGGTAACATTTTTGTCAACGATTTGATCGATGCCAATTTGCTCCAAAAAGTCAACAAAATCCGCGTCGCCATCTATGGCAGTCTTGCCCTCACGGGTGAAGGCCATATGACTCCTTCAGCCCTACTCCTTGGTCTCGAAGGCGCCGATGTCGAAACGGTCGACACAGGCTACGTGCCCAGGCGCTTCGAAGAGATCAAATCCAGCAAGAAGATTTTTCTAGCACGTGGGCTGGCCTCAGATGGGTCCAAAGGCAAAGAGATTGATTTCGACTATGAGAAGGAATTCATCTGGGAATGGGGTCGCAAGCTTCCCCAGCACAGCAACGGCATGCGCTTCACTGTCTACGATAAGGAAGGCTACGTCCTAGCCACCAACGACATGTTCAGTGTAGGCGGCGGTTTCGTTGTCAACGGTGCTCTTAGTATCGCACCTCAACAAACCCTCTCTGCAAACGCCCCCGCTCAGCTTGAAGTCGGAGATTCGGACACGGCAGCTCACCCGGCTGATTTGGCCGAAAACATGTACTACAAGGAAATCCGGCGCTCAGATGCCGCGGGAGATCGACGAACCGGCACCGAAGTCAAGGCCCTGGAGGAAGCCAATGAAGGCCCGACCGCTCTCCTCGGAGATTCGCCTGAGCCAACCGGCCTCTCTACCGATGTCAAGTCCGAGACCAAGGATACCAGCTCATCGCCGCATCCGCGGTATCCATTCCGAGATGCCGCTAGTCTTCTTTCACTCTGTCGCAAACACAATCTCACTATCGCGCAATTGGTGTATGAGAATGAGAAGAGTCTAGGATACACGGATGAGGACATTTATCGAAAGATCTTTAAGATCTGGGGAGTCATGGATGCCAGCATCTTGGAAAGTGTCCAGGCGCCAACGGGCTCCAAGCTTCCCGGATCTCTCAAGCTGCATCGACGAGCGCCGGCGCTCTACCGCCGATTGACTCGAGGCTTGTATCCCTCATCGGCTACTGACACCTCAGCTGCTCAACTTGAACACAAGTTCTCTTCCCCTGACCCCAATATCAACGAGGATGGCGCCGCCTCATCGCCGAAAGCTCTCGCTGCAGCTTCATCTCAGTTTGTGCCAGAGAAGTTCAAGGCTGGCGGCCTTCGGAAGCGCGGTCCGCCACGGATTCACGGTTCTCTGGATCATCCTATCGCTCCAGCTCCTTCTCGCCGAACGACATTCCCCACCATGGACTATCTGTCTGTGTATGCTATCGCTGTCAATGAAACCAACGCTGGCGGCGGTCGAATCGTCACTGCTCCTACCAATGGCGCCGCAGGCATTATTCCAGCTGTGCTCAAGTACACCACAGAGTTCATCAGCGACGACCCTGAGCGAGATATCCCCACGTTCCTTCTCACTGCTGCCGCAATCGGTATGCTTTACAAGCGAGGTGCCACCATCTCAGCCGCCGAAGGAGGATGCATGGCGGAGGTCGGCGTTGCCTGCTCCATGGCCGCTGGCGCTTTTGCTGCCTGCATGGGAGCCAGCCCTGAAACAATCGAGCAAGCCGCAGAAATCGGTATCGAACACAACCTCGGACTGACATGTGATCCCATCGGCGGACTCGTCCAAGCTCCCTGCATTGAGAGAAACGCGCTGGGCGCGACAAAGGCCATCTCCAGCGCCAACCTGGCGCTTAGCAGTGAAACAGGCACGCAGCGCGTGAGGCTGGATGACGCTATTCGGGCGATGCGACTGACGGCCAAGGGTATGAGGAACGAGTTCAAGGAAACGAGTTTGAGTGGACTGGCCACGAGTGTTCACATTAATATTCCAGTCAGTGTTCCTGACTGCTAGACATGGTGTTATTTTGTATCCAGCGATAATCATCAACAAAAAAAGGGAGTCATCAGCGGCGTAGATATTGCTTTTCTAGATTAGAAGTTTCATTCTTTGGATTGTTAGCTGAGTAAGAGTATCATTCTGCTTGGTGGGTATCACGTGCTAAAAGATAGATGCTCGTAGTTCGTGTGGAGAACCGGTGAGACGAATTATGACCTTGATTATTCTTGATTTATCACAGACGTCATGGAAGAACACCAGAGCCCTTCAACTATGTTTCACAAGCACTGCCCATGCTGTTTCAATTTTGATCCAGACTTGGTAGCACCGGGTTCCAATAATGATGTCAGAGTTGACTCAAAGGAGCTCGTTGTATTGGTGCTTCGAGACATGATACAGTTCGAGAGCGCGGCGATTTCAGGTTGTGACTGTTGTGCATTCATTGTCAAGGCCCTCACATCTTCAGGCTTGTTGGGGACTGAAAATGACATGGGAATTCAGCTTTACCTTCGACTTCCGATTGGACGGGGAAATCCAGAGATAATATTCGGCGATCCTGAGCGCTCGCAAATGTTCTTGCAACTCTATACTGACTATGGTATGAATTGCCCAAGCATATAAAGACCCAAAAGGGTGTACTAATAAACATCTCCAGCTCAAGGAGAGACTTGGAAACGAGTCAATCCTTTGCCAGACATTTGTGATGATCATTTATCACGCGAAAGCTTAAGCTTCGTCAATGCTTGTTTCTATAACTGTATCAATGAGCATAAGCTCTGCAAGCAAGACAACTCCACGTTACCAACCCGTATTTTAGATATAGGGAGCGCTGAGGATAACAAAATTTGTCTCGTTGAATCAGAGGTTATCAAACCTGAGAAATATGTCGCACTCAGTTACTGCTGGGGTAGAAATCCATCTATCAGAACGCTGACCGGGAATCTGGAAAATATGAAGACCGGAATCGGACTTGAGGAACTTCCAGCAGCTTATACAGACGCAATCGCACTGACTCGAGAGCTCGGGGTGAGGTATTTATGGATAGATGCACTTTGCATCATTCAAGACTCTGAAGCCGACTGGGAAAGAGAATGCTCCAGGATGGCCGATACATACGCCAACGCTTTCTTGACGATTGCAGCCTCGTCATCAACATCTGTGACCAGTCACTTTTTACGGCCTCAACTCAAGCCACCACCTCGAGCGGCCCAGGACCAGTGCGCGATCTACAGCGAATCAATGGGAAGCCAAAGAGGGCCTCCGATTTTACTGAAAGTAAGGCTCATGCAAGCAACCGGTGCTCATTGGAAGTGGAGACCATCTCACAGTACGGATCAACAGCCGCTCGTGGAACCTCTCACCCAACGAGGCTGGACTTTGCAGGAGAAGGTCCTATCAACCCGGCTACTGTCTATATCCGCGATGGAGATGGCGTGGACTTGCAAAGAGGCAATATTCTGCGAATGCGGATCGAAGCTGAATCATCAGCGGGAATTTGGGGGAACGCCATTGAGCCAAATATCGCGACATGGTGAAGCCTTTAATTTCTGGCACAGAGTCATTGAGAATTACTCCAAGAGAAACCTCACGCAGGCCGGGGATAAGCTCCCAGCGATATCAGCTATAGCGGCTATAGTCCAGAAGAAGATCGGGTCAGATTACGTGGCTGGTCTATGGACTGATAACATTGATCTGGATCTGTTGTGGCGGAGGCCATCAGCCAGTAGGATTCAAGCTGCCAACTCATCATCTTACATCGCCCCGAGCTTTAGTTGGGCTTCAATCACGGGAGAAGTCGATTACCTGTGTTTTAGAAACGGAAAATGGCCATATGAGAAGGCGGCTACAGTGCTGGAGGTCAATGCAGTAACAGGTCCTGGCGCGCCACTTGGAAGAGTCACCAGCAGCAAGTTGATAATCAACGGGCCATTGGCGATGGGGTATCTAGAGAGTCGGGGCCCGTACGATTGGTACGCGGTGCGTATCGGGCGGGCTCTTCTGTGGTTTTCCGCCGATACGAGCCTGTCAACAATTGTAAACGGCAGTGAAGTCTCAGTGTGCAGAAGAAGCCGCGAGTACAAGGGAAGCGATGTTGGCCTCGAGCTGAAGCGGCTAAGCCGAAAGCGGAGTTCTGGGGATACACACCACCTGACCGAGCCCACCACGGGGAATACAGCGATTCGATGCTGGGTGCTGAGACTTGGGGCATTTCCGTTCGGGGATAAGGGGCAAAGAGATCACGAGTGGCTAGTGCTGGGGCGGTCAGCGACACAGCCTGAGCTATTTGAGAGGATCGGACTAGGGTCGCTGAAGGATAGTCAAGAGGCGGAGGTTCTCGAGCTGGAGACGATAACGACAGTTACGATAGTCTGAGTTAGTACTAGGCAGAATGAATGAATGCAAGCCTCGTTTTGACTAGTTGCGCTGAATGGACCAGACCAGACCAGGGACAGGTAGCTGGCGATCATTCGACCGCCGCGGCGTACGTGACAGTTATCACGATTGTGGGTCATCCATTGCATTGATTAGTATATCCTTGTAGTGCGTGGACAGGGGAGGCTAGAGGCTGCGCTGCTAGGAGCAGAGTGGAGGAGAGTGGAGGAAAAGGAGCAAAGTGCGAGAGTGCCAAGCAAGGGCGCGTGGTACCTCGGAATGTAATCTAAAAAAGGTCAAAATGCAAAACCTACTTTAGGCTGAGAATGTAAAATTAGATTAAGTACCTTAAGGTATATAACTATAATTAACTTAAAAAATAAATCTAATTAAATTATTATCTTTATTTTTATTAATTAAATTATAAGATTATTATTTAATATATATATATATATATATAATTAAATAAATTTTGATATTAAAATTAAATTAAATTATAAGTTGGGTTTTTGCCGGGTTTTTTAGGCTTTTAACCGGGTTATAAGCTGGTTATTTAACATATATATATAATTAAATAAATCTTAATATTAAAATTAAATTAAATTATAAACTAGTTATTTAATATATATATAATTAAATTATATAGGTTTTTTATATATATATTATATTTAATAATTCTTTAAATAATTTTTTATATTTTTAGGTATAGGGTAGGTAACTTTAGATATAAAGTGGTATATTGCCTAGCCCTATAGCTTCTGAAGGCCCCTGTAAATTAGTGGATTTTACACACGGAGCTAAAATAGATTACATACCGAGGGATTACGTGAAGCAAGGGCGATGATGGATGGTGGGCCATAATTGATCGAATTGTCAGCCACCGGCTTACATTCCCCAAATTACTAGAGCTGAGACTAAGGTGACGCCACTGGAACGAAAAGGGTAGATAGATGAGGGGGGGGGAGGGACAAAGGAAAAGATTATGAGTGAGTGAGTGAGTGAGTGAGTAGTCTACCTGAGTGAGTGACCGTGTCCTTTCCATGCGTTTTGGGTTTGGGTTTGCGTCTATGTATACGCGGTAATGAGATAATTACAGGGGCCCCCCAAGACATGATGACACTCAGCAAACAGCCAGAGATTACCTACCTACCTTACCTACCTGGACCCATGCCGCCCGTACTGTAGCGAGAACTTCTGGACTGCACTGGCTGCTGGACTGGTCTGATCAGGCCTAAAACTCCTGTCTCAGCGCAAATCGTGCGGGGTCAGAGAGCGAATGTGTAACATTTCGAGTGTTTGCCATTGGTTGCGTCGCAAATGCGTTTGCTTTTTGGCCAGAATCTGGTTCTGGTTCTGGTTCTGCTTAGGTACTTAGGTTTGCCAGGCACTAAATCCATGACTGTACTGTACCGTCGCTAGTGCAGGCGACCTACCTAACTTAGCCGTACCGCTTTCACGGGCCAGTCATCAGTTCCATCCAATCCATTCTGTTTGTACTGCAGTGATGCATTCAACCAACGTGATGATGATGGACGGTTACACATAATTTCTCTCGCGATTTTTCCTTGCAAAGAGATATTCTGTTGTCCTCCCAATCTTTTTCCTTTTGATCTCTTCTGTTTTCATGTTCTCAGTCTGCGTTTACCGTTATCTTTGTTTGTTTTTTTAATGTTTTTATTTTTAAAATTATCCTTCGGCGTGTCTTGGTTCATTTCATCCACTTTTTCCCTTTAGAGTTCTCCTTTTTAGCGCAAGACACTACCTTACCTTGCCAGCCATGGCGACAGGCTCTCGGGCCCAATCAGGTGGATTGGCCTGGCTTGAACAGTGTCAGGCCTTGTTGGAAGCCAGTAAAGACAGTTGGCCCGCCAGGCCGATACTGATTAAACCTCGTCAACTGCAAGAACTCGAGGCAAAAAGTGACGTGTTGCATCAAGAGCTTGCACAGGTCGACTCGGAGGACGAGGACAGCGAGGCCCAGCGCCAAGCAAAACAAGAGTCGTTGGTAGCTCTCGAGCGTGAGTTAAGACCGCTTAAGACGGACTGGGACCGCACGTGCAGGGATGCTCATGTGGCGTACCGCCCCGAAGACGAGATGAAAGCAAATTCTCTCATGAACAACCTCTTCAACCTCTATAAAGATTTCGGCCTCCCCATCAACGGCAGCATGGCCGTCGACACTTCGGCCCTAGGCCTCCCTGGAGATTCGCCTGATGCTGATCCGGTCACACCGCGCAGGCCGCGAATGCGAGTGAAGAGGGGAGGGGCCCTGCTCACCCCAGATCGTAATGGAGTTTTTGAGGTCCGTCTGATTCCATTCCCTTTCCCTTGCCCTTTTATCGCTGTTTTGCTCTGCTTTGCTTTGCTTACGCGCCCTCACCCTCATCGTATACCCTCTTTCTCCCTCTGATTTCTTGCTAACATCACCCTCTCCTCACAGTCAGACACGCGCAAGAGAAAGCGAGGCCGCAGCTCCGCCATTTCTCACAAGCGACCGCGCATTCAAGGCAACAGAAACGCCATACATTTCAATGCCGTCTACCAAAACAGACGCGCCGCCAAGAAGCACACCATTATCCGGGTCCCCGAGCATGAGGATCCTGTGCGCCCGGCCAAGTTTTACATCTTACGATGTGAGCATCACGACATTGACTTTAACGATAACCCTTTACAGGCAGGTTTGGCGCATTTATCAGAGGCTCATCACCATGAGAGCCCTTCATTTGAGACCGTTGTCCAGCACTTTGGTTATGAGCTTATTGGCTGCGACGATGAAAAACTCATTCAAAACAACAAAGCCGCCAAGGAATCCTTTCAAAAAGGTGAAAGAGGCGCGCGTGACTTTATTCGCGTTACTGATTCGCCTTCACCCAAGTCATCGCGCAAGAAAACCGGCAACGCCGCGAAGAAGGGCAGGTCCAGTCGCAAGTCCCAGAACACCATTAATCCCCGCGACTTGGTTCCTGGAGATGTCTACATAATCTACTGGTCCTCATCGAAACAGTGGTATTGTGGTCTGTATATCCCTTTGCAAGACACAGAATCAGTCGGCATAAACGAATCCCTTGAGGCGTTGGGCCTACTTAACAACATACCGCCTTGTTATGAGTACGACAGCTCCAGCAAATCATTCTCCTGGGCAGAAGGTTATGAAGATGGAGGGGAGGACGCTTCGGAACAGCAGTTTCCGTTCATGTTCTTTGAGGGACTTGATTTTCCTGACCTGTGCCATGTTGCTTGGATTCCTCTCGACGAAATCCAGCCCTGGGATGAGGAAAAGGCCTTGATGATTGAGCACAGTGCCCAGGCTTTTGAATATCTCAAGCAGCGGGAGGCAGCTCAACAGCCTAAACGATTGGGTCCAAATGATGAGATTCCAGACTCCGCCGATGATAGTAAGTATCTTGACTTTTTGTGAGGTAAGGTTTCTGACATGGCCTTTCTGTAGACTCCACGTCGGATCTTGCTCCTCGGTCACCAGTTGCAGAGTCCTCGACAGATTTCCAACCTGCTCAGAACGCCGAGACCGTTACACCTAACACGGCCTTAGAAGCCGATGCTACTGTTGAGGCTGAAGATGCAGACGTTACTGGACTGACTGAAGAAACGCTGAAGAACACCGAAGGAGCACCCGAAGAAGAGCAGGACACTCAGCCAGAGCCCGAAGAAGCGCAGAAGGACATCGAACGAGCACCCAAAGAAGAGCGGGACACTCAACCAGAGCCTGACGAAGCACAGGGCTCCCATATGGAAACTAAAGAAGCGCATGACACCGGACAAGATACCGAAGAAGAGCATAATATTCTAACAGAGGCCGAAGAAGTACAAAATGACGCCACAATGGAATCTGGAGGAGTGCAGAAGGACACGCTGGAATCTGGAGAGGTGCAGAAGGATACCCAGATGGAAGTCGAAGAAGCGCAGGAAACTGGACCAGAACCTGAGAAAGTCGCCGAGTCACCCGTACAGCCGGTTACAGTCGAAGATGAAGATATCGCCATGAGTTTAGAGGAAAGCTCTACCGAGAGTACCGCTCAACAGCCAACCGAGGACAGCGAGGACGTTGTGATGGAAACTCCAGAAGATGCAACACCGGAGCCTTTGCAGCACAACGAGTCTCATTCTGGTGGAAACGATCAGGAAATTATTTTTGATACTCAGGAAGATCCAGCCGAAAACGTCTCCTCTGCGAAGGAACCGAAGGAACCGAAGGAAGTAACCGCGGAACGAGAGCAGGAAAGCTCATCACACGAAGCAAGAGAAGAACGTTTACCCAGTGTCGATTTAGAGGATCTCCTTAATGCAGGCGAGGATCTGGAGTTCCAGTTTTCACAGTCTGAACAGCGAGAACTCAACCAAAGGCCGGTACCTACACCAGCCCGTGAGACAGTTAGTCTTTCGAGTGCCGCAAACGACGACGTCAACACGAAACAGGAAGAAAGCTTGCCTGCCTCGCCTACGCCCGAGACAACCAGTGCTACTCGTATGGAAACTGACTCTGGGGATGAGACACGGGAGGCCAGTCAACCTCAGCACTCTTCTGTCGCTACGGAATCTTCAAACGATGAAACTCCACGGCCACGCCTCTCGTACGCTGAAATGGGTCGAGCTTCCTCCTTATCAGAGGGCGTTCCAAGCGAAGTTGTTGAGTCACGGCCGCAAATTCAACCTGCTTCGAGACGGGCTCGTTCAGGGACACCGAATCGCAATGCACTCGCTGCGCAGTCACGAATGTCATCACTATCAATGTCACCAGTCGTATCTCGGCCACCTGCAATGTCACCGCCAGCGACAATACCGTTCTCACCCACGGCGCCGGCTGCTTCGACTCCTTTACAGCTGCCTAGGATGTCGCAGCCTCCGCCTTCTTCTCAGTCATCAGTGATACGGTCACCAACATCACAACGCCCGCCTTCAGGGTTACAGCACCCAGTCTCATCATGGCCACCGGATAACTCATGGGCATCAACGACACCGCAGCGCTTAGGATCATCACAATCATCAGCTCTTGCGCGTCGGCCTGCACTATCTCAGCCAACGGCAGCCTCGCAACCTCCGCAATCATCACAGCCTCCTGCGGCCAGGCCCTCAACTTTATCCCACCCACCTTCATCATCTCAACCATCGCCTTCGGAGCCACCGTTCCGTGCTCCAATAGCGCAAATGGGGCCCGCAGCGCAAGTAGAAATGCCTCCTGGACCTGCTGTGTCTAACGGCGAACAGCCACACAACGTACGGCCGACATCGCAGACATCGCAGACATCGCAGGTCCTGGCACCTCCCCGCCACTCACAAGTAGAGAGTCAACTACCAGGAAATGGTCAGAATCGCTCTGAAGTCTTGAGGCATCCTCACGCAGCTCAGCCCAAGGCGTCTGCGCAGGCTTTGGGCAACAGTCCCCGACCTAAAGAACTTCCACGTGCGATAAAGCCCAAGGCACCATCTAAGCCCACTGTTGAGATTGTCTTGCTTAATCGCCAAGCAGTCAATGATGCGCGGTTGCAGTCCATGCCAACTGGACAGCAAGCAGCAGCTACCAGTCCTACACAGATGCCAGCAGCTAATGAAAGACATTCGGGACCTGTACAGATAACGCCAACGCCGCCAGTTATGTCTGCTGCCAGACCTATAGCCCCAGCTCGCCGCCCGCTACCTCACGAGAGACCGTCACCTAGACCTTCTGCTTCACCAGCAAAGAGCCGCGAGGCGCCCAAGGCCACGCCGTCACAGAACCAGGCTCCCAGTGCTTCTTCTCAACATTCTTCTGGGGCAGAGAACACTCCAGCAACTCAGGCAGAACGACCAGCACAAACGGTCTCAGGTCAGTCACCTGCTAGATATGCTTCTCGACCTACTTCTCCGGTAAACCAAAACTCACCTCGTTTGCCGCCCATGAATGTCCCTCAAGAAGGACAATATCTCCCCAACACAATGCTAGCCCAACGACAGGCATCTCTGTCGAGACCTGGTTCTTCGGGACATGTTGGACCACAGCCTATGCCTTCTCCTCGTCTGGCTGCTCGATCTATATCGCGACCCGGCTCTGCATCCCAAATGCAAATTAGATCACAGGCCATGCCTTCTCCCCATCAACTGTCGGCAGAAGTTCAGCGACCTCAGTCTGATTTTCAAGGGCATCCTGGATCACAGCAGGTGTACTCTCCCCGACAAGTTCCTGGAGAAATCCCTCGCCATGCTTCAGCCTATGAAAGGCTGCCAAACCATCGTCCTGCTCCATCACCACGTCGTCCCTATGCTGTTCCAGTGCAGCCACCCCCATCGCCTCACCAACCTTTCAGTCGTTTTCCCCATCAAAGCCCTGAGATGCAGGCACAGGGCTATGTTTCCCAGCGTCATGCATCAACTGGGACCTTGCCGCCACAAGCGTCAACAGCGGAAAATCAATTACCGCCTATTCGATTACCAAACATCTCTCGTCCTCGATCTGAAGCCCACACAACTTCTAACATGATCTCGCCACCGCAGACCGCTGTGGGGGCTCGGCCAGGACACTATACGGGACATCAACAGCCTACGACGCCTATCATGCAATCACCGCGTCTATCTGCGGCCGAGATCTCTAGACCGCACACGGCTAGCAACATGCGTCCTCCCCTGGCTGCGATGTCACCAATCCTAGGGCACGCAGAACCGCGCAGGCCAAACTCAAGCTACACTCAAGCCATGCCTTTCCATGCCCCCTTGCCGACCATGCTGCCAAACTATTCGAGCACAGGCTACCAGTCATCAGCACCGTCTGCTCACCAGTACGCCCAACCTAATCGTCCTCAGGGTCACCTTCGAAGACATTCCGAAAGCGCGTGCCAGCCCCAACTACAGCAGTATGCACTCGCAGGCAGCCCACAGATAGAAAACTCTACGCCACGATCCTACCAGTCGCATGAGCTCGATCAGGGTCCGAAACGTAATCCAGCTCTGGATCCCTTCCTCCCTGAGCTGTCTCCCAACGTTCGCCAAGCACTTCTGGAGCAGGTTGGAACAGAAAGACCTGACATTGTCCCCTGCGACTTTCTCAACAACGAAAACAGGTATCGATGCCCTTTTTGCAAGGAAACGACCCCGGAGCCAACAGCGCTTATCAATCACATCAAGATGAGCTGTCCGATGCTGGAGGAGAAGTATAAACAGGACAAGAATGAGCAGGCCTTTGAAGCCAATCGAGGCAAGCGTGTCAAGCCAGCTAAGAGAAAGAGTCAGATGGCCCAAGCAGCCAAGAATGCCCGAGTTCGGAGTTGATTTACTTATTATTGATGTGATTATCTTATGAATCATCACTTTGCGAGCGTGGAAGGAATGCCGTGGATATTGGCTGAAGCATCATATTGCTTTTGAATCAGTACGGCTGCGAGCCGGTGTTTTTGTTATTTGTCGCTACAAAAGTAGATCCTTGATCTTGATAGGCGTGTTGAAGAAGAATTGCGGAAGCATAGGGAAGACTTTAAGCTAGTCTTATGGATTAACAGTTTACATAAGTACTCTAGAGTTGGTAATTTATTATGAATCAGTTCTCATAACACATTCTCTCCTGGTATCGCGACTGAAAGCTTCACTTATCACCTACAATCTGACACATGTTGTCATTGTCTGTGAGAGGGTTGAGGGGTCAAAAAGAGGCTTCAGCCTCAAGGCCACAAAGGTAAAGAACAGCATTGTCAACACGGGAGTTTTGCTGGGGATCTTCGATTATAAACACTAATTGGCTAGAAATAGGTCATTATGTTCATGGCTTGGTGTCCCAGCGTCACAAATCGTCACCCGTAATGCAATCACATTATTCCACGTCTTCACTTTTCGTCTGCTTTTGTGACATTCACTTCCCCGCCCTCAATACCAACAGAGTCAAAGCCCATCTGTGCAGTGTCGTATCCATTGGCCTGGAGGTATTCACGGAACTTTTGATCTTCAACGGTGATGGTGTCTTGTCCAACGTGGGGGATGCAGAAGAACACGATGAGAGCTGAGAGGATGCAGAGACTGGATGAGACCCAGAAAGGATACTGGGCTGACTCAGTCTTGTTTCCTCCGGCAGCCTGGATGTAAGGAAACACATAGGTACCGACAAAGGCACCAATCTTGCCAACAGCAGCAGCGATACCGTAGTATCGGCCACGGACACCAGTAGCACATGTCTTTGCAGCGAGAAGACCGATGTTGTTTCCGGGACCGAGTTCACCAAGAGCTTGGAAGATTCCGAAGACGACGGCAAAAGCCGCAATCTGGGTGGAGATCTTGTCGTAAACACCGGCCATGATAAAGCCGACAAGGGCTTGGAGAGTAACACCGAGGATAAGAGTGTATCGAGGGCCGATCCAGTCACTGACAAATGCACCAATAAGAGTACCTGGCAGATAGAACATGTTGATGACGGTGTTCCAGCCAAAAACGGTGGTTAGGTTTGCGCCATCGCCATAGATACCGGCAAGAATCGAGGAAGAGTAGATACCAAAGGCGTAAGAGGAGAACTAGTCTCGTTAGCAGAGGGCAGATTGTAGTATCTTGAAAACTTACGTTATAGAGGAACCAAACCAGGCTGACACAGAGGAGACGGAACCAGTAGTAGCGCAGAACCAGTGAGTATGGTGTTTGGCGTCTCATCGACTCCTTGGCGAATTCCTCGGGCTCCTTGAGTCGAAGTCGGAGGACGAACAGGACGAGAGGGAAGACAACTCCAATGCCGAGACTGGTTCTCCAGATAGTGCTGTAATGGCCGTTATGGCATGCGGCGGCAACAACGTCTGTTGAAGGTTAGTTACAGTATGGTTGGAATTGAGTTGTAACGTACAAGGGACGAAAGCACCAATGACGAAGCCAAAGTCGATCATTGAGTTTGTGAAGAGAATGAACCAACGGTTTCTGGTTCCTTTCTTCATCTGACCACTGGACTCGGCGCATCCGACACTACCAGCTGGATATTCACCTAGAAGCCATTAGTACCAGACTCGCACATTCAATAGTTGCGTGCCTCACCTCCAATACCGATACCGACGAAAAATCGCCAAGCGGTCAGCATGTTGAACATTCCGACCGCCTGTCCATGCCAGTAAGACCCAGCTGCCAGAGCAGTGAAGATGATGAGAATGACAGTCGAGACCATGAGGGTATTGGTTCGCGACCAATGATCAGCAAGGAAACCAAAGACAAGCTGGCCGACGACTGTTCCAGCGAAGGCGATGTCAGAGACGTATTTGAAGGCATTTGAGTTGGCATAGACATCTCCATATTGTCGTTTCAAAGTGGTGTTGACGGAACCAATGACCTACTCACGTTAGAAAAATGAGGCAGAGGATATTCACAGCAGTTCTCACGTTGTTGATGTAGCCATCTGAGAAAAGACCAGCACCGCAAGCAAAGACTGGGAGGGCAGTCTCCATCCAAGGCCTTTGGGGGATATCGTCTTGAGGCGTGTGCACTTCATCACGAGGGGATTCATCAGAGGCATCGGCCTCGCGTTTCTTGCCGAACCCCAGCATCGTGGATGGGCAAGGATGTATTGATCACAGGTGGTAAGGTTTTGGTTGTCGTGGGGAAGAGTGCACGCCTAGTCACAGTTATAAGAGGAAGAGCGCGGGAGCCAAAGCCACGGTCACGTTTGAGATCTGACTAAAACGCCAAAGATTGGTGAAGCCTCGGAAAACAAAAGAAATTGACTCGGTGTCACAGGATTTCTAGAATTTAAGAGAAACCGGGCGGGGGGGCATTCTCGTGGTGGAGCAATGGCTTCTTGTCAGGGAGATAAGGTCTGGCATCTGTGGAACAAAAACTGGGCACCGAGAGATTGACCCAGGTTGTTTTGAGAAGCTGGTAATGTTGCACCAACGAATCATTACGTACACGAGACTCGAGAGCCCAACATCATAGGAGACCGAGAGAGTGACCGGAGGTAACCGAAGCGAACGGCACTCGGCGCGTTGGGCCAATTGACTTTGATGATGCACATGAATCCTCTCATGTCGATTTATTGCCGAGTTTGGTCGTCGGTGGCGCCAACCGCGTCCTCTGCTCGGCTCAAAATTGCCGATGGCCCTGTCAGAGCGCCCACTAGCACTGACATGTCAGGTGAATACGAATATGCTTCTATCACCTGTCAATTCCCGCTCAGCAGCAGTTGATGAGACCCAGTAATTATTGGGAGGGATGGAGGGATAGAGGAGATTTCACCTGGGGGAGGGTCAGGTCAGGTCGCAGAATGGCTGGGGAAGAGGAGACACCGTCGTGGAGTTAGTGGCAAGCCGATCTTGATCAAGAAAGTCGATATCTCTGGAGACAACAGTAAGCGGGGATCAACAATCAATTGATATTGCTGCTGATCAATTACTGCAAGGGTTAGTGCATCATGCATGTGATTGTTGGTGATGAGAGAGATTGGGCACACGAGCAATTCCTGCAACAAGATTTGATGACAGGCACTAATGCAACAGCTTACTGTGCTCCTAGTGGACATAAGCCCAGACTGCATCACACTAGTCATCGAATAGAACCGCCTCTATAGCTCAGTGGTAGAGCGTTGCACTTGTAATGCAAAGGTCCATCGTTCAATCCGGTGTGGAGGCATTTCTTTATCTTTTGCCATTTTGAGCAAATTGCCATCAGCATGCCAATTGACTTTCTTTTTAGGTACGTGTCAGATATCTATCTAATCACAGAGTTTTAGGTAAATTTCTCCAAACCTCATTTTCACTTTATTCATGCATCTCCTTACAGCAATAAGAATAAAGTTTGGGTTTACAGCCACAATATGCAGAGAGTACCTCAAAACTCTCGTTTATGCAAGGCCCATGTATATAATGTCTGATCCATCTAATGTCTCTATACTTTGATGCACATCTCACAGCGTATACACAAGCTTTCCTCCCGAAACCTTGTTCGCTCTCAATTCATCCAAGCCCTTCAGAATACCCTCAAAGCCACTACCGCCGCGGTTGACAAACGTCTGGGGAGCCTTTAGCTTGCCCTCCTCAAGCAGCTGTCGGCTGATCTCCCAGAACTTCTTCGCGAACTCAAACTCTTCAGGCTGAGCAGGAGTCTCCTGTCCCTTGAAGAATCGCTCGCCAAAGATGGAATACATAAGCGTTACATAGGGTCCATCGACCTTGGGGTTCACATCGAGCAACTGCTGCTTGTCGACTGGCAAAAGAGTAGCGTACTTGCCGCCCTCGGTGCTGATAGCTCCAGCGCTGATGGCGACGCCTTGCGCGGTGCAGTCCCAGGCCAGCTTGAGTGTATTGTTGGTGTACTTGCGAATTTCCTCGGCGACATTGGGCGACTTGTAGTCAAAGACTGCCTCGGCTCCGAGGGACTTGAGATAGTCGAAGTTGTGAGGAGAAGCAGTCGCGATAACCCTCAGCCCCGAAAGTTTGGCGAACTGGATACCGTAAATTCCAGTTGCAGTGCTACCGCCGTAAATAAGGATAAACTCATCGCTCTTCTTGCCCTCGGTGGGTAGAGGCAATCCCAGAGTCTTGTAAAGGCCTTGGCCCTACGTGGGTGATCAGTATTTATGCTTTTTACTCGCCAGGTCAAACTTACTACTGTGGCAATAGAGATACCAAGAGTCGCAGCCTCCTCGTCAGTAACATTATCGGGCGTCTTGATCTGCACGTCTCCCTTTGCTACAATGTATTCAGCAAAGCCTCCATTCTCGAGCTGAGTTGCATCACTAGATATGGTCAGATGATTTTAACCGAGCGATACCGAAATACTGACGCTCCATGGACTACACCGCTGATACGGTCGCCCTTCTTGAAAGACTTGGTGACCTTGGGGCCAACCTCCTCGACTATACCAGCGTAGTCACATCCGATTCTAGAACCAGGTTTGGTGAGGCCAAAGTCGATATGCTTCCAGTCGGTGGGGTTCAAGCCAACGGCATTGACCTTGACGAGGATATAATCGTCTCGGAGCTTGGGCTTCGAGACCTCCTGGATAGTGGCCTTGCCCTTCTCAACGAATACGATAGCCTTGGTAGTCATGGTGATGGTTTCTGTTGTTGTGAAGCTACTGTTCTGCGAGTAATGATAAGACTTGCTTGATGATACTCATCAAGTTAGAGAACCTCTTGAGCACATTTATACCGCTAAATGGCGTCATGACAGTGGAACTTAGAATGGTGAGTATGCGTCATTGATTGGCTGCTTAGACTTTAGCTTGGTGTTTAACGCTATCCCCATGGAACGCCGATTACCAATCTACCTTAGCTTGATAATCTGCGGGGACAACGCCGAAGCTCGGAATGTATTCTCTATATAGCTTCCTATGATTTGACTTTACGGGAATTGGTGATATCATGGTGCTGCTCAAGTATGGAGTTGTTATGTAAATCACCCCGAGGATGATATGTAAGCATGCCACCAAGCATCGTGGTTAACCTGACTTCTTACCAACGGCCTAGCAAGTGACAAATCCCTGCGCGAATTGCCATCTGCATCTTCTACAAACTCGCCAATAGCCCACCTTGCGATCGCTCAAGTTTCTCACTTCCCTTCATCCTCCCGGAGACAGCCTGGGAAGATCCTTCCATGTCAACTGGGACCAGAATTCTCTGTTACTGAAATCTCAGTTGACTCTGAAGTGAATTGGGATTTCCAATGTGTTGGCTTGACGTATCTCGTCGAGATATCATAAGATTTAACTATCAATCAACTCTCTGTTTTGAAAATACCAGCTCCTGCATCAAGAAACTTTTCTCTTATACGCCGTTTCCTGAAATCCATATCATAAAACAATGTTACAAATGCGCTATTCCCTGCCGGTAGGGTAATAGGATGTGCTTGGTTGATTTGGCATGCGGGATGTAAGCCAAGGTTCAGACGATGTTCATACAGTTGGGTCTCATAATTCAGGTTTAATACCAGGGCCGACAATACGCCGATGGTGAACTGCAATCAATCGAGGGAGTTGGTAAGCGGTGGTTGTCAAACAATCCAAGTGAGCGAACACAGAGTGATGCGGATCAGCTGGAGAAATCAAGTAAAAGCATTACTTACTGTAGCACTCATGGTCAAGACCTTCTATCAAGCCCCATGCTTAGAAACGAAAGTAGCCGTCGACCAATAACTGTAGAGCCTATATGCAAACTCTCTAGATAAAGTTCACCTTACATTTAACCTGAGTTATAATTGAAAGATCAAGATTTCATTATGGTGCCACCGGCCTTCACTAGAGATATGGAACCACGACAGAGTTTTCTTAAGCTTTTGAAGCTTACCATCAAGCCAGCTGTTGGCAAGGTTCGACACTGGGTCGTTTATCCAAGCTCCAGGGCCAACCCGTTCAGCAAGGTTGGTCCTTCAACCATTCAGGCGTCACGAAGTCCAATAGGCATTATTGTCTGACTCTAGATATCCTCTGCACTCTTTTTTCTTGTCGGTTTGCATATCAGGTAAGAGAAGAAATAGATGAGCGAGAAATACACATTACAGTTGGCTTCAGCGTTGTCCTGAGTTACAGGACAATTTTGATACAGTAGCGATCAAACAACGCTTAGAGTTCGACATATATATGTTGTATGACAACCGTAGCTACAACACCGCCCGCACGACATGACAGTCTCTATGATGAGTTATTTGCTTCAACTTACATATCTCTACCAATACCAATGGGCCTCCTTACCAGATCCTGAAACACTCTGCCAGAAAGAGCAATGGCATGCGAACGAACCAATGAGGATTCAAGAGAATACCAGTTACCAGGCCATTAGCAGCTGGGAGTCAGTATCGACTGGATACTAACGTTAGAGCATTGCTCTGCATTAGTGCTGACATCAGCCCCCACCATTATCCTGCAAGCCAACATCTGCGATGCTCTCGTTCTTGTAACAGCACCATATTCACCAAGAGATTCTGTAAGCCCTTTATCAACATTGTCACGACAAAATGAACGCCTCACCAGAACTCTTCGCCCAGCTTACCAACAGATTGCGTATCTGTTATCAAACCTTTGGCGACCCGTCAGATCCTGCAGTCATACTCGTGCCAGGCAATGCGGATTCCATGATAGTATGGGCAGAAGGTCTTATCGAAAAGCTTCAGTCTTCCGAAGATGGCAAGAAATACTTCGTGATTCGCTTCGATCCAAGAGACACGGGCCTATCGACTGAGTTTCCCGTGCCTGGCGGATACTCAATTGGAGACATGGCAGGCGACATTGAGGGACTTGCAGATCACTTGAACCTCAACGATCCCTCAAAGGGCTTCCATATTGTTGGTCTGAGTAAAGGAGGGCCAGTCGCCTACACAGTCGCCGCGCGTAGGCCCCGACAAGTCAGAAGCTTATCGCTTCTGTACACGTCTCCCGGCGTGAGCCCTGAGCTCCCAATCAAAGGAGGACTTGATCTCGGGTTCCAACCAATGCTGGCTGGCTTCGGAGATCAGAGGGAAACGGCCATCAAAAACGAATGACCGTCTATGACGCACTCACAACGCAGCCTGATGCGGAAGAGAGAAAGGAGGTGGAGAAGGCGGTGAGACGCCTGGTGGACCGGGATATCAAAGGTGGCACGTTGTACAGCAAAGCTCCGAATCACGGCGCCGCGTCATACGAAAAAGATGGTTGGCCAGGGGTTGATACGCTCAAGACGATCAAATGCCCGACCACGGTTGTGCAAGCAGGCAAGGATCAGATCTTTGGGGAGATTCACGGAGAGGCATTGGCGAAAGCTATACCTGGTGATGTTGAGTATGTGCTATGGGAGGATGTTGGGCACGAGATGCCACGACGCATCTGGGGCAGGATGGCCAAGGTGCTGCAGAAGAATTGGGAGAGGGGTCAAAGCGCGGAGCATGTTGGCAGTGATGCGGAATAAAGTGATAGGTTACTGGACAAGATGAGCTTGTTGTGTTACTGTCCAATGAGGGGCGAAGTGAAACAGGACAACCAACAGGCTTTAATATTGTTCTCTTCATCCGATGCCCCTGTCTAGGCACCTACCAACAGAACAATCAAGCCGCTATCTGATAGTTGTGAGACATAACTGCTATTCATAGCATGAACGGCCATATTTCCATGACAAGATTTCTTTCCTCCAGTTGAAACACATGAATCAGTGTTAGGCACTCCACATGATGCGGTCGGTTATTGTGACCTGTCCAACATCCAACCCAGCCAAGTGCCCGGAAGCCGTGATGATTCACGGACTACGAATCATAATCCTGGATGTTCGTCCGTTTCCGTATGAGTTTGTCAGTGCCTCGAGAGTAGTATAAAGGGGGGCAACAGGAGCCTTCTCAACCAAAGTGAACCATATTACTCAACATATCACCAACAACTTTCGCCAGCCGCAGACTCCTCGATATGTTGTTCAGTACTATATACGCAGGACTCTTGCTGCCCATCGTTGCAGCTAAGGTGTCATATGATGGCTGGAAAGCCTTCTCCATCACTGCTCGTCCGTCCGACAAAGATATCCCGAGTCTTCTCAAAGACATCGATCACGTCTCTTTGAGCTGCGGGAAAAATCACGACATTTTTGAGGTCGCCATTCCTCCTGGAAAACTCGATGCCTTTAAGCGTCTTGGCCTGAAAACCGCCGTTGTGAGCGATAACATGGGCGCCGAGATCGCCCAGGAGGGAAGCTTTGGGCTCTACAAGGGTAAGTAACCCCATTAACCTTTTCAGTTCATACATGACTGATGGTTGGTAGCTACCACCAAACTTCCTGGTGATAAGGCGAAGCTACCCGATAAATCTTACTTCAAGTCCTACCATAGCTTCGAACAGCACTTAAAGTTTCTTTCCGATTTGCAAGCCTCATTCCCCAAGAACTCGGAGGTCTTCACAGCTGGTCGGACTGTACAGAACAGAGAGATCCAAGGTATTCACCTCTGGGGCAAAGGCGATAAGGGAAGGAACCCTGCCATCGTTTGGCATGCGAATTCTCACGCACGCGAGTGGATCAGCGGAATGGTAGGAAACATCCGACTCGGTAGAGTGTTGTAGCGTTCTAACGCTTTTTGCAGACCGTTGAGTACATGGCGTGGAAGCTTGTCCAAGGCTACCAGAATAACGACCGCCTTGTTCGAGATACACTCAACAACTACGACGTCTACATCATTCCGATCGCAAACCCCGACGGTGAGTCTTCGGCGGTCTCTTTGAAAGGCGAACTACGGATGCTGACTTCTTCACAGGCTTTGTCTATACTATAACTGACGACCGGTTGTGGCGAAAGAACCGACAGAAACGAGCTGGTAAGAAATGTATCGGCACCGACCTCAATCGAAACTGGCCTCATGAGTGGGATATCCCCGGCGGCTCCTCTACTGATACTTGCAACGAGACGTATCGCGGTATGAAGGCTGGTGACACTCCCGAAAACAAAGCTCTCGTCAGACATACCAAATCAGTTGCGCAGAAGAACGGCATAAAGTCTTACATCGACTTTCACTCTTTCAGCCAATTAATCCTGCTTCCGTACGGCTACACTTGCGACACCAACATCACCGATATCAACGAACAGATGGAACTCGCTGGCGGCGTTGCAGACGCTATCAAAGGGGTCAATGACTTGAATTTCTACTACGGCCCAACTTGCCAGACCATCTATCAGACTTCGGGTGGAAGCAGTGACTGGGTTTACGATGTTGCTGGAGCAGAGCTTGCTTGGGGTATGGAGCTTCGGCCCCAGAGGCTGAGGGGTAATGGGTTTGTTCTTCCACCGAAACAGATTGTTGAGTCTGGCGAGGAGATCTGGGCCGGAATGAGGTATCTTTTTGAGAACTTCTGAATAGACAGGCTCGGACACAAGCCCTAGGGCTTTCATTGGTAGAGCAGATATAATACAGGCAAATTGCTACGAGATTGGTACTAGTTACACCATTGTCGATTCCTGGCTTCCCCGAGCAAAGCCTCGGATGAGGATCCAACGCTATCTGAATAGAACAATTTCTCGGAAATACAATTAGGGAACAATTCAACCGAAGACAGGATCATTGTGTCGTGTCCTGGTCAAGAACCCCGATTAGTGCTTTGTCATCAAGCAAGTCGGTGAGATGGCCGAGTTGGTTATGGCGCCAGGTTAAGGTCAACCTTAACACCAATTCCTGGTGGAGCAATCCTCCTGGGTTCGAGTCCCAGTCTCATCAAGTTGTTATTTTTGCATTCTATTCTTTTTTATGCCCAGTTCCTACTTAGGAGACGCAGACAGATCTCAGTGGTTGGTCCCCTCGACTCTGTCTCCAGTTGTTCGAAACTTGAACCAGATCCTTGCACTCTCCAATCAACCATGACCATTTTGATAAAAAGCTTGGAGTAACTTCCCAGCTCTCACTGAGATGCGGCTCGCCCCATAAGATCATCCCGGCATTTTCCTTTGGTTGATTTCCTCCTTCTAACTTTTTGAATGGCGGTACGATGCACCTTGCTGACGGCACAGCAGGAGGTAAAATATATACGAAGTCACCGACCAAATCCTCCAGAAACTGTATGTGATCATATATGAGTTGCTTTCGAATGAGATTGTCTCTGAGCTCTGGAAACGGGAAGATGTCGATCCAGCAAGGATGTGGCGAGGTCATCTGGATCTCAGTTGGCTCAAGGCGAGTTGGTAATGGTAGATGTTCTCGATCAATGGATCGAACGACGGCGATGTCGCAGTATGTCTTTGATTGGGGCTCTAGTGTTGGGAAGTCGAATGCTATGATGAACTCTGCAAACAGCCTCATCATTTTCTTGTTGGTCATCATGCCTCGGCAAACATTGTAGCTGATGAGATGAAGGAGACGATGGTCAACAGAGATAACTACGCCGCCGGTGTGGTTCGATTGGTTTGCTAAGACAATTTGCTGCGATGGCGACTCTTCTTCCTCCCTGGACGGCGCCATATTCTTGGCTGAAGAAGTGTTGGGTTCTTCTTCACTGTTTGCATCGGTACCGATTCTCCAGTGGTCAACTCGATAAGGGCGTTTGCCCGGCCCATTCCTCTCCTCGTTCTCTCTCCTCAAGCGTTCCCCTGGGATGACGTTTAGTACCAATGCAACTCAGCGGAGATAAGGTTTCATACTCCGTGCTCTCTGGTTCAGCCGGTTCTGTGCCCGCTTACGAGCCTTGCGCTCCTGGTCATGGTCGGTAGTCTCCATTGCTCCTGTCCAGAGTTTCAGGTGGAGATGAGACAATTATAATTGCGATACCAAGAAAGGAAAAAGAAGTCATCCATGACACTGAGATATATGCCAGTCTCATAAAGGAAAAAGACGTCAGCCAGCTGACAAAGGGTTGAACTCCGCCAACCCCCCAAACTCCGACGCTAACCAAATCAGGTAGAAACTGTCACCCATGATGCATCATGATCGCAATTAGGGGTCCGGAATTAAGCGGTAGTTGGCGAAAGCCTAAACCTTGTCGTCGTCGTGCGTGCATCACTTGTGAGTTTGAGTGGTTTGATTGGTTACTTCGGTGTTGATGTCCTGTAGGTTTAGTCGCAAGATCGAACGTTGTTGGAACATGAGGTGCCTGAATCAAGTATATAAGTCATGCCTTTGTCTATGGCCTTGAGGAATCCAGGCTCCTTCAGGCTCCCTTCACATCACAGAATCCATCTCTCAATATCTCTATCTCATATTCCAAGACAAAATGTCTCGATACGCTGCCGCACATGAGGACACTCAGGGTCCTGGCGACGCCAGACCTACTGCCCTCCAGATCATCAAAGACGAAGGTGTCGAAGGCAAGCTTAAGGGCAAAGTCATCGTCATTACCGGAACTTCTGCCGGTCTTGGCATTGAAACCGCCAGAGCTCTCGCGGAAACTGGCGCCAGATTATTCTTGACTGCAAGAAACCTGGACAAGGCTAAGAAAGCCTGTGAAGAATTCTTCGATGCCAGTCGAATGGAGTTCATCGAGCTCGACCAGACTTCCTTCGACAGTGTTCGTGCTGCTGCCAAGACCATGCTGGATAAAACCGACAAGATCAACATTCTGGTTGAGAATGCCGGTTGCATGGCTGTCCCAGAACTTGAGCTGACAAAGGATGGCCATGAGATGCAGTTCGGGGTCAACTACCTCGCGCACTTCTTGTTCTTCGAGCTTCTCAAGCCAGCCTTGCTCGCGGCCGTGACTCCAGAGCTTAACTCTAGAGTCGTTGTCCTTTCCTCGTCAGCACACCAGCATGGCGGTATTAACGAATCCGACAATTACAACTTTCAGAAGGGCGGTTACGATCCGTGGCTCTCCTATGGTCAATCAAAGACGGCTGATATCTACCTTGCCAACGAGATAGACCGTCGATACGGTTCTCAGGGCTTGCATGCGACCAGTGTTCACCCCGGAGGCATCATGACCGAGCTTACAAGACATATTCCCCCGGAGGTGGTGCATTCTCTCGCTAGTAGCGACGCGGCTCAGAAGATGTTGAAGAACCCCGAGCAGGGAGCTGCGACGACAGTCTCGGCGGCTATCGGCAAGCAGTGGGAAAACGCTGGAGGGAAATACCTGGAGAATTGCCAGGAGGCGCCTCCAGCTAAGCAGATCGATCCTCACTTCGGCAAAGGGTATGCGCCACATGTTTATGACCCAGAACGCGAGGCTCGGCTTTGGGAGGACGCGCTCAAGATTGTTGGCTTGGCTTGAGGGTTAGGCCACAGCAGGAGAGCACAGAGTAGATAGTACACATGAAGCCAGTTCAATTCAACTCGATGTGTCTTTCCCTGACCGCCATCGTGATACCCTGTGCTACCAATTCCCCCGTCTCATGGGCGGGTTGTTGCTATAGAAAATGTCGGAGATGAGTCCTGTACTGCGGAGTACGTAAGACGAAATGCGCTGTAGCGCGCGAAGCCATGTCTTAGCTGATATGCACTGTGCTCGTTTGGTCAATCAGCCAGCCACCTGAAGGTCAGCTCTCGGGCAACCAAAAAACGACCGTCGGATCCAATTCAATCCCTGTAAAAATGGCTGGTTGTTGTGCTGAGGGTTCGCCAAATGATGCCCCCCGTTGTTCTTCTAGGTCCATGCATGGGTAGCGGTCAACTAATTCACAAGGCTTACAGCCTAGCAACGCACTAAATCGCGGAGAGGTTGCTGTCTCACCTGGTCTGGAACAAAGCACGGCAGCGAGATTCGATAGTGTGCATCTTTAGGTCATCTTCCATCAGCGCGCAAAAGCTCAACGAGCATCAAAATTCCTCGGGGCATGATTTCAGCGCTTAATCTGACCGCGACCGCTTCTTTCATGTGCTTGTCAATTACCCAAGGTCAGGCAATTACGTATCATAATGACTTTGTTGAGGCCATGTGAATCTGGGCATCTGTATCACTCACTGCCATTCTGGCTCATTTGCCGGCATTCCTGCATTAGCCCGCTGTATCCTTGCACCAAAGGAGGGGAGAGTAAGACATTCTGCTCAGCTCGGATGCGCCGTCTGAGGCCATCAGAGTAACTAACGGCGGAGTCATCATGCAGATCTCAGCTCGTCAACAGAGACACGATATCAATAGATTCACATGCGCTCTTGGCTTAGACACGGCTCATACCTAAGGTACCTTATGTATAAGAAGATGCCTCTGTCCTTTGATCTTGGGGGCAGCAGCTCATCTCCAAGTCCGTGTTCCCTGACGCGATAGCAAAGCTGATACAAAATGCTTCCCTCTCTTCTCCTCTCGTCGCTGCTGTGCCTCTCCACAGTCTCAGCTCTGCCCAACCCAATTGTCGCTGAGAGAGCAGCGTGCGATTGTTCCGGCACTCGCGACGGTGGATCCAGCTCCAAAGACTACATCTGCCGCGATGCTCGGCTCGGCCCTACCAAGCTTCCAAAGAAGCTCCCGCTGAGCGCAACCGTCGAGAGCTACAACCGCTTTGGTGGGCTTACACCAATTCAATTCCTCCAGACATGGACAGACGAGAAGGGCAACTACAAGTACCCGCCGCAAAATGGCTTCCAGCTTGACGCGAATGGTAATGCCATCAACGGCAGCATGGTTCTCCAGGTCGGAACTCTCGTAGATCGATTTGGGAGCGAATATGGTAAGTCGTGTCGCCTCGCCTCGCCTCGATCCAAGAGCACAGTCTAACAGCATTGTAGGGTCGTACGTCTCTGCTGCCTCTGCTCCCTACTCGCAAAGAGCTCTCCCTCCCTCGAACTTGGCTACGAACCCCGATACCCCAGACTTCCCGTACAACTATCACGTCTACCGGGTAATCAAGCCTCTCACAGTCGTTGGAGGACCTATCGCGCCTTGGTTTGGGCAGCCCGGTCTCGGAGCGCAGTTCTTCACTGGCGAAACTGGCAATGTCAAATTTCTGATTGAGCAGAACTATTTGCAGAAGGAGGATCCGTCAGCTCTTGTTTACAAATCTGATGGTTGCGCATAATTGCTTGAGGTTTGATTGAGGAGGACTTCATGTAATGAATGATCTTACGATGAACGACTTATGGATATGTCAGTCCATTCGAGTAGATAATGTCAACCGGGAATAATACTTGTCGCTTTTAAGCGCTCCATTCATTTGATGTAGGCATGCGACAAATACGCGATGCGATATTGCATTCAGCCATGGTGTCTTCAATCGAGATCGGCCTACGCATTGAGGGAAAACATACTTCAAGGAATAAATATTTCCGGGTGCAGGTTAGTTCTGCATGCATTTTATGTGCGTGAGCCAGGCAGTCATACGGCAACCCAGTACTCTACGCAACCCAGAATTTGGAGGTCCCTGTGCAGTCTGTCTGATGGGGAACTCGCTTTAATGTGACGTTCGGATGAATCGATTATCGATCTGTGGTATCGCGCGAGGCTCGCCCACGTGTCCCGTCCCAGCTTTGACACTCAGCGATGAGGAAACTTTATGATGCGACCGGACCGGAAGAGGTGCGGCAAATGCTGCAGTCAATTATTGGTGCATCTTCAACGCCTCCAGAATTATCTCTGCACTGCCTTGAACTCTGTCAATTGTGGCAGGCAACGATTGAGGCACCGTGAGCCAGACTTTCGTCTACTGGTCAATGATGCTGTGACGCTTTCGCTTCGACCAAGCGAAATGAACTCTCTCCCAGCCACCGCATTTTCATCCACCAAATGCCTCAGGTCCCAAACCATATTCTGCCAAACCTTGGTTTTCACCGCCCTAGTCTTCAGTATAAATTTCTCGTCTAGCCCGTCCAAGCTACGCTTCTCTTCTTCTTTTCTCCTTAGCTCTCTTTGCCTTTTGGCTTAGATCAAGTGTAGTATCTGTTCTTTTCAGTTTAATCTCTGAAAGATGTCTAAGGACATCAATCGTGATTATTCCTATTTTTGGCCCGCGGACGGCTTCCTCTATGCTTGCATATGATCCCGTCCACAGTGTCCCTAGTATTACACTGCCTCTAGGTGACGCAAACGCGCACTTGTTGAGCTCCCTCCCTTTTCATTGCTTTCTCGGGCTTGCCTGGGTTGTGAAGAAGAGTGTAAATAGTAAACAAATGGTTCAATAACGCGTTGGAACGCACATGTCACTTGGATTCTCATCGCGCTTTGTTTGTTTCGCAGTCATCCAGTATTCATGCTTGGTTTTTCAATGTACACGGACGGCTATGTTCAATTTGATGTGAATAATGTGACGATGAGCTCCGAAGCAAAGCGATCTTTAAAAGCGACCTCGCTGCCCGTTAACCGATTTGGTGTTTGCCTATGAAATCCATGTGTCTTGGTTTTTTGCGTCAATAAGTTAATATGTTCTGTTTGTTGTAGTGTCACTGAGCTTTGTTGTAAATTGCCTGGATGACGTTTGGCATATCGTGATAAACATTTTACGGCGTTAAATATACCTATGTTCATATTACTGCGCGACACGATTAAAAAGAGCCACTTGGCTCTAAAGTCATTAAAGCATACCGATATTGACATTATATTTATCCTTTTATCTTCGTCTCTTATTCACAGCCAACAGCATTAAAGAGCATATTTACCTTAGGGTAAGAGATTTAGCCCAGCTACAAGAGTTCACACCAGGAAATTACTCTGTAGTCCTCAGCCAATCACAGTCAGATGCATCACGTGCGTCCTGGATACGGAGTAAAAAAATTTGCTCGCATAAACAGAGGGTCAGATTTCTTCTTTACCAGCAGCAAAAAGAGAACTACATACAACAGCGGGGATTCGCTGGTCGTCACCGACCCAACTACTAATCCGCCGGTTAGTGGCTTGACTATGGGAGAGCGGACGGGATCCCGTATTTTTCACTACCTTTGGTCGTATGTGCTTGGTAGACCAATAACTGCAGGTAATAAGAGCATCAGTCCATTCACTGTTACTCTGAATCAGAAGACGTCTGTCAATATCTCAGTTTGTATCAGAACCAGTATGACTTGGAAACATGTGAACAACCTTAATTCTGAAGTCGTAGATCCAAGACGTCAGCATGCTGAAGAGCCTGAAACCAAAACACACAAACGCCAATAACCAACTACATCAGACGATTTATCACCGTGTCACTGGGTCATCTCGTCACAAACCTCCATCGACATGGCCTCCCGTCTATCCAAGCGAGAAGAAGCAAAGAGTGCTTAGGAATGCAAACACCGGGCCGCGTAACCTTGTTTCTTGAAACAGGGCCACGGGAAAACTCGTCCATCTTGGTCAAAGCTTGCAATCTTGCATGCATCTCCACCGTGACACGATTCATGCCACGATGACATCTTGATCCATGGCTATTGCGATCGAGCGGTTCGCATCTTCCCGTTTCCTTGCTCACCCCAATACAGTAATAAGCACTCTCCCTCTCCGGCTTGGTATTCATCGCAAGTCATCTGAACTCGGCCGTGCCGCAGATATTCTCCTATCTATGGTTATCGTGATGATTGCATACTGCATTGCCATTATATGCTTAACCAATCCTTCGGGAGGCTACTTTAGTGCCATGCGATCAACAGGAATTAAACCGGGACGTTTCAATCCGATAGATCAAAAACCCGCCGTGAAACAGGACGAATTAAAAGAGTCAGTTTTCCACGAATAAAACTCTAAATACGCGTTTCGCCCATTGTTTTCGCATACTGTCACTAATAAATCTGAGGCGGCTATGGAGACACAGTACCCGTTCACTCTGTTTCAGGCAAGATCTCGCCAAGACGTTGCTTTAGACAGGCGGATAATCGGGCTCACGTTCCGATTTTTCTTGGTCATTTTTTGTTCCTGAAACATGACACAGCGAATCGACAGGCGGCTCTTCTGTCCGATGGCCGAAAAGACGCAATGGATCTGATGCTACACTGCAGACCGAAATAATGCCAGGCGATACGCCAGCTCTTAAGGCGAGACGCTTGGCTACTACCCCCTTTAATGTCGACCCTCTTGATGTGACTGGCCATGACGATCCTAGCTCCCTTTGGGAAACACGGATGCTGATACTCCTTTCGATAGGGCACGAATCCGTCTAGTTCCAGTTTTATCTCCGTCGACCAAAAGGGTCACCTTGTTTTGTGTATAGACTTAGAGGAATAGATGCTCCATGTAGGTCCTATAGATCAGATGGCTATATAAACGTGACAGAGTCTTGTCGAGATGTTTCCAAATCAGCCTTCCAGCAAGCTTCTCTTCACTTCTCACCAATCGACCTTTGCCCAACAAGTCTTCTTGTCTTTACCAGTTTCTAAACCGTCAACATGCACTGCAACCTCTCTCTCGGTGTCGTGGCTGCTCTCCTAGCTGGAGCCAACGCCCACGGCCACGTCGCAAAGGTCATTGCCGGTGGCAAGGAGTACACCGGTGGTATTCCCCACGGTGCCCCCTCTGACGCTGTCGGCTGGGCTGCTGGCAACCAGGACAACGGCTTCGTTGCACCCGATGCCTTCAAGACTGCCGATATCATCTGCCACAAGAGCGCTAGGCCCGTCTCCAACTCCGTCGTCGTTGCCGCTGGTGATGTTGTCACTCTGAAGTGGGACACCTGGCCCGAGTCTCACCATGGTCCCGTCACTGAGTACCTCGCTCCCGTCAGCGGTGACTTTGCCAGCATCAACAAACAGAGCCTCCGATGGGTCAAGGTCGCTCAGAAGGGTCTCAAGTCTGGCAACAACCCCGGTGACTGGGCCTCTGACGATCTCATCCGCGATGGCTTCTCATGGAAGTTCACCGTTCCCAAGAACCTCAAGGCCGGAAACTATGTTCTCCGACACGAGATCATTGGTCTTCACTCTGCTGGCCAGGCCAACGGTGCTCAGGCCTACCCCCAGTGCATCAACCTCAAGGTTACCGGCAGTGGCAGCCAGGCCATCAGCGGTGGTGGCGACTTCACCACCTTCTACACTCCTACCGACCCTGGTATCCTCTTCAACCTCTACCAGTCTTTCTCTTCCTACCCCATCCCCGGCCCTTCCGTCCAATCTATCTAAGACGCTTCCGAGATGGTGCAGACAAGTGGTTTCTAGTCCCCCAGGTCGAACTTGGGACCAAAGAGCTGGGCAACGGGCATGCCTTGGGCTCTGATATTCATTGGTTGCCGCTAGTCGGTTCACGTTTTCACAAGCAGCAGAGCTGTGTTGTCCATGTATCTACATTTATGACCCGTACAAAGTTATCTTATGCAATGAACATATTGAATCCAAGCAAAAGACCCGCCCCCGAATAATTCACGCAGCATGATGATATCAACGAACAAGCCTGTCAAGTCCAAACTCGCATCTTAGTGTTTCATGCGCTAAAAAAGTTCCCGTTGGCGCTTAAAACTCTGTCCATTATAAGCATTTCAGGCTGAAACCAAGGCTTATTGCCAGCATGCAACATAATGACTGTCTGCATATGCAATGTAACGCTAAGGATGGGCTGACTTGGAGTCGGGAACACCGCTGCAACACGTTAGCAAGAATTGCTGCCCGACTCGGTGGCAATGGTGGGTAGAATAGCGACAAAAACCGCGGCATTATGCCAAGTTTATTTAAGAGAGGTGAGATAAGCTCATTTGAGATGCGGCATCCATTTCTTAGACCTGGGCATGTCGTTCCGTCGTCGGGTCTTGGTCCTGATGCATTATTCACCAAAACACCACAATCATTTACGGCACATGCCGTCCGCAAACACGAGGAAACTATTTCCCTGGATGCCTCTGATATAAGTAGCGTTCTTTGAGATAGAATTTAGGAGTGCTGTCAAGGAAGACTGCAAAAGTACCCGCTGTGTTCTCGCCGACTTTCCATGTCACGCCTCTTCCTTCGATGGATGTGAACACGAATTCCCAAAAAACAACTCTAGAGTCTCTTTTAATAATCCCGAAGCAGCATTCTATAAAGGAGTCAGCCACTTCAGCGACATTCATCTCTTATACAGTCCCTGGTTGCTCTGTGGCTGACACATAAATAGTGGATGAGGAGAGACCAACTGTGCAAAAACGAATGTGTGACCGCCCAGTCCAGGTTTGCTCTTACACCGGATTGAAGATTCTTCACATGACTGACTCAAGATGTCTACCTTTATACTCCAAAAGAACTCTGTATATCATCGGCGAAGAGTGGTGTAGGGGTATCTACCTATAACCTATAAACCTTCTAAAATCCGAACCTAAAATCCTAAAACTCTCTTCCCTGCTCCACTCTTCGTTTTTTGCAGTTCAAGATTTCGAATTTATCATAGAAGGATCTTTTAGACCTCTCAAATTATATCCAATATGCTTCGAGCTGAAGTGTTGCTATCGGTTCTAACCACGATGCATAGCCGCAAAGGTGGTGCGTAGAAGATCTTTCTCACATAGCATGGTTTATCTTGAAATTGGATAGCACATAGTAACCTAATAGTCTAGGAAACAAATAGGAAACGTGCTATTATTCTCAAGTGGGTTGATATATGTATGCGAGGAGGGGGCAAGACGGCTTCTCAGCTGATAATGGTGAAATTATCCACAAATAGATCATCATGACTTATATCAATTTTCTCGACAATTGCTCAAGGGGCGTATAATTGATCGTGGATCAGGTACTGGCAAGGAGCAGATGATGTCGAGAAACAGTCACGGGGCAATCCCTGTGAACACTGACACAATATCCGAGGATGACTTACCAGGATTTGGATGATCTGTGGCTTGATGCAATTTTCGTGCTATATTTGAGCTTGTATCTTACACGCTCGATTCTTCTGTAGTTGTACTATTAGTTTGGTTCGAGGAGTCCATTAGCAGCCCCTGCGATTGATGGACCATCCAAGTTGTATGATAATGCAGCGAGAGTCAACTGGAGAAAAAAAGAAAGGACCATTGGGAGGTATTCCAGATCGCATAGAGGTTGTGCCTCCGCTCAAGTCTGAATATCTACTTAAGCTGATTGTTGTCACTGTTTATACTAGTAATGGAATATGCAAAAAAGAAAAAGAGCACATGAAAGGGGCTCAAGACGCCAGCATCAGCGAAATTAAAGAAAGTTAAGAGGGTGAATCTTGCATAAAGTGTTTTGAAAACTCTAATTGTCCCATCGGGGGCCCCTTCTACTCTCGATAGTTGAGATGCTGGCTTCCTCGGCCAGGCCCAAGACTGATCCGAGCTTGGTAGGTCTCAGCGATACGATACTGATAACTACGGGGTAAAACATATTACATAGGACGAATGTATATGGACGGGCCAGTAACAGTAAATAATGCAACTAATTAATCTAATTTAAAAGGAGGGCGCTCTTTCAGCATTTTGATGCCCAGGTTTCCCTTGCGTTGGCGGCAACCCCCTAAGCTCTATAGAATTTTCATCGCTAAATGTACTCAAACGTTCGTGGTGGACTCTAACTTCTTCAGTCTTCATCACGCCCCCGGAACTCATGGACATCTTAGTCTGGCTTTGGCTTCCGTCGGAGTCGTCCTGGAGATGCTCTTGCGATTCCTGCCACCCTGACATGATGACGACCGAATTTCGACCATAGCGTGAGTTGGGGTTGTATCTCTTGGACTGCCGAGCATTTGATGCCCCGGCTGTGTTTCTTGTGTCGACGTCGCGTGGTGTCGTATTGGTCCTGTTACGGTTATAGCTTCGTGAACTTGACTTGAGTTCTCGATACAGCATACGGCTATCTGAATTAGCAAGGCGGTCACGCGATTGGAAACGGAACTGTAACATACAGAACTGGAATACAGATGGCCATTATGGAAGCGGCAGGCTCTGTCAAGGTCCAGATCGTGAGGTCGACACGGTCGTAGGTGATGTCCTCACTCTTCATACTGACGACCAGTACGGCCTTAACTATACCAGTAATTCCAGCGCTTTGGTATGTTAGTGACTTGATACTGTATGCCGACGGTACTTTGTGTACTCACATAGCACCCAAACTCATAGCGACAGCAACGCCGAGTCGCTCTCGTCGACGCATGGTCATGCGCATCAGGATGACCCAAGGTAGTAAAGCAAGAACGAAGTCAAGAATCGCGGAGTAATCTATGAAGCGTAAGTCGCCAACCACAATCATTGTTGATATCCAAGGACGTACAAGCAGCGAATAGTTGGAACGTGAGAAGCTTTGACTTGTCCCAGCAAGTTCCAGGCACGTTGTGATTCCAAACCCTCTCGAGAGGCGTGCATTTGGCGAAACCGAAAATCCAGACCAAGTTCATGGAGACGTTGATAGTGACGATGATAAAGATGAGGAAGTACTTCATCCATGTGTTGGTGGCAATCCGATATAACGTGATAGCGAAGGATGTCTTGCTGATTGTCGTGGCCATTATACCAAAAGCGGCTCCCACAATGGTTGTCTTGTTTATTATTATGAGGTTCTCGTCACTAATCGTAGCTGCGTGTCGTCCGAAGCCGAGAGATACGAGATATGTGTTGAGGGAGACAGAAATGGCGAGCGCCACCTATACTCAGGACAATCAATGGTCAGAGACAGCATCAACAGAGGCATTTGCAGATAACTTACCCAAGCCGCAATAAGGCACCAATCATCATGCCATAAACCTTTCCCTCTCCATAGTTTGCAGTAAACACGCAGAAACAACAGGATGAGACTCAGCAGGCACAGAGTCCATATTGACACCAGCAATCTGGTTCCTCGTTCATCTTCCATTGTAAGGCTCAAAGGACGAGAAGACAAGGAAAAGAAAAAAAAGAAACGAGACGTCAAGACATGTGCGGCGAGCAATTGTGGGAGAGCCAGACGCCGATCCGGATTTCGGGCAGCAACAGCGGAGATCCTGGGAATAGTGGTCCCTGGGGTTTTATATACAACGTCGCAGTGACACTCAGGCCCCCCTTGGAATTAACCTTGATCAAAAGGTCCCCTCCGTGGGCAATCGTGTCATCAACATCAGATTCAGTAGGGATTGACAGGCGTAGCGGCCGAACAGATGGATTCATTAGTTACTGGGCTAACTTGCTGGGTCAGCGCTTTGATCGCGCACCCACCAGGATAGGGCTGCAGCGTAGAGATGGTGGCAACAGGAACCTCTGCAGCGCCCCTTTTTTCTCCTTGTCGGAGCCGACTTTTACTGGGTTGATCAATGAGAGTGGCTACAGTGGCAGAGTGGCCACAGTGGCAGAGTGGCCATTGCTAAGTTTGGAATAGCGGACCAGTGCCGCTAGAACTGATGACTCTGGTGCGTTGGTGGCTGAAAGTTCGGAGTAGAGGAGGGCCCCTAGGGCCCTTCTGCCGTCCACTGATACGTCGGAGAAATTCGTTCCCAGCTCAGATCTGACAAATGCTTTTGTCTTGAAGAGCCGAGTTTCCCGCGGCCGACCGGGTATTGCATGCGAGGATCAAACACACTGCCAAGCGAGACAATAATAAATCCAAGGCCCTTCCACCTTATTCATAAACCTGGTGAAACGAGACGTGTTGGTTGCTTACTGACTTACCTGCGACATGGGTCCATGCTGATCCGGGTGTGATTCCACGTGTGTACCGAGAAACGACGATGATCTTTTCTTTTCTCGAGAAAAAAACCAGAATCATGGGACGAACCTCGCGTGAACCGTCCGTGTCGACAGATCTTACAGGTCAGAAAAAGCAAGCAAAAGACCCGAGCTCGATTAATTGTCACTGCTCGGCGATGAGAACCATGTCGGATGTAACCCTAGAGGAGCAATGATTTGCAAGCCCTTGACGGAAATCATGGTTACAAAGTGGGAACGAGTCCAGTATTTAATGAACCGCGTATCGTCGCATTGATCAGTGACCTGTCAGCGGAAATTCATCCCGGAGCTACTAAAAGGTTCATTACAACCCACACGAACGTGAGACCTAGACAAAAGTTGAGCATCCTTCGTCCCTCTAGCTTGCTCACTAACCGCCAAACGATCTCACCAAGGAAAGTTTCTGAGGTACCCGAAGGGAACCAAGACTCTAAAAATATGGATTCTCTTTTACGAATAGCCATAGATGGAGCGGGGGATTGTCCGGGTCCCCCGTATCACTCCATAATGACGGAGCATAACCCCCATAAGCTCCTCATGAATTGACCAAGAGTGACTCCGTTCAGTGTCCGTCTCTCGGGGCCGCCCCTTAATCACGCAACAATCCCTTAGCGAGTGACAGTCCAGCACCGGCTTTGTCCTCTAGGGGGCTACGTCCGCCATTTTAGGGCGTTTTGAGCACCTCCTAGCCTGTCGTCTAAACCTATTTAGGCACTGGTTGCGATGTTGGCGGCCTTTTGCCTCTAGAAGCAATCTAAACCTTCTACCAAGTGCCAACGGCTTTTCTTTACCTAAAGGCCCGGGAATACCGCCTTCCGGCGCAGGGATTTTAGCTCAGTTGGTCCAGCGAGTTCATGCTGGCGAGTGTTTATAATGGAGAATTACTGCAGTAGTCAGTAGAGTTATTCGATGGTTGATGGAGCAATGCTTTTGGGAGATTTGCAACTCGAGGTGTCAATGACTCGAGATCGGAGCATCATGTGGGGGAGCTGAACCTGATCGGCCGCACTTGGTCGGTGTTGGAGAAGGAATATGGAAGGGATCGACAGACCTACCAAAGCATATTTCCTCCCAGGCAGCGAGATACTCTGTCCTGCCTGCGTGCCCGCTCAGCAGTTCTTGTGAGCGACAAACTGGCAGTCCTTTTAGGCGAATGCTGGCTCTTCTTCGGATGCACAATCCCTGGGGCAAGAGAATGTAATTTCACTCAGATCATGACATGGTAGACCATGTCGTCTGTATGGACAATGCTCCTTTCCCACGGCCCACCAGGCCTCGACGTCCGTTGAACTTAAAGACAGCGATCGACATGGCAAGCCACTGATGCAAGTTTCTTAAACGAGCTTCCTCATTTTTTCTTCCAGACGTTGTCTAGAAGCTCAGCTCGCGATCCTCACTGCACGCACCTTGTCAGTCCCTTTGTCAAAACGCTGCAAGATGCATTCCTCAAACACACTAAGCCTGCTCTTGGCGGCTTTCTCTGGTTATGCTTCTGCCCTTCCCCATTACCCTGCCCCTCCTGTTCCTGGCGTTCCTGGTGATCATCACCCTCCCGGACCTCCTGGGCCTCGAGGACCTCCCAATCCTCCTCCCCCTTCATCTCCCTCTGCTCCTGCTCCCGGCCCTCCCCAAGTTTCCCCTCCAGGCGTTCCTACTGTTCAAGTCTGCAACGGAACTTACCAGGGCAAGCATGACACCACGTATGATCATGATCTGTTCCTTGGCATGCCCTATGCCCAACCTCCCGTAGGCCCATTGCGTTTCTCTTCACCCAAGTCTCTTGACAAGGCATGGAAGGGACCTCGATCTGCCACTGAGTTCGGATGGATGTGTATTGGTTACGGCTCTGATACCCAGAGCCTCGGTAACCCTGTCAATGAGGACTGCTTGACCATTAACATCGTACGACCTTCTGGTGTCAAGGCCGGAGATGATCTCCCTGTTGGTCTTTGGGTTCATGGCGGCGTAAGTTCCCGTCTTATATACCCAATGCTATATTATGACTAACAATATGATAGAGCTACACCAACGGCGGTTCCCGAGACCCTAGGTACAACCTGAGCTACATCGTTGATCAATCCGTCAAGGAGGGTAAGCCCATTGTCGCTGCTTCCATCAACTACCGTGTGTCGCAATGGGGTTTCCTCTTCAGCGAAGAGATGCAGAAGGAGAATGCTGGTAACTTGGGCTTCAAGGATCAGCGTCTTGCCATGAGATGGCTTCAGGACAACGTCGCCGCCTTTGGTGGCAGCCCCGACAAGGTCACTATCTGGGGAGAGTCTGCTGGTGCTCGATCCCTGGGTATGCAGCTTGTCGCTTACGAGGGCCAGCACAACAACCTCTTCCGTGCTGCTGTTCTCGAGTCTGGCAGCCCAGTTGCTTTGTTCAATGAGGCCTCTGATTGGCAGGAGTACTATGATGCTCTTGTCAAGAAGACTGGATGTGACTCTGCCTCCGACAACCTCGAGTGCCTTCGTGGCCTTCCTTGGGAGACCCTCAACAACATCTTCAACAACACTACTCCTCTCGACGTCACTGCCCCTACACTCACTGCTGTTATCGACGGTGACTTCATGACCGCCCAGGCCTCTAAGCTCCTTCTGGCTGGCAAGTTCGCCCACGTTCCTCTTCTCATGGGTAACAACTTCGATGAGGGTACTGCCTACGCTAAGAAGGGTATCAACACTACCGAGCAGTTTCAGTCCTGGCTCTCCAGCCTCGGCCTTAGCCAGACTCAGGTCGCTACTGCTACTACTCTGTACCCTGATATCCCTGCTGAGGGGATCCCCGCATCTTTCATTGGCCGTCCTACCAACGAGTATGGCTCCCAGTGGAAGCGTGCCGCCGCCTTTGCTGGTGACTTCCAGCAGCACGCTGGACGACGCCTCTTGGCCCAGGTCTACTCCGCCTCTTCCATCCCCGTCTTCTCCTACCTCTGGAACGTTTACGTCAATGGCCTTCCCGCCATCATTGGAGCTACCCACTTCCAGGAGGTTGCTTTCGTCTTCAACAATGTCAAGGGTGTTGGCTACAAGCCCAATCCCTTTGAAGGCAAGCCCGAGACTTTCGTTGAGCTTGCTGACCTCATGAGCAAGATGTGGGTTTCTTTCATGCATGACTTGACCCCCAATACCGTCAAGACTGCGCCCAGCCATGTTACCTGGCCTCAGTACACACTTGCTGAGCCTCTTAACATCGTCTTCGATGTCAACAAGACAGATCTCAGCTACACTGCTGTCGACAACGTCCGAAAGGAGGAGGTTGCTTTCCTCCTTGACAGTGTGTTTGCTTAAGTTCGTGGCCAGCAGTCAACGCGTTGCCTTGCTGTAATGTATAATAGGGCACCATTCCAACATCCCTGTTAAGGACCGATCGGCCACACAGCCGAAGCCCTTCGACGCTTTGTATATAACTTTATCTTCCATTCGTATTAGCGAGCATCTAGACATGACTTGAATAGATCCAAACATCACATAGTCACACAATTACTATCATAACCTGCAGTGTCTTCTCATTTTGGAGAAACTTATTTGCCCATTTTACAGTCGACACACTCTAACTACCAAACTCTACCAAGTCCGCAACGTCTAGCCCCGTAAACGAGTAACAATTTACTCTCTCTTGGTAAAGACTAGCTGGCATTCGTCCTAACAGCGTCAGAGTCAGTGCGCGATACTGCTACGGAGCATGCAATAAACTTACCTCAGGAAACAAAGTAGCAAAAACTCTAATCTCTTCCGAAAAGCTGGTGGCATAATGCACCCAGTCTAGTTCCAGAGAAGCCTTGCCAATCATGGCGGCCATAGTAAGCGGAACGTACCTGCGAGCCAGGCAATCGTGAGGACCAGCCCCAAAGACAAGCCAATTCTTTGTCTTGGACTCGGCATCACCAGTGATCCATCGGTCAGGGTCAAAGGTGTCGGGGTTTGGATAGGCTTGAGGATCGTGAAGCGCCGGATAGCACGTAGGGACTATGAGAGTGCCTTTGGAGACCGTGTACTTGGGTGTGACGGGGAAGGATTTGGTGGCCTCATAGGGGACAAATATGACAGGAGGACGATATCGAAGAAGCTCTTTGATGACTGCGTTGGTGTAGGGAAGGGACTCGAGCATTGATAGCTCGAACGGTTGGCGCCTGTTACCATTTCTTACGGCGAGATTCTCTTCTCGAAGGCGATCGAGAACATCGGGACGTTGGGCGAGGACCTGGAAGAGCCACGTAGTAGCGCTGCTGGAGGCATCTTGGGAAGCAAACAAGAAGGTGAACATAGTCTGCCCAATTTCATCGTCTGCAAACTCACGAATCAAGTTTCGTGGTTTCTCAACTCCCTCTTCTCCCGCAGCAACACGCTCGTGGTATTTCTTGGACTCCATCATGTGCAAAACCCATTGATCAACGATACATTGCGGCGCAGCACCAGAAGCCATGTTGGCCTTACAAGCGGCAGCACACTTTGCAAATTCAGCCAGCACGGCATCTGCTGTGCGCTTTCCCTTCCAACATTTTGTGAAGGGAACGTAGACGGAGAGGGGAACGTTGACTAGCTCAAGGGCAGCCGTGACCTCATAAAAGTCATCAGCGATCTTCTCGACAGCATCCTGAGATATGTAATCTCCAAAGAACGTTCGACAAGAGAGAGCACAGTTGATCTCTCGGAAGAGTCGCATGAATGCCATGGGCTTCCCCTTGTTGGCCTCGCTTGCTGCTACGAATCGGCCGAAGTAATCATCGTATACCTTCTCCTGGACGGGCAGGTAGGTGCTGAGTGCTTTGTTGACGAAGAGTCCGTTCAGTCCTTTGCGGTATTCGGTATGAGCCTTGCCTTGAAGAAAGACCCAGGCGCTTGGTCGCAGGAGTGTTTCGGCCATGGGAACGATGCATGGTTTAGCGTATGTTGGGGACTTGAACACCTTGTGTGCGATATCTCGGTCGGAGGCGAGGACGACGAATCTTGCGAATGATATAAGCGGATTTTGTCGGGGACAATGGGACTATGACTTACTTATGGAACACCGAAACGCAACTCAAAGGACCGCTAGCCCATTGAGCAAGATAGTGGTCGAACTTGGGATAGAGTGCTCGGATGAAAGGACCCATGAAAGGGATTTTGAAAGCTGGACCGGCAATAGGGCCCTTGCGCCAGAGATACATGCATTGATCGTATGCAATCAAGACAACGAGGATCGTGAGGAGTATTTGAGTGTTGCTGTAGTCATTGAGGTAGCTTGTGAGCAGCCCATTCCCTTTGGATATATCATCCGCTAAGGTTAAGCTGGCGTTGCTGACTGCTGCCTCATCTCTGGGGCTGACTATGGATGCCATTATGGAAACAAAAGTGAACGAAGCAGATAGCCTATGTTAAAACTGGTACAGATCCGAGGGATAGAGGCCTTTTATGGTAGGAAACAAATCATGTTGGCCTAGTACGGGGGTTATCTAGGGACTTAAGATCCAGTACTGATCGGATCTTACAACAAGAATACGAACTCCTCAAGGATGCCTCGGTTACTTGACGGAATGTCCATCTAATACAAAGGATCTGGCTACTTTGACTTGTTGCAGCTCCCAGTATGGTCGTCGAAATGCGATGGGCTGATATTGCTAGATTCGAGATTACTGCATATGTACTAGACTCCGATCTGTAAGGTGGAGAATATGGCTTGTGTATCTATATCATATCAAATCTGTCTCAACGCTCAGCATGTCGCAATCCAGTTCCTCTGAATCGGTATCGGGCCATGCAAAGAACCCTTCGCCTTGCATTGTCTGAGTTCCGCCGCCCTCCGCCGCGGGGTCTCTGAGTCCATTTGTAAAGCATAAATCACACTTAAATACTCGTTGGCATATTCTGTTCCAATGTCGTTGCAGTCAAATATGCTTGCCGTCGTTGGTCCCGGTTATAGCCTGATGCCTCGCTTCTTTATTGCCGCTCGCTGCAGCATCGCTTGGCTTCTTGACATGGCGGAGACTAGTACTCTTTAGGACTAGTCTCCGATCGAAAATCATGAAACCGAATACGCACGCCATTGCAGCGCCGCAGCAGCCAATTTGCGAATCAGCGTGTCGTACGTTTGTCGAGACCGTCTGTTTGTGCGTTTTCAGGACTTTTGGGGTTTGTGGAAATTATTTCAATTGATATTTGTGCGTTCTCATGTCAGAATTGCCTCCCACTGTTGGCGGAACACTCCAGCACGCTCTGTCTCTAGCCACAGAATATTCTGTAAATGGACAACAACATCATCCCAAGACCGTAGTCCCATTGCATTTGCTGCGATTTTGGCTGCGTATATGAGCCATTGCATATCTGTTGGGTCTGTAGCCGAGACAATTGTGACTGAGAGTACCCAGATCTGTAAGGAACCGAAGAAGACATGGCCCGTTTTGCCTGCTAAAGGTTGGAGCTGGCTCTTGAGACGCTGAATAATCATGTTGGCCAGCTCTGTATGCGTATAATAAGTTGTGCCATGTATGATGAGCATGTAGAGTGTTATGGCGCATCGTAGACACTCCGATTGAGGCGAGTCCGTGAGTGGCGGAATGAGCAAAAGTTTGTGAACCACGAAACACGTAAGATCGTGAAGTTCAGTGCCTATTAAACTCATGGCGTTTGGTTGGTGAAATATGCCGCGCAAGCGAGTCAGAATATCTGCTATCTCGCGATCGAGGAGGAGAGCTTCAACGACAGGGTCTTGGATCTCAAGGAAGGATGATGCGAGAAGCCATTGCAATGTTGGCCCAACTCCATCTCCAATTCCAAGGTCGTCCTGTATTGCATATTGAGGAGAACCTGTGACGAGCAACGATACCCTTTGAAATCAGTTCAGCAAGTCATTCGCGGTAGTAGGAAGATATGACTCACCAAGCAATCATCCTTGCGGTCAATGGGCTTACTTGTTTCACTTGATCGAGTCCGCCTCGGATACCAACAATACGTTTTGCCCCGTCTATATGCGCCTTACTGGCTTCCATATTCCCCTTTCCATGCTACATTCCAGAGTTAGTTAACAGAGTTATAGTCTGCATCTTGAAGAAGTTACTCACTTCAATGGCAGCCAAGGTGACAACAGAGTTCAATGTCTCATCTTGAATAGCCAGCAACGAACTCCCTATCTTCTTCCGTATTAGAGACACAGAATCAGCCATGAGGAGTTCCGATATAGGGAAGCCCTTCTGGGCGCGCCTCTCTTCATCTAATGACGCCGTCTGTATAGAAACATGGAACAATGCTGGATCTGCAAGAGCCAATGGCCACCAAGAGACGATGAATGGATTTGAGGACATGTTGAGATCCAAAGGATAATATTGAAAAGAAATATTTGATAAAACTAGTCCTTAAGTCAGATATTAGACCATCTTGAAACTTGGAAGACAATGCTTTACAGTGCTGTATCAATCGTTGAACGTGAACTCTAGGAAGTCTGGTGGCTGGATATGAGTCAAACGGATCAAAGGAATTGCCAGCTGGTGCGAATAGCTCCATTGAATCTTGAGAGGCTGGATATAAGTCTCGGCTTTTCAATGAATCTGTCTTCACTTCGGACTTCTCTATCGACCTGTTTCGAGCCGGCTGTTCCGGTGTTGACGATGATGTTGTCGATGATGAAGACAAAGGCACGTTTGCGTAGATACACGTGACTTTTCTCTTGAGGCATCGTGAACATTTGGGAGTTCCGAGATCGCAACTGTGCTTCGCCTTCGCGCAGGCATTACAAGATCTTCGGAGCGAGGTTCGCATGGTTAACCGAGACGAGTTAGATGATAGTGATACTTAGTAGAGGAGGAAGTTTATTAACGCGGTAGCAATCAAGTGGAGTTGTCAGCGAAACAGTCTAGCCTCTTTCGGGCCCGACCGTTAGGTGACACTTCGCCTAACCAGACTAGACTAGACTACCCTGTACCTGGGCTGAGATCGACCGATGCATCACGCAAACACGCAAGGTATGCCGCTTCTGGTCGAAGCAACGAGATCTACAATAAATTATTATGACCTCGTGCGTGTGACTGGGTTATCTATTGTTACGTCGTTAAGATATCTCGGCGAAGCAAAAAGGCTAATCGATGTTTTCCTACTTATCTTGCGGGTACATCAAGCGATGCGTAAGCCGGAATAACCAAGCGAGGAACGAGATATGAACGAGGTACTGGAGTAGCCCCGGAGCAGATCAGCCAGGTACAGCAAAATGGTGTAACGAACTAAGACCTTCCAAGTTAACATCAGTTACATTTACCCTGAAGCCTTCTCCATTCTGCTGCAGATATTTCGTCACAGGCTCCCATGAAACCAATACTCAAGCTGATCTTGAGTAGGTACTCATTATTAAGCCAGACCAAGCTGCGATTCACTTGTACCTAGCAAGAAGGCATCTAGACTCAGATGTGACCAGCAAAAAGTTTATTCATGAATCTATCATACATACTCATCTAGAATCTAAGTAACTCGTAATGTAACTTGACCGACCTTATGCCATTCTCAACTAGAAGCATTAGCTCAGCTTCTATGTATCATCAGCCTGAAACGTATAATCACTAACACTTCCACCGGGATGCACTAGTCCCTTTTGGAAGAACCTCCTCCATGTTTGGGAACCTCATCGGAAATACGCCCGCTCAATAGGACTTATGCCATCAGATCCTTGGCCAAGCCTGGGGCAAAAGACGCGAGCCTGATACCATACAGATCCCGGATCAGGTCGAGCCTGGCCTGACACTCTTTGACTTGGCATGGGCTACTATGCGGGCTTGAGATAGCTATAGCAAGCGGCCAGACCAGATGGTACATGACGACGCTCTGACGTTGCGGTACGGGAAGTGGGACACCCTGCTCGTCGACTTCTCCCATCAGATAAGGCAATACACTGCAGAGCCTCTGAGTCATTGAAACAACTTGCTTTTCAGCGATGGTGGCGGTGGTCTGAGCGAGCTGAACCTGCGGACTGCTCTTTGAGTCCACGAGCCCCAGGAGGGTTGCCGCACATACATGCAGCCTCCCGAAGAACAGTATGAGGTACATGTTGAAGAAGACCCACGTGCACGCCGTCCATCGCGATTGAAAGCTGACCAAGGGCTTATTATTCGGAGTGGCGGGTCGCTTGTCCGCTGTTTGCTGAGGTTGTAGTCTTGTAGGCATGGCCTTTTCAATCATGGCCAGCTCAGCGCCGATTGCCAAGGCTTCTTGGATAACCGGCACGAGTAATTCCCGCTGCTTATTCGGTGTCGATGCCGAATCTGCACTCGTGATTCGCCTAGCTGCCCTGTAGAACTGTCCAATGCGAGTGACGACCAGGGCTAAGCGGATCAGTGGGTTTGATGTGTCGAACTTTGAGTCGGGAATGACCAGACAGTCCATATCGTCCTTGGCCATGAGTGAGAGGATTTGCTTATTTTGTGTCTCAGCATCCATGCTATAAGAGTCCTGTTAAGGCCTCCCAACCAATAGAGTGAATATCCACGAATGCAAGTTCGACTCTTCGACATTTGTTATCACGCGGCGCCCGACGACATCGAATAACTTGGAAATGCCGGCCATGTGCACGTCTCCTTGGTCGTTTGGCCTTGGCATTCGATATCCTTGAGGGTTCGTCAGCGAGTTGTAGATCATTGCAGCACATGACTTACCTCGATCATGCCCAGTAGCATCAGGGATGCCAACGTTTCATCTTTCAGGGGCCGCTTAGATGCAGACAGATCTCTGTTGACAGTCCTCAAAGCAGCCCCGTAGTGGTATCGTGCGGTGACATAGAGCGTTGACGACTTGTAGTGTCTCGAAAGCGACATGTGAGCTGCAGCAAGGAGGGCCGGGCGTATGCACGATGTCCGGCTAGAGCTCCTGTACATGTCCTCTAGAAAGTCGAGGTGCCCCTTGATGACGCCTGGCGCCGGCAAGACGCAGTACTCGTGCAGGAAATACGAGATGGACTCATCCTCGAACGAGGGTTGGGGTTGTCGACAAACCCCTGAGCCTCTAGACCTCGCTTTTTCGTAGGCGAGCCCCATGCCCAAGACGAGGGTCTGCGCGGAAGAGCTGCCGGGCTCATCACGAACAAGGCTATGTCCAGGCTCTCCGTGGAAGCGGAACGCTAATGGTCGATCATAACCAGGGCATGGAGCCTTGTAGAGCTCGCAACGTCGACATCCTGGGCGTCTGCCATCGCACTGGTAGGAACAGGTTAGTATAGGGGCTGGACCGTTGACCTGTCAGATTCAGATTGATTGACCAGGAAACTTACCTTAATCTTTCGCTTCCTGCAGCGGCTGCAGCCCCGGCTGAGGGTTCCGGGGAAGACCATGTCGTGTATTGGGGCTTGGCTCGGCTAAGAATATTGGTCAAGCCACTCAGACTCAGTGGATTGGCATGGGATTGTTGGTTGGGCTGAAATGTTGTTCTTGGGCATGTGAGTTTCTCAGTGGAGCTCTGAGCATCAACTCTTGCAGATTATATCCCATGGGAGAGGTTTCTGGCCATTGCTTATCTAGAAAAGACCAATCAAGCTTGGCATGTCTCGAATGGCTGCCTGAGTAAGCATGTATGTCATTTGTCCAGGATCACATTGGTGGAATTACGGTCTTTCATGGTTAGTATCGGTCCTTAAAACGTCAAAGCGTCGCAACCTAGGCTCTATGTAGCGTAGGCCTGGTCTTGGGATACGGCCTGGGCCCTGGCCACCAAAATTACTGTACGAGCTTTGGTGTCTTGGAGTTATCGCTGTATCAACTCTCTGATGTGCGCCACAGCAAGGGCTCCGGATGAACCGCACCTATTGGAACCTACGAGGCGTTCCACGCTTACCCTCAAGCAGATGAGAACAATGGCTTAGGCCTCCAGGAGTGTCAGCTCTGAAGCCGCGACTGCTATCCCAGGCCAGTTTTGCAAGGCAAGTGTCGTGTCTCATTAAACACGGGGAAGCCGTTATCTTGAATGTTACCTGGTTAGATATCGGTCATATCGGTCATTTAGCTAGGACCGTTGTCACAGCCATTGGGGATCACTTGACCCACTGGATTGGGCCTCAAATACCATGACACTACCAAGGTTCTGCAGGGAGATAATCTGAGATCAGGGAGTCACTCTGCAGTATCTGATCGACCTGTTGGCCGGCGTTTTACATACAGGGTCAGAAAAAGGTTTCAACGGTCTCGCCCCATCCGATTCGTCCGGACCCCCTGCCATGATCGCCTTGACTACTTAACCAGTGATAGTGTTGACTGATCATAACTGCCGCGACATTGCGTGCGGCCAAGACACGTCCTCGCCCAAATTTTAATGCTTTACCTTGCTGTGCAGTGAAGATACGTCAACGGCTTCTCATAGTGCATGTACGCAATATGCGGCGTTCCGATAGTATCGCCGTTCTAGACTTAGCACTTTGGAGTCAGGGAGCCAGGGCTAGACCCAATCTGTATCATTCCCCAACGTCTTAGCGCGAGGGTATTTAAAGAGAAGCATAGAGCCGTTTTGTTCCCACGCGTCTAATTCCCCGCCTTTATCTTTATCTCCGGTGACCGATTGTGAGCAAAGCCTCGCAAGGACGCCTGTTCTGCACGCCGTGACCTGTTCTACACCTGAATCATGCCATCCAACTCGCTCAGCCAAGCCAGAAATGGGAACCGTAGGAGGTACGACTCTGAGGCCTCTTCCCTTCGCCCTGCCGAACCTTAAAACTGACCGAGCTGACCTTATGCAGCCATACAAAGTCACGCATGGGCTGCTTGACGTGGTGTGTGGGACTTTAAAGACTTTCGATACTAGTCGAACATACTAATCAGTATTTGTCTGGTCCAGTAAGCGCCGTCACATCCGCTGCGACGAGAACTATCCCCAGTGGTAGGTGGACCGTGCCTCTATACTAAGGTGATCATCAGCTCATGATCTCCCAGCCAGAACTGCACTAAGCACAAGGTCAAATGTTCCTTTCACGATACACCGTCACAAGAAGAGTTGCTCATTCAACCACCGCCTGAGAATACTCCATCAAAGTCTTGTTCAACCTCTAAGCCTCGTCGGCCATGGTCAGCCAAGGCCAGGGCAGAGGTAAGGCAGTGGAGAAGGACAGGGTCAATGCCTATACCGGATGATCGTATCAGAATAACCCTGCAACCGACCATATACTCTGAGGATGACTTATGCTTCGTTTACCAAGCAGCAAGCAACCAACATAGACTTACAACGATGGGAGTGAGTAAGCTCACTGTTATATCATCATACTTACCGAGGTTGGTTTATCCAGCAGTTTCTTATCTCATCATGTTGACTCTCTAGCTTTTTTCGTATCATCTCGTCGTCTCGCCTGGCGATGAACGGAGTACTCGCCCTTTCAGCATACCAAGTTGCGTCAGTTACTCACTGCCAACACGCCCGTCGGAAAGAGTATCAATACCAGATGTTAGCTATCCAGGATCTCAGAAGGTGCCTGTCCAACTTTAGGCCGGAGCATGCTGATGGAGCCCTTGTTGCCTCAATGGCCCTGCTATGGCTCTGCGAAGACATGTGAGTGCGCCTCTCTGAGTTGATGGGCGGAAGTATTGACATGACCAGGTCGAGCCGAAGACAGATTGCAGAAGGAATCTCAGCTGTAAGTACAATTCTTCTGCCACACGATACAATAAGGCTCATGAAATCTCAGATCCTACAAACATGTCATCGGTTAGGTCACCAATCAGGATTTTATCAAATGATAGCGAAAGCATGGCGTCAAACCGCCCATCTGCACACAACGCTCAAGACGGAATGCGGGAAGCCGAACGGACTACAACGTATAATTGTCGAGATGCAGAAATTCAAGGCCCTCTTGAAGGAGCAAGAACCAGACGACGACACTTGGAGACAGCTGCGGCTACTCATTGCTCTCGCGGAGGACTTGACCGAACTGGAGCCATCAACACCCGCCGATAAGCAATTCGAACGGATCCGGCTACTGCGAGACTACAAGCTCTGGCTCCCACTTAACGACCTCTTGACCGGCAGGAACCTGTCGAGCACGCTGATGGTTAATGCCTACTTATACACGATAGCGCTGTACGCTCAACGCCAGACATCGCAGGCGTATATGATTGACCTAGGAGTTGACCTGCCCAGTTTGCTGGACGAGACGTTACGGCAAATCACGCCTGTCAAATCGTACCTCGGTCCACTCAACAACCTGAAAGCCCTGGTGTCGTCATTGTCATAAACTGGCAATATTTGATTTATAGCAAGTTAAGATTGTGGCAACGGAATGGAACAAACGCCATTAAGCAAAAGGCGAATGCTAATAGTAATAATAAACACTTGGGATATTATACAGAGTACCAGGCATCAAAAGTACTAACGATGACTTGTTTCAAGTGAATGTAACGAGTAAAAATCGGGCCTAGGACCCCTCGCAGCTCATTAGCCAATAGAAGCTTACGCAATTCCACTGATAGACAGAACTGCATCCTGAATCCTACTCCTTTTATTAAACATCTTACCGCCGTTTTGAACCGAGATAACTCTTTATATTTAAGACCTTTATAACTTATTTAATAAAGCTTTATTTAACTAAAAACTTAGTCTTAATTATAACTAAATTTTTAATAAGTTTTTTTATTAAATATTACTAGCCTATTTAACTTTTCCTTATATCTATAGCTATAGAATCCTAGTATTTATTATTTTTTATAGGTTTAATACTATATATACCTAAGCTAGATTTTATTTTATTAATATTACCTTTTTAATCTTATTATTTAATAATTCTTTAATTATTTTATAGTATTTTTTTTTAATTTAATAAAAAAGTTTTATTATTATAATATAACTATAATAATTAAATTTAATAACTTTTAAAAGTATTTTATTATTAAGGTTATTTTTCTTAATAATTATATTAAGGCTTTAAAACTTTATTAATTTATTTAACTTTTTATAGATTTTATTATTAATAATAAAAAAAAGGCTAAAATTAAAGTATAATAGTTAGGGTTTTAAATAGAGAAACTAGTCTATATTAGGTTTATATTTACAGGTTATATAAGGCATTAAACTAAATATATTAATAAAGTTATATCTTTTAATAGTTAATAATATAAGTAAGGCTTATTAAGGTAAAAAAGTATTATTAATAGTTAATAAGCTAGGTTTTATTTAATATTAAATAAATATATATATATATTAAAGGTAATTTAAATTAATTAGTAAGGTTATTATAAGATTAATAATAATTTAAATAGATTATTATTAATTAGGCAGAATTAATTATAATTATAAAGTCTTAGTATTAATTATTTTTAATAGAAATATAATTAATTAGTAAAAAATATAGGTTATATATAAAGGCCTATTTAGGTTATAATATAATCTTTCTTTTTTCTAGGCCTTAGCCTTAAGGCCTTATTAAAATATCTTTACTATTAGTTATTTTAATATATTTAATTTTACTTTTATAATCCCTTAAGATATTTAATTATATAATAAAGGCTAAAAAAATATTCTTTAATAATTATAAATCTCTTTATATCCTTATTATAATATTTAAAAATCTTATTATATTATATTTTAATTATATTTATTAAAAAATAATAAATTTTTATATTTTTAATTTTATAAAGTTAAATTATTATAATCCTTATATTAAATCTAGATTTTTTTTATAATAATTATAGTTTATTTATAGTAATTAATATATTTTTTTATTAATCTTAATAGTTTTACTAATATAATATTAACTTAGAAAATTATTAATAAAAAGTATTATTTTAAGTATAAAAAAAAGGCTATTAAAGATAAATTAATTAAACTTTAAGTAAAGTTTACTTATATTTATAATAAAATAAATACTTAATTTATTAGAATTACTTACTTATAGTAATAATATTATTAAGTTAAAGTAAAGGATTTAAATATAATTTAATATAATTTAAGTTTAATAAATAAACTTAAAAAAGTAAAATAAAATAAATAATTTATTATTATTAAGTAATTTAAGTAAAAATTATTAAATTTTAATACTTTTATTAGTTTTAATAAAAATCTTTTAATAATTATTAGGTATTAATAAAATATTTTAATAATTTTTATATATTTTTACTTTTTAGGTAATTTTTTTATTTAATTTAATATTTTATTTTTTTATTAATTATTTTTATTTTTTAAATTACTCTTACTTTATAGGTCTTTAGTTTTTTTATTTTTATAGGCTTATTATATATCTTAATATAAATTATATTTACTATTAATTTAAGTAATAAAATATAAAAAATAAAATAAAATTTAATATTTAATAATAAGTTTAATTTATAGTTATTTTTTAAGACTTTTTTAATAATTTTATATAATTTAATATATTTAAAGTTAAGTTTATAGCTTAATTATTTAATTATAATATTTTTTATAAATAAATAAATTATATTTCTCTTTAAAAAAGTAAGTCTTTTTACCTTTTTAAGATTATAATATTATTATATTTATTTTTTAATAAATTTAAATTTTATTTAAAGTTTATTATATAGGTTTTTTAAATTATTACTTTTAATTATTATAATTAGGTTAATTATCTTAGGTTTTTATAAGTCTTTATAGGCTTTTAAGGTAAATTTAAAGTTAATATAAATTAATATAAGTTTTATACTTTTATTATAAGTAATATTATAGGCTAATTAGATATATAATAGCTTTTTAATTTAATTATTTTACTTATAGTTAATATAATATTATAAGTATTATTTTAATATTTAATTTATTTAATTTATTTATTTAGGCTTTAAATACTATTATAAGCTTATAATTTAGGCCTAATAATATTAAAAGTATATTTTAGAATTATAATATAAGTATTAGTTTTTTATTTAAAATAATTTTAAAAGGTAATTTATATATATTAATAATATATTTATAAATAATATATATAAGTTTTTTATATTTATATTTTCTTTATATAATAAGTAATATAAAAACTTAATAAATTAATTTATAATAATTATAATATTATTATTAAATATTTTAATTAAAGGTTTTTTAAATAGTAATAACTTTATAATAAAATTTATTATAATTAAGTTTTATAGTTATTATATTATAAGTAATAATTAAGGTTCTTTATAAGGTTTATATTATTATATTTTTATTTTTATATAAAAGTTATATTATTTAATAACCTTTTTTATTATTATTTATTATATTTTATATTTATATTATAAAAGTTATTTAAAGGTTTTTATAATTCTTTAGTATTTATATATTAGGTATTTATAGAATTTTTATATAAACTTTTTTATATCTCTTAGGATTTTTTTTATAGCTTTTACTTATATTTATTTTAAAATTTATATTTATTAAATAAAAATATATATATTTTTTTTTATTTTTTTTAATATTTATTTTTTTACTTTTATAATATTAATATTATAATTTAATTATTAATGAATTATATTTACTTTTTTATTTTTAATATTTTTTCTATAAATAATTATAAAGTTAAATTTATATAAATATTTTATATAATATAATTATTATTAATTAAGCTTATATATTATAATAAAATATAAGATATTTTAATAATTTATATATACCTTAATTTATTTCTTATTTTTTATAAGGTAATATTTAAACTTTATAAAGTAATTAATACTTATTAAGAATTCTTTATTATAAATAAAATAATATAGCTTTATTTTATATAGTTTATATAAGTAAAATATAATAAAATATAATTATTTTTAATTATTTTATTAATTTATTTATTTTCTTAATATAAAGTTTAATATATTTATTTTTAATTTAATTTCTTATTTAAAGTTAAATATCTTTAAAATAGGTTTATTAAGAATTATTTTTTTAACTTATATAAAGGCTATTTATATTTTATTATTTTATTTAAATAGTTTATTTTTTTTAATAAATTCTATTAATAAATTAATAATTTTATTAAAGTTTTTAATAAATTATTAATAGTAATTAATAAATCCTAAAAAGGCTTATATTTCTTTAATATTATTAAAGGTTTTTTATTTTAATATTACTATAACTTTTTTTTATTTTATTTTAATTTTTTTTAATATAATAATATATCTTAAGTAATTAACTTATTTAATATAAATTTTTTTTTTTTTAATTTTTTTAATTTTATTAATAGCTTAATATTTTATAATATTTTTAAAACCTTATAAATATATTTTATATATTTTTCTTTATTATTTAAAAAAATTAAAATATTATTTAAGTAATATATTATAAAGATATTAAGGTATTTTTATAATATATTATTAATTATTTATTAAAATATTATAAATATATTTATAAGACTAAAAGGTATTATTATATATTTAAATAATTTAAATTTAGTTTTAAATATTATTTTTTATTTATTTCTTTTTTTAATATAAATAAAGTTATATATTTTTTTAAGATTTAATATTATAAAGATTTATTTTCTTTATAATTAATTTTTAAGTTTTATAATAAATAAAAATAAAGTTTAGTCTTTAATAATATATATATTAACTAGTTAATAGTTAATAATTAGTTTATTTTTATTATTCTTTTTTAATATAAAGAATATAAATATTATTAATATTAAGTTAAATTTCTTAATATAGCCTTTTTTTAATATTTCTTTAATATATTTTTTATTAAATCTATAGCTTTTTTTAATTAAATAAATAAAGTTTTTAAAATAACAGGTTATTATTTATAAAATTAATTTTATAATTTTATTTATTATATTTAAAGATTTTTATTTTTAATTTCTTATTAAATAATTTTATATATATTTAATATTACTTAGGTATATTTTTTAGTTAATTTTAGTTTATTTTTATTTCTAGTTTATCTTTTTAAGGATTTTTTTTTTACAAATACCTAGGATTTTTAATTTTTATTTTATATTTATTTTATATTTATATTATATTTCTTTTAAAGGTAATAAATACTTTATTTTATACTTATCTATATTATTCTCTTTAATTAAGATATAAAATTTCTTATCATTTATTATAATTATTATTATATTACTTTTAGGGTTATTAGGGAATATAACCTAGCTATTTTTTTAATTAATATATAAGTTTTCTTATTTAAGCTATAATATATTAAGAAATATATTTATTTTCTTTTTTAATAAAATAATATTATAATTTATCTTTTAACTTTTTTTTTAAATATTTATTTTAAAATAATTAATCTTTTAATTTATAATACTATTATTATAATTAAAAAGTTATTCCTTTATATTAAGTAATATATAAGGTTTTTTTTTTATAATAATTATAATTTTATAACTATTTTTAAATTAATAAAATTTATTTCTATCTTATAGTTAATTTAAGTATTTAGTTATTTTTTTTTAATTTAAACTTATAATATTAAGTAATTTATTAAGTTTACTATATATAGTATTTTTAATATATTTATAAGTTTAAGTTATTTTTATTTATTATTCTAGCTTATTTATAGCTTAGTTATAAATAATATAATATAATTAATAAGCCAGTAACCTAAATAAGTAAGTAACTTAAAAATCCCTTACCTTATAATATTTCTATTTAATTAAATAATTATTAATAACTTAATATACTATAGCCTTTAAATAAAGCTAGAATACTTCTTGCCTTTTAGGCCCTTTAAAATAACCTAAAATTAAATATATAATAAGTAATAACTAAATATAAGGTCTATTATTATACCTTATAATACTATTAAAATAGTATTTAATTATAATATAATTCTATCCTAAACTTATAAAAACTATTTAATTTAAAGAAATAAATAATAATCTAATTTATTCTTAACCTAGATTTATAAGGATTTCCTTTATAATTATATTTTATAGAAAAAATAGCTAATTCTTTACTAATTAACTATAATATATTACCTATTAATAAGTATTAGGCTTATAACTTTATAAAGTAATAATTAAAGCTAAAAATATATTTATTTTAAAGATATAATTATTAAAAAGCTAAATATAAAGATCTAACTATTATTTATAGCTAATTTAGGCTTATATAAAATATAATTATAAAATATAATATTTAATTAAATAATATTTAGAATTTTAATAAAGCTAGCTTTATAATAGGCCTTATTATAGCTAGAATAGCTATTATAGGTTTAAAAATATAAAAAAATCTAAAATTAATATAACCTAAAAACTAAAAATAGATTATTATAATCTAGGTAATTAATATAAAAGGTTAAGTAATTATATTATTTATTATTAATATAGGCTAATATTACCTTATTAATTAATATTAAAAATATAATCTTTTATTAAATTAAATTATTATAATAAGCTAAAATAAATAAATAAATAATAAATTAAATCTTAAGTAATTAAAGTATTTTAATTAGTTTATAATTAATTAATTAACTAATTCTTATTATCTTTTAATTTTTAATAATTATAAAAACTATTATTTAATTAATTTTAAAAGATATTATAAGGAAAATAAAATTATTATACTTTATATACCTATTTATATATCTTATTTACTTTAGCCTTTTAATATTAAGTATTTTAAGCTATTAAAAAAGGCTTATAACTAAAAAATAAAGTATTTAATTAAATACTTTATAATTTATATTTTTAAAATTAAATTCTTTTTTACCTTTTATATTATATTTAAAGCTATTTTTATAGAAAATAATATTTAAAAGGATTTTAAAGAAACTAAGCTTATTTCTTTTAACTTAAAAACTATAATCTTAAAGCTTAATATATAGCTATAGACCTTAATATCTCTTAAAAAGGCTATTTAATTATTAATATTATAGGCTTTAAAGACCTTAAAAATAGTAAAAAAGGCCTAATTTTAATTTAAATACTTTAAAAGGTAAATTAAAAGGTATTATAGTAACTCTTTAAAGTCTATTATTAAAGCTTTAAAGTTAGCTATTAAGGTAATAAAGGTAATTATATATAAGGTTATTTTATTAAAAGCTAATCTTTATAATCTTTAAAATATAAATAAAATATTAAATTAATATTATAAAATAAAAAAGATTAAACTATAAAAAAAAGAAATTATAATTATATAAAAAGTATTATAAATAATTAATTAAATAGATATTAATATATAAATAGTAATTAAATTATTAAAAAATAGTAATTAAAAAAAATTAAAATAATTAGGTAATTAATACTATAGTATATATAGTAAAGGCAGTTATAATATAAAGACTTATTAAATAGCTTTTAAGTTATTTAAAAAGGAATTTAATAAATAAAAGCTAGTATTTTTAAACTATAGCTTAAGCTTTTAAGCTATAGGTTAAAAAGATTAAGGAAAGTAGGTTACTTACTTATTTAAATTACTTACTTATTAATTATATTATAACTTTTTCTAATATATCTTAATATATTTATTTATAGTTATTATTATTATATCCTTTTTATTAAAATAGTTATTATTAAATTTATTATTAAATATTATTTATTAAAAATATTTTTTTAATTTTATATTCTTTTTTATAGTTTTTTATTTAAAATATTTATTATTAAATAAATATATATTTATTTATTCTTTCTTATTTTTATAGTTTTTTTTTTATATTTTTTAAATTAATATTATTAATTAATAGTTTTTCTATATAAATATATCTCTTTTAGGTTATTTTTTTAAAATTTCTTTTTATATCTTTAATAATTTATATATTTTTTTTAATTTTTTAAGTTAATTTATTAATTTAATATATTTTTTTATATAATATTATATTAAATTATAGTTTTATTACTTTAAGGTAATTATATTAAAGGTATATTAAATATCTTTTTATTTCTTTAATTAAGTAAAGATTATTATTAGATATTTTAAATATAATTATAAAGAAATAATTATTATCTAGCTTATTTAGCTTATATTAGTTATATTAATAGTTTTAATATAATACTTAAGATATTTTATTATATTTAAAGTATATTAGTATTATTTATATATTATTTTTATTATTAAATATAGGTTCTAGATATAGGGGATTTAATATATTATTAATATAATATATCTTAATATAAAGCTTATTTCCTGTTTTTATATTTTTATATTTTTTAGTATTTTATATATAGATTTCCTTTTATATTTTATAAATTCTTAGGCTATTTTTATTATATTTAATCTTATAAGGCTATTTTTACTTTTATAAGATTTATTTATTTTAGTATTAAAGGTATTATATTATAGCCTTAATAGCCTTATCTTTATATCTTATATTATAAAAGTGTTATTATTTTTCTTATTAAAGTTAGCTTTTAGCTTTAATTTCTTACTTTTAGTGTTTTTTCTTATCTTAAAGTATTATTTTAATAAGGATATTATTAATAATTTATAAGAGTTTATTTTACTATTTTAGGTTAAGGTTATTTAGTTTTTTTTTTATTATTTTTAATATTTTAATATTTTTAGTTTTAATAATCTCTTTTTTTTATATTTTTAATAGGCTTTTTATTATTATCTTTATTTTTTTTTATAAGTTAGGTTTTTTTTTATTTTTTTTTAATATTTTCTTGCCTTATAATTATATAATATAAAAATATATAATATATTTTTATTTTTAATATTCTTTTTTATTAAGAACTTATTTTATAGTTTTTAAATTAAGCTTTTTAGATATAGGTATTATTTATATTTTAATATATTATTTCTTTTTAGGTTTATTATATTATATAGGCTTTATATTATACTTAAAGTTTATATTCTTATTTATACTTTATATTATTATATTAATTTTAATATTTACTTATTATAATTAAAATCTTATAATTTTTATAGCCTTAGGTATTATTATATTATATATTTTATTTAATTATAATTATAATATTTATACTTAGATATATTATATAATCTTTAGTTTTATTTATTTTAAGTAACTTTTAAGGTTATTAATTTTAATTAAGTATTATATAAGGTATTATTTTTATAATTTTTTTATATTAATTATTAATTATAAAAGTTATTATTATAATATTATTAATTAAAATAATAAAAACTAAAATTATTTTTTTAATAGCTTTTTTTTTATATTTATATTATTATTTATTAATTTTAATTATTATTATAATATATTTAATAATATTTTTAAGGTAATTTACTTTATATAGTTTATTTTTTATTTTCTCTTTTAACTTTTAATAGTATATTTCTATAAAGGCTTTATAATTTTATTAAGTCTTAAAGGTAAGTTATTTAAATTTAATAAAGTATTTAATATATAAGTATATTTACTTTACTATTATAATTTTAATTATTATTTATTTTTCTTTATTAATTACTTTAAAGTTATTTCTAAGTATAGTTTTAAAGTTATTTTAATTAATAAAAATATTAATAGTATTTTAATTTTATATAATTCTTTTATTTTTTAAGTAATCCCTAAAGATAGATTTAAATTAATTTTTAGTATTTTTTTAAATTAATAATATAATAAATAATACTTTTTTAATAATAATATTTAATTAAATTAAAAATATATAGAAATATATTTTTATTTAAATTAAATATAAAATTATATTTATAGCTTATCTTTTAAATAGTTCTAATTTAAATAGTTTAAAGGCTTTTTTAATATCTTTTTTTTTTTAAAAATAAGTATTATTACTTATTATAAAAGCTACTTTTTAATTATTAATTTAGTTTTATAGGTTATAGATTATATTATATAGCTAATAGATTTTAACTATTATCTCTATAGTATTAAGTAGTTCTTTAATATAAAGAAATATTAAGCTAGTATTATTAAATATCTTAATAATATAATATTATTTAATTATTTAATATAATATATTTTAAGTAAAAGCTATTAATATATAATAGTTAGGGTTTTAAATAGAAAAACTAGTCTATATTAGGTTTATATTTATAGGTTATATAAGGTATTAAATTAAATATATTAATAAAGTTATATCTCTTAATAATTAATAATATAAGTAAGGCTTATTAAAGTAAAGAAGTATTATTAATAGCTAATAGGCTAGGTTTTATTTAATATTAAATAAATATATATATATATTAAGAGTAATTTAGATTAATTAGTAAGGTTATTATAAGATTAGTAATAATTTAAATAGATTATTACTAATTAGGTAGAATTAATTATAATTATAAAGTCTTAGTGCTAATTATCTTTAATAAGAATATAATTAATTAGTAAAAAATATAAGTTATATATAAAGGCCTGTTTAAGTTATAATAAGTTTCTCTATTTAAAACCCTAATTATTATAAAATTATTATTAATTTTATAATAATCTTATTAATTAATTAAAGTTATTTTTAATATATATATATATTTATTTAATATTAAATAAAACTTAATTTATTAATTATTAATAATATTTCTTTATTTTAATAAGCCTTACTTATATTATTAATTATTAAAAGATATAACTTTATTAATATATTTAGTTTAATATTTTATATAACTTATAAATATAAACCTAATATAGACTAGTTTCCCTATTTAAAACCCTAACTATTATATTAACCCTATTACAGAACTGAGATAACTGCTCGAAAAAACCTCAGACTCAAAGAAGTCACGCTTGAAGATGTGCCTGTTCTCACAGAGGTTTAGTTCGCAGCTTTTACCGATCCTGGAATCCGACGCATCTGGCCTGATACACCGGCGGTACGCAACTGGTGGACCGAAGGCAATCGCCACGACTTGATCCATAAACCGTTTCAACGCTACGTCAAAGTTGTCGATCCAGACTCTAAAGATGCTAACGGCCGTCCACGCATCGCGGCTTTCGCCAAGTAGGATACTTCAATGCCCCGCGAGCGGGGTCGACGATATCCACCATGGACTCAGGATCAACCTGGTCAAGTCTGCGACGAGTTCATCGCCAAGGAGGAGGCGGAACGACTCCGCGTTATGGGACACCTGAAGCACTACTGTAAGGGGCCACTCGGACCTACTGTGCCCTGTACCCCGGATCTGCTAACCGCAATTCATCTAGACCTCGATACGCTGGTCACGCACCCTGACTATCAACGCTGCGGAGCTGGCTCAATGCTTATGAAATTTGGCTGTGATCTAGCAGACAGGGACGGAGTTGCAGCGTATGTGGATGCAAGCAAGTCCGGGGCCGGACTTTACAAACGTTTTGGGTTTGTGGATGAGAGCTTACCCGGTTCTGGCGACGTCGCTTCCATGGTTCGACGATAACGCCGTCTTTGCACCCTGGGCTGTGCCACTGCAGCGTTGTAATTATTGAACAAAGCATAAGCTACTCACATATCGAAGTTGAAGCTATCAAGACATGCCCTTTGACATATTGTCATTGTCGGTCGGCACAAAACGGATTGAGGTCGAGCAAGAACTACACGAGCCTGCTTTGGGTGAGATCGGCAGCAGGGTGAAGAACAGACCAATATTCGAGATCTAGGACAGACTTACCGGAGATAATCGGGGAAATACCACACCACGTTTTCTCCCGAGATCTCACGTCGCACAAACCAACAATACAGGGTCCATCCTAGCAAGAATTTATTCTACGACTGCAAGACATGTCAACTGCCGAGACGTTACCAACTGCTGGTGATAGGCGGATATACGGTCATTCTTGGCTCGAAGCCTCTTCCACTAGTAGCAGCCTGTTCTTCAAATGATAGGTGAAGATACGGCCTGTGCCGCTTGGAAATATTTTGTAGAGGCCGCTCCCTATTTCCCCGTGATAGGCGTAAATACGAGAACAGCGTTGCTTGTCGTTTTTCCCAAAAGAAACCGGATATTATTCCAAAGAAGCACTAGCAGTTGGCCTCACTGATTCTTTATCATTCCCTGTGTACAGAAATGCCTCTACTCCAGAATCCAGTGCTCACAGGCCGAGCCTGAGCGATAACGTCAGGTCATTATCAACAGCAGGATAGCTGGAAGCGACACAGGGATAATTTCGAGCCGGACTGACATAGCAAAGCATCGCACGCTCGAGTATCAAGAGCTAGATGAGAGTCAGAAATCTCATACTATCAACATGTTTTCATTCGGTGAAGTACCATCCGATCTAGTTAGATATAGATTATTTGAAGCATAAATTAAGTTATGGTATTATACTCAACGTAAATTTCTTCACGAGCCTTGCAGAGGCTATGAGTATGGGGCTACAAATGAGCTCTTGAATTCTAGACGTGATCTGCGATAGTCTCTTCTCGGGCTATTTCACCAACAGTTGTCTCGATCCATTGCATAGCATGACAGCGGACCCGCTCATTAGTTAATCTCCTATAATATGGAAGGGAATATCGTAGATCCAGTTTGAATCTCTGGATACCCTTCATTTTTACAATACAATCATCCAGGTCTCTCCGCTACCAGCTATGTTTACCTGTTCCATTGCATAGCCCCGACCCTGTTGGAATATCATGAATTACCAAAGCCTGGCAAAACCGGAATTTATATCTTAAATACTGCTTTTAATCAAGTTTCCTCAAAGGTCGAACCCTCAGCCATCTCATACCATGTAACCAATCATCGATGCATCATGGCATCCAATTGCTGACATCTGTACGTCGGTTCCTCAATAATCCGAACCGAGGTCACGTCAAACGCGAGATATTCCCCTCTCCGCAACAAATCTTCATTCAATGCCATCATGAGCTCTTTGGCAGTTGGAGTCACGGGGCATCATCGCCTTCGTACTCATTGTGGTATCTGCAGCAAAGTACTGTCGGCAGGCGTGAGCTTTGTGACTTGTTAGTGTTGACATCACTCTTCTCCTGTTCTTCGATCAGCTAACAGCAAGTCTGCAGTGCTAGGTGACGGTCTGGAACCAGAATCAGGTGTTTGTCTAGACCGTGCCGTACTCCCCGACTCTCGGAGCATCAGGGTTGGCACCAAAGTCATTTGCTGGGCACCGAGCTGTAGGCGATGCACAGATGCCACCGAGGCGGTAGGCTTGCATTCTACTTGCCTCAATCTGTTCAAAGAACACTGCAAAATCGATAAGACGGTCGACAGATTGTGGATAACAATTGGCAAGAGGAACCTCTGGCAACGCGCTCCGATGCTTCAGCTGGATCGTGAAACTGGACTTGACATGGAGATTGTTCGCGAGAAAGCAGAAGCCTACGGTATTCAACTATTGAAGCTCCTACCAACAGAGCTCATCCAAATGATACAAGAGTACAGCGATTCGGCGACTTTCTGGCGCTACGTCCGTGTTCTCAGCATAGCTCGGGAATTGTCCCGCTTACAGCCCGATACCGCTCCACCTGTTACTTCAATACCTTTGTGTAATATCCTATCCTGGACACGAGGAGATTGGGCTGCTGTGCTATCAAGCGACTGCCCGCCAGTAGTACGCTTGACTCTTGATCACAGGGGCATACGTAAGATTGAACGGTTACCGGAATCATCATATAACTCCCGACGTTCGGATAAGGAGGCATTCGTTATTGCACCGGCGATTTGCTTTCAGGATGTTGTGGCCGTACTGAAGGTGATGAGGTTGCTCTGGCTATCGCAATGATCTGAACTGACAAGGAAACCTAGTTTCACGTATTGCGGCTTGAGCTCCCTACATCTCTGTTGGGGTTTCACATCTGGGACACCCCCAGCCCCCCTAATATTGAGGACTGCGACTTTTATGGCCGCGTGACACCGTCCATGCAATTCAAGACCACCAACTTACGCCGTGTAACGGGCCTCACGTTTTTCTTCTCTTTTAGCAAGCTCTACGCAATACACGCGCATACACACGTGAGGCCCCATGCAACCAAAACATTCGACCGCCTTCCTGCGAAAAGAAAGGAAAGCATCGTATGGATATACCTACCGATGCCGAAAGATGAAGAAATCACGGCGATCGCGATGCGGTTAAAGGTTGAAGGGGGAGGGGCCACAACGCAGAAGCCCTTTTTCATGGTGATATCTTCCTCTTCTGATCAAATTTGCAGTACTAATGAAGATAGATTCGTACAAAGCTAGCCGGGGATGTGTATGTTGGCCCATGCCATCTCAGGCAGCACAGGGATATCGTTCTCAGCCAGTCAAGTCCGGAACTGCTCATTCACGACGTTGCAGATGTCGGACCAGCAACTGTATTCGGAACATATCCGCGGAAGCAGCAACGCGATAGTATACCGCCGTTCAACAACCGCTGGCCGAATATGGATCCTCTTCTTCATCTAATGTTCGAGCATATGTATCTTTCCGTGGCGCCATTAAAAGACGTGACTGGCATCCAGGTCCTGGAAGACGAAAATTTTGAATGCAAGGGTATGATATTCGACTATAGTAACGGTGCTCAGAGAGCCTTGGGGGACTGTAGATTTGGCCATTATCGCGTCAAGACGTATCAGAGCCCACGGCGTTTGTGCTACTGTCACATCCAATCTACGCCCGCGATAGTGCGAGGCTTTCACGTCGAGATTGGAGGCGAATCGGACCATGCACACAGCGGCGATGACTGGAAGTGTTCGGAGATGGAGGGGAATATCGAGTTTTGGTTCTCCAAGGAACATTCGGTCATCGTCTGCGGTCTGCCACTCCATTGAGAGCACAACAGCGCCATGAGGGGTCTTGATACTTGGCAGCCCTTTGTTTCCTTGGCGGTTATTTTAGTTTCGTCTTGATCAGCATATATGAAAATGGAGGGACCCTCAGTTCATTGCTAGTATACGTCAGCATATTGATGATCTCCAAGCGCGAAATCGTGATCCAGCTGGAGTCGTAGCAAGTCAAGATCGCCCAGCTCAGCACGGACTTGTCAGCTTGTCGACACCAACAATGGAGAGACGACCCAATTGCCATGGTAAGATATGTACGCCAAGAAGCGGCCGATCAAAGGTTGCACCAAAGCTCGGCTTTATAAACAATTCTCTGGTCGACAAACGCGGCTCGTTGCATATGATGTGATGTTTGCAAAAGACAGATTGAACAATGATCGTCCGATGGCCTGATCCAAACGGTCTAGTACGACGCCAGACTGGCTGCACACTTTTCTACATTCGGCTCTGTGATCTTCATTCCCGGACGTCAAGTCCGGCTAGTCCAGCGTCTGTCCAATAAAGAGGTGGAAGTAATCAGCCCCGTTGACATTGCCAATTCGATAGTCTGAGACTCGACAGGCGCCAAGCAGACGGGCTTGATGTCAGCTGTGGAATTGCCTACGGCCGTTGCAATCCTGACGTTGTATTTTGACACCTTCGCAGCGCAGCAGTCTCACAGAGGCCAGCTTTGTGCGCGTCATACCTGCAGCCACGCCAATATGAAAGAATTGAAAAGTGATGAGCTTTCTACCAAAGGGAGTAGGCCGTAGTTACTACGTCAGCCGTTGAGCATTCCCCAGGTTTACATTACCTCCACCATCCCCGTTACTCTTTGCGTTCCCTGTTTTTCACTCACACCAGATTTCTTCTTTCTGCTTAATCCCTCCTTTCGGGGTCCAGGCCTCGAAGAGAACTAGCCAGTCATCGCGCGCGAGAATTCACGACGTCGCGAAAATGGCATCCGCTGCTGAAGTCCAAGGTGCGAATGGCTTCAATGGCAACCACCACCACAAGCAGCAGAGAACCCATCTGAGTGAATTCGGCACCCACATGGTAGCGGCTTCTGGTGAATTTGTCGGTACTTTCTTCTTCTTGTACTTTGGCTATGCCGGCAACATTATCGCCGTTCTCCAAGAGCCTGCGACCGGGCCTAATGGCACATTGGCCAACAACACTATTATCTGGATCGCAATGGCATACGGCTTCTCCCTCTTGGTCAACGTCTGGGCCTTTTACCGAATCAGCGGTGGATTGTTTAACCCTGCGGTAAGCTACTTCACTCGTTGGCAAGTTTGATGCGCTGACGGCTCTGCACGTAGGTCACCTTTGGTCTCTGTCTCGCTGGCCAACTGCCATGGATGCGAGCGCTCTACCTATTCCCAGCTCAGCTCATCGCTTCGATGTGCGCAGGTGGTCTAGTCGAAGCCATGTTCCCCGGAAGTGCCTCGCAGGCAAACACGACGCTCGGTCCCAATACTTCGATAGCACAAGGCGTCTTTCTTGAGATGTTCTTTACAGCTCAATTGGTCTTTGTCGTCTTGATGCTTGCAGCGGAGAAATCCCGCGATACGTTTCTGGCGCCAATTGGCATTGGTCTCTCTGTTTTTGTAGCCCTCATTCCAGGTAAGAAACCTCCCTTGTTATTACTTCTTGGCACACGTTGTTGACGCTCGCATTCTAGGTGTCTTTGTTACAGGCGGATCGTTGAACCCCGTACGGTCTTTTGGTTGCGCTGTCGGCGGCAGAGACTTTCCCGGTTACCACTGGCTCTACTGGGTCGGACCTCTTCTTGGTGGTGCTCTTGCTGCTGGCTACTTCAGGCTTGTCAAGATAATGCACTACGAGGAAGCAAACCCAGGGCAGGACAGCCCAGTCGACGTCTAGGAGGCGGAGACAGTGCATCAGTATGTTTGAGCAGTAGCAGTGGCCTGGGTTTGTTTGGGATAGCAATTTGCCATTTGTCATTTACATCAAGGGCGTTATCATGAAGGGTTGTGCACGGTAATAATTTGACAGTACGGCGGAGTTAATAATGAAGCATTATGACCAATTAATCACTGAAAGGTAAATTAAAGACTCGAATCTCGCTCAAACCCAAGAATTGCCATGATTAACCCTTTCTAAACATTTAATATACACCAGATAACCCATGTAAAGACCTAAAATCACGCTTTGAGTACCAACGGTCCCTGTTCATCCTGGAACACAACATCCCACCAATTTTGCTTCTCCTTCTTGGCCCAACTTGACGTGCAAACGGTGTCAAAGTCGGTGTTGACCATACCGCGTTGAGCAGGCATGAACCGCCTGATAGTTCGATATGCCTCAAGACCCCAGTAAATGGCCCGGCCTTCGGGGATCTCGACTCTGCCGAGAGGCTGTTGTCGGCGCTGAGTGAGCTGCGCGTTGACAAGCTGGCGGAGGTAGGGGAAGAACCACATGCGGTCCCACCACAAGACACGTCGGGTCTTGAGGTTGTTGATGTGGGCGTTGTGGTGGATGTTGATGGGGATGGCAGTGGTGAAGAAGTCGGCATACAAGGTCATATCGCCCCAGTTCAATGTGCGTCGGTCCTCTTCTGACAGAATGCGCGCTAGAGGATTTGTCGCGTTGGCGATCTCCTCGGGAACAGCAGTCAGACGAACGGGCTCAATCTCGAGCTCTCGAGATCGCTCGGCAATGTATGTCTGGTTGTTGAGGGTCAAGATATCGCCATCATCTTCTTCGAAGACAGTGGGAATGGAGATGGTCTGGTTGTAGTCGAGGCCAACGTGGAACTCGAACTGATCGCGGACCATGGTGGAAACATTGTGAGAGGGATCAATGGCATCGCCGAGCTCCCGTCGCCACGTGCGCCACATCTCTTGCTCTCCCCAGATCTCACCAAAGAAGCCCTGGTCACTGTAGAAGTGGTCGCCTTGCTCGGCCTTTCCAAGCTCGTAACGCTCTTGGGCACGACGGAAGTACTTTCGCATGTCGCCAACAGGTCCAATGAAGGCACCACTGTTGATGTACTTGGGACGAACATCGACCATGCGCAAGTTGGGATCTTGGTCTGTCTCGGGTCCGTAGAGATCCTCACGAAGGGGAGACTCTGGGAGAGCATCACAGTGCAGGTTGGAACCAGACTTGGCGCGAGGCCAGCACCTCTTCTGGGCGGACACCATGATGGTCTGCTTCATGGGCATCTCAGACTTGTGTGGCCATTGAGCGCGAAGACGTGCGTTGGCCTCTTCGTTGAGAGCATGGTAGCGCCAGAGGAGTACACTTGGGGGGAGCTGGAACCAAGAGTCGGCGCTGTCGGCGACCATGATAAGATCATCCTCGTTCAGGTGGTCCTTGCTTGAGCTGCCTTGACGAGAGCTCCAGTCGAGGTAATCGAGGACACCAGCGATCTTGGCGAGATGCGAGCCACTCTTACCCCAGTTCAGAATCACGGGGGCGGGATATCCAAGGGCAACCGCTGTAACAATGGCCTTGCAGACGTTGACACCGGGGGCGTTGGCTGGGAGGAGGATGACGAGACGGCGGTTGAAGATGTTGCCGCCCTTCTTGGGAGGGTTGACCAAGACGGGGATGCCGGCGGGGGGGACGGGGGCAGCAGGTGAAGCGGGTGAAGCGACAGGCGAGCTTGCGTCTTGAGTTTCGCCCATCTCGAATACATCGGCCGTTCCATCGGAGAGGTATTGTCGGCCCTGCAAACGTTAGTGAATTGAAGGTCCCATCGGCGATTGCGACGTCGCTTACCTCTAGAGCTGCAAGAGCCAAAAACGTGGGAATGAGAAGAATAGCTGCCAGCACGAGCAAGAAACCTCTCGTTGACAACCGCAAGAACCGCCTCGGCATTATTTGAGTGGTCTCAGTCTTATCCTTGACGACATTTGTCGTCGGCAATTCTTGGTAACCGCTGCTGAACATTTGGCGGAACCAGCCAGCACCCTGGTTAGTGCCCGTCATGTTGAGAGAGAGGAAGCAGATTGATTCAGATCAGTAGCAAAACTGACCAAGCTTAACCTGCGCTTCAAAAGAGTGTTTAAATGAATGAATGAATGAATGAATGAATGATCGAACGAAGGACATCGAGGGGCAAGCCGAGGGGTTCCGCTGTGACATGACTATAATATACCAGGGAGTTCGACGGTGCCAGATGCGCAGAAAAGGAGAAAAAAAAGCCACTGGAATTTCCAGACCCTCCCTTGCACGCAGTCCATTCCCTCACCAATTGCAGATTATTGGACTGATTAAAACCACTGGCACATCGCCACCAGCAGGCACCTCTGCCCATCTTGTCAGGGAAAAAGGGACAAAGTGGCTTGCCAAGATCTTGGTCTGCTGAATTATCGATTCAAGGGAGGGGAAAAGAGAATACCAGAAGGAAAACCGACTCCACCTGTGCATGACGCTATCGCCGACCTAAACCCGCCTAGAATTAATTACTGTTGGACGATGTCTCAGCCCCAGAGACTAAAATCAGGGGTTGTGCTCAGCGCCGTTTTAGCGTGACGAGCGCTACACACAGAGCAGTGGCCTAACGGACAAGCTTAATTTCTTAATTTTACAGCGCCAAAACATCGCTGTCGCCCAAAGGATCATGATCCAAGGTGAGCGACGTAGGGTCTGCCAAGCAGGCGATTGTTGATCCCATGAAACAAATCTCCAGTCTTGAAGATTAAGTCTGAGCACAAGATGAATAGTTGCTGGAAAAGATGGAGCATGAGAGATTGCTATAAAGTTGCCAGCCCCGACCTGGAGTTTAATCGGTTCGCGATGCGATTATTGAGGTCAACGGGCATTCTTCCCTTGCCCCGGTCAACTCGAGCCGCAACATGAAGCTTGGAGGTTCCCTTTTGCTCTTGGGCCTCATAAATTTACCTCGACTCGTTTCAGGGTGCTCGCTTTACAACAAACAGCCATTTTTCACGGCTTATCTGTCTACGACCTCGTAAATAGCACTTCGCTATCACTTCTTGGCCAGCTCCATAATCAACTTGAGAAGCCATCTCGCTTCTACAACATTGAGCGTCTAACTCAGTCCAGGCGCCTGATGTTTTTTTTTTCTTCTGTCACTTGCCCCTGTCTTCAGGTGCGCCATCTTCCCCAAGCTATTGGCATTAGTCCCCGACCGGCCTTCGCAACGCATGCAGGAACAGGAAAACGTCGCAGACCTCATGATGATCCTTATCAAGCAGCAGAAAATGTCAAATGAGTCTAGTTAACCAGAGACTAAAAAAATTCATCGCTACTCTAACGCTATGACAATCGCTAATGAGACCACATTTTAAGGCTGAAATGCATCCAGGTTATTCGCCCCGATCTGAACTCCTTGCATTCTTGGTACAGTATCAGAAATTCCTCCGGACGCGAGGGAGAGGAGGGAAAGTGTCTGTTGACTGAGACCTCACCAATCACGACTCCCTTGGACGTCTCCCCCGTTAAACATGATTTAAGCATGTATTGGGATCGCGCGATGCTCGAATCGCGACAAGGAGGATTGAGATTCCGAGGATCTTATCGTGTTTCGGGCGGCGCCCACATCCCGCCAGTACAGGGCCATGGGAAATGGCCGATCGGCCTGTGTCCAGAAGCCCTCTCCACTAACCGCGCGCCGACGATATTCGCGTGCCCCCTGAATTAACCCCTCCACGTCCTTTCGCTCCGACGTGCGCTTGTCCCATTTTAATCTCAGCGCGTTGAAGTCGTCGCTGACCAATATTGGTGCTCTGACTGTTCCGTCTGAGGATTGTGATGAAGACAAGAGGAGTTTGTATGTCTCAAGCGTGAGGAATGGGCTGTAGACAAGTGTCTCCTCGCCCATCATCTGTCCAGCCTCGCCCAAGTTCGCAATTGACGGTGTTTTTAGTACAGAGATGTCGAGGCTCTGGAGAAAGGTCTCGTCGGCAGCTGTGAATGTTGGGTCTTGGGCGTAAATTCTCAATTTGCTCTTATCGCCCGTTGATAACGCTAGATGAGATGCGATGGCCATCAGCACGACCAATTGTTTGATGCGTCGCTGTTGGTCCTTAGCGTCTAGCAGGCTGCCCAGACCCAGGGAAACAATCTTGGTGATGCGCGGTCGGTTTTTTGTTCGCAGCATGTCTTCAATTGTCTTGGCCAGAGCGGATTGGTCGTAAATGTCCCTAGCATCTTCATATAATCTGTACAATTGCTGAAGTTGTTTGCCAGATCCGTTGCCTTTTCTTGAAGTTTGTGACTTTTTGCTGGGCGTGTAATGATCTACATAGGTACACTTGTTAACAGTCTGGACCCAAGTCCCTTGATTGAGAGGCTCACCATCGCCATCGACAACCTGCATCTTCTTTGAGTGTCGCATCTTTACTGAAGTACTCTTTGTAGTATTCTGTGTTTGTACCATTAAAATTTTGGCGTTTTGGACAATTCAAGAGATGCTTTTGGCTGTTTGGCTGTTTGGAAGTGATTGATGATTTGTTTATTGTACTCAAAATGAGGGCAAGCCTGCTTCTATTTAACATGACCACCGGGCATTCATCCCCTGGTGTATATATCTTCGACATGCCTATTCTGTATCTTTCATTGCGTGCTCGGTGTTCGGTCTCTTGCTGTGCCTGTCAGCAAGGCCTTTGTAATCCTCTCGGACAACGATGCCGTCCGCATAAGCAGATTTTGGTGGAGGATGGGTTTGGCAGCAGGTGTAACAGTCAGACCAATTTCTAAGCTAACGGCCGCTAACCAACTTCGGATCAACGTTACAAATCGAACAGGATGACAAAAGCTTCAATGACGACAATTCTGGGCTTCTGATCGTGGAGTTGACTCGTTGGGTTGGTTTTTCTTGATAAGTTGTCCGGAAATAAACTGATAGAAAAATTCAGTTTTCTCTCATTCATCCATTCTCCGACATAATTCCGTCAATACTTCTCGCTGTTCGAGATGGCAGCCAGTCTCCGTCTTTGTCGCACTGAGCGGCGGGCGATAAGTCATCCACGATAAGAAATAGATAACACGGCTACCGGCTCTCAGCTGCAGCATCAATATGGCAATTCGGCAAGTGAGTCACTTTGAATCATCAGGATATCATTCCTATAATCTCTTTTCGTATTAGTCGTGACTCAAGAGATAAATTCGACTTCAAAAGTTCAATCCTTCGAGCCATTGCAGATTGCGCACCTCGGACATTCCAAAGTCCGACGTTTCACTCGCCAATCTTGGCGTCCTTGCTCACTCGCATCTCGGAGCATTCATGTTCGATTCCACAGACAAACCTCGTTCTTGCAACTGCAGAGCCAGCTTCCTCAATGTGACGCTTCTTGTCTTTCACATTTTTTAATTATTAAGGGAGGTTGGACTTGTCAAAAGAACTGATCGCACGAGCCTTGTTCGGCCAGAAGACGAAAGATAATAGAGGATATTCAACTAACAGGCCATGCGGGGAAAGACACGGGCTAGTGTTAGTGTCGCATCGTCACGAATCTGGGCAATCGAATACAGCAGAACAGTCATACCATATGACATTTAACTACGACTTTTCAGCAACTAATCTACATTTACGCTCTAGCTAAATCGGCCGTCTGCCCATGGAACCTTCATGCCCATAAACGACGACCGCGACGACTTTCTCACCGGCTCTTGACTCTGCTGTCCATAGTCCGCAGGCCCAGGCGGCGCATAAGGCACAAAACCAGGGTCAGGTGTAGTCTGGCTCGGCGGCGTATATGTCTCTGGAGGCGAAAGCGAATGAAGATTCTCCGGCGGGGGAGTCTGTTGCTGCATCGGCTGGTAAGCCTGGAATGCGTTGGCCAATGATCCGGGAGGAGTTGAATGTCGCACATTCTCTCCAGGACCGCCGGGTTGGTACGGTCTGTACATAGGAGGCTTGGCACCCGTAATTGGCTTCCTTCTTATAGGTCCCTTCGGCTGCTCGTTCGTTGGTGTGATCAGCTCCGATTGGCGCTTGTACAGTGGGTTTGGACTGAAGTCGAGGATGTCTTGAGCAGGGCTGTATAAATCTGCGAAAGAGCTGGATGAAGGACCAGATGGCGTAATAGATGGTCTAGTTATCGGTGATGCGATATGGTGACTCGGGGTATCATCCACCACGATCTTCTCGGAAGCAAAACTGACAGATGGACCAGCTCCCTGAGTTTGGACCTCGGGCGGTGTTGGTTCGTAGATTGAACTTCTCCTGCTCTCCTCGTGCACTGGCTTCGGGTCATCGTAGTTGAGCTCCTGCTTCTGGTTCTGCACGCTTCGAATCACCGCAGTGATGGAAGCATCGCCAGAAACCATCGCAACCCTGATTGCCTCCATGATGTCTGAAATGTGGTTGGTCAGGATCTTGACGCATTCTTCCCTGCCTGCCTCAAGGGCCTTCTGCAGCGCATTGAGACCTGCCTTGTTCCTGACCAGAACATCGGCGCCACGGTCAAGTAGGAATTGAACTGACTCATGATCACCGCTCCATGCTGTGAGGATAAGTGCCGTGTCTCCCTCGTTATCGGCATGATTGATGTCGGCACCTGCGTCCAACAACAAGCGAATCGAGTCAAGAGGAAGATATATCGCCGTGTAGGTCAGAGGAGTTGAGTTATACTCGCCTCCCACAACCGTCACATCAGCTTTGGCTTCTAGCAGCTTCTTGAAGATAGCTTCTTCACCCTTGCTTGCCGCAGCGATAATGGGATGAGAGAACTCGCCTCCTCCAAGGTTAGGATCAGCGCCATGCTCGAGGAGAATATCGACAATATCCCCTTTGCCAGACTCAACGGCCGCTTGCAAAGCGGTACACTTAGGCATGTTGGCGTTGGTCGTGGTTGCGTTGACGTTAGCACCACGCTCCAAGAGAAGGTTGACAACTTCGACATGACCTTGGTCCGCAGCAGTTTGGAGAGCCCATCCGTCTGCGGAGTTAACATCGGCACCGGCATCGAGAAGCAGCTTGATTATCTCGATGGTACCGTCAAAGGCAGCTGCTGTCAGGGCATTCCCGTATCTGTAAGTCACGATTAGTTCGTTGTACCTCTCAGTTGTCTCAACCAAGACTTACAGTTCGCCAGTGGCATTCGCATTGGCTCCATATTTCAACAGCAACTCCACCGTCCTCTGATTCTCAAAATCTGTAGCTTCATACAAGGACTCATCCAGCGCCTCAGGCGAGATATTGCCTTGGGAATACTCCCACATAGCTCCCAAGATACGAATCTCGTCATCGCCATCTTCTCCCTGCGCGGTTTGTAGGAAGGTTTTGTCACAGTTTAAGCCGGGACAATGATCGAGGATCAACGAGACGATCGCCCAATGGTCCCCGAAAGATGCTCCATCGAGGGCGTCCTGTTTGAACTGCTGGTTGTGCTCAAAGTCATGGAACAACCGCGAGAAAGCTTCAAATCGACCATTTTCTGCTGCTTTGACAAGGGCGATGCCGAACTCCTCAGCAGGTAGTTTGTCGGAATATTCCTTGATCAGAAACTCAAACACTGAAAGGTCAGCCCTCATAGCTGCTAGAGCCAAAGGTGATGTGATGACCTCCTCCTCTTCTTCTTCTTCTTCTTCATCATCGGAGTCAGAGTCCGAATCTGGGCCCGACTCTGAACCCTCGTCCTTGTCACTCTCCTCGTCCGCATCGTTATTCGTAGCTTCCTCATCATTAGCCTCCCCCTCGTCATTCTCGCCCTCAGCCTTGTCGTCTTCATCTTCATCATCCTGGGTCACGAGCGAGACATTATGAGTTACCAGAAGCTTCACGGCTTCAGTGTTTCCAGACTGAATAGCAGCACAGATTACGCCTCCGTAAGCACCACAGCTAGCATTCGGGTTCGCTCCTCGTTGCAGTAGCTTACTCATAACCTTGACATTTCCTTCTGCTGCTGCTCTGTGCAAAGGAGTTATGAGATTGTCCTGGATGCCTTCGTCGATATTTGCACCTCTGTCAAGAAGCTCCTCAGCAATGTCATCATGTCCAAAAGCGGCCGCAAAATGCAGCTACATCATGTCAGCTCATACACGTTGCGACTCAGAGTCTCATGTTCTGTTGTCTCTGAGGAAGGCCATCACTTACCGGCGTATTATAGTCTGAATCCATCGCGGCCTTGTCCTCATCAAAACCATGATCCATCAAAGCCGCGACTAGGTCTCTAAATCCAATTGTAGCAGCAACATGAAGTCCAGTCAGCTTCTCCCGGGCGTAATAGGCAAAGGATCCGGTAAGTCGGTTGTGTTCAGTCAACCAACGGCGTCTGATAATGGAATCTGCCTGCCAGAACTTTTCCTCCAGGCTTAGTGCTTCTGCGAGATCAGCAGTCGCTTGGCTGGCGTGAGATAGCCAGTGTGTAACAGCATAGGCCAGTGCTATGTCTTTGAGATGTGGAGCTTCGGGGTCTTCATCCACCTCATCTTCTTCATCTTCCCCAGCACTTGACTCCTCTGAGGCGAGAGAGGTGTTGTCGTTTTCAGATTCATCATCGTTCTGAGATTCATTTTCGGATTCCTCTTCATCCTCTTTCTCGATAGCTTCTTGGTCGTTTACCTCTGCTTCTCCCGAGGCAACACTCTCCCCGTCATCTGGACTGGCTTCTATAGCACCAGCGACCTCACCCACCGCTCCGTCTATTTGCTGAGGAATTTCGGAGGGCGGAAAGTCAAAGGTCTCTAGGATATGACTGAACGCTCGGAAACCCAAAATACCATGCTGTAGCTTGATATCTTCGCTGGTGAGACCAAGCAGTAGGTGCGCATGCTCAAGAAGATGGGTCTTGACGACTGGTTCAGTGAAGCACACCGTCTTCTCCTGCAGACCGTTTTCCTTCAGTACGATTAAGGGTCTACACTTCTGGATCAGATCATGTAGCTCTGAAACTTCCGCTGGTGAAGAGTCAAGGCCAGCAAGGAGACCAAGTTCGGCCTCGGTTGGATCTTGATAAGTAAGGACCAAGACACGAAGCATTTCCTTGATCTCCCCGGCCTTGCCCCGGTTGTTGTCAAACACTTGTTGCCATGCAGAATTGAGCAGAGCATGCAATTCCTGTGGGATGACTTCGAGAAGACGACGGACTTGAAGGTCGTTCTGGTGCTGAGGTAGCTCCTCGAGGTGATCACAGGTGATATCAATCCACTGCGTGTTTTGAGCCCGCTTGCCGATAACACTGCTAGCAAAGTACGCAAGAGCTCTGCTATACTTCTTGTGCTCGATCAACTCTAGCACCTTGTTCTGTGCATGCCTGCGAAGCTCGAGCTGGACTTGGTCTCCATATTTTGCGTCTTCAAGATCAACCAGGCGGACGGCATCCCTCTTCAAAGCCCGGTCAATGTCCCAAGACTGGCCACTTGTGATCATCCATCGAACCAGTGGGCGTCTTCCGGTACCATCATGTTCGACCTCTGAGCTGAGAAGGGTTAAGAGAGTGTTTGTAGACACGGCATCTTGCGAGAGGGATTCGATGTTGTTGATGACAAAGTATACCCTCGCCCCAATAAATACATCGTCAGCGAGGATATCTTGAAGGACCTGCCACAGGTTCTCCACAGTCAAAAGAGGCTGTGTTTCTCGACCCTTCTTCTTGAGAAGAAACTTGGCATGCGTCGCCAGAAGCCCCTGTCGTTCCAAAAGTTGGCGAATGAGAGCTTTCAACAAACTCTCGGCTGATCCATAATCGGGTGACTTGTCGCAGAAGAAGTAAGAAAGATAGTTTCGTGATGAGCCTGTGTAGGGTTCGTCGGTGATCTCCTCTTCGTATACTTCCTCGTACTTGGTCAACTCTTCGATCTTCTCAATAGCTGATAACGCGGCGCTTGTTTTGCCGCGGCCATCACGGCCACGGACCCAGAGGCAGTCCTCCTTCTTCACAAGCGAACTGTCCTCGCCCTCACTGGGCTTGGCTAACCAGCCCAGAAACTCTGGCTCTTTCGAGAACCATGGAGAGGTGGTTGTGTTCTGAGCAATGCTTTCCCTCTTGCTTTGGACTGGTGCACCTTCTAGAGTTCGTAGAGCAAGGTTGATAGTGGCTGGATCGGTGCGTCTTGTCGCATTGTGTCGATTCTTGACTCGTAGATGCGAACCGTTGATAAGTCGTTTCAAAGGTCCTCGGACTAGAGTGTAACGTTCATCCTTGGAGCTATCAAACTTGACCAAGTCTCTATGATTCGCAGCTAAGCCCATCGTCTCCATCACACCATCCAAGATGGACGAGTCTCTTGTGACAAACTCTGCATACTTCTTGGGCATTGGAATGCTCAGCGCCGATAAGAACTGAGGCATGCCAGAGAGATCCATAATGGTCGTAGGGTGCTCTTCGTAGAAACCACACAGCTCGATTTTGGGCGTTGTCTTGATCACGAGTCTCACGAACTCCTTCCGAAGCTCAGCCAGGCTTTCATCGTCTGGCCTCATCAGCTCGAGGAGTTTGGATGCTGTTGCATGACCAAGTTTCTCTCCAACCGAGGAAAGCATGCATGCCAAAGATGCTGCTTCAGCGCCTTTGAACGGTGTTCCAAAGAATGCGCAACCGGCTATGTCTTCGAACATGTTTGGGAAGAGATCTTGTCTCGTTGCAGCGATACAGATAGCCTGGCGAAGTCAGAACAAGTAGACAACGTCAAATCGATGAATCATACCTTGGCTATGACAAGTCCTCCCATACTGTGGCCAATAAATGTGATTGGACGAGGAATGGCCATGTTCTAGAGTGCTTGTCAGATCAAACTCTTTGATCCAAGTCGAAGGACACGGAAACGGACCTCTCTACTCATCTTCAATCCTTCGAGCAGAGTCTGGGCCAGGTTACCGAGAAACTGCTTCACCTTGATGGAACCAGTCCATGAGGATTCACTGTGATACAGAAGAATTCTAGCATTCGGAAAGTCGCGAGCTATGCCCTCCTCGCTGGCCCAATTAAAATCACTCGTAGTCGATTTGAAGCTCAGCAAAGGATGAGCCCCTAAACCCGGCACGAAGACAATACTGTTGACGTGTTGGTGAGTCAATTGCTTCAGTAATCAATTTTTGGGCTGATGCTTACTCCATATCGGTCTTTCTGGTCGAGTCCGGCTCTGGATAGAGCTGTTTGATGCCCTGCTCGACATTCTCATAGCCCTTCTTCTGTTTAGGAGCAGCCCCAGGAGGGCCGCCGCGTCGCGTTGCTGTTCTGCGAAGCGACATATTGGCCAATTTGATCAAAAAGGTGCTTGGCGTTCGTTGTTGGTGTTGATCTGACAACGTTCAGGCCTCCTAATTTTCGTCTTACGGAGGAGTAGGTAGTGGCCACTACCGCTCCCGTTTCATTCTTGGCCCCCACAGCCTGGCTTACTGGGGGTCTACTATGTAGACTAGCCTCTAGGTATGTATGTCAGCATCTGCTGAGCTTTTTTAACTCGGCGTTATGCGGTTAACATTGATTCTCCAGAGTAAGCACTTAGACAGGCGATACCTCGTTAGTGTCTCATCGATCAGACATGGTGCCGCTGCACGGCCTGGTTGCTCCTTTGGGCTGAGATGCAAGGTGTGCCTAATTAAAGAAATTGGACCGTCAGCACAGCGCAGCGGCCTGTCCCCTTTTCCCGAGGTGAAATCTGTGGGCACAGAACGGGCCGTGTGATCAAAGATAATGGGGAACGCCGCTTACAGTCCAATCATGGATGGTGCTATCAGCCTTGAGAGCAGGGGTTGCCTACCAGCCTTATGACTGACCCTTGCTTGGTAATGGTCAGCTTTGCTCCGTAATTTCCACTCTTTTCTCTTCCTCTCTGTTTACGCGAGCTCTCCAAGAGACTCACCATTGTCGGGGCATTCGTCCTCTATTTATGCTCCTTGAGAAACTTAGATCTTACGCCGTGTCGTCGAATCTAACATCTTACTATGGCTAGTCCACCGCCGCCATTCACGGTCCGCATCTTACAAAAGGACTTTCTTAGCGACGGCTTGGAGTCCAAGGATGAGTTTAATAGCCTTCTCCCTGCCAGCAACCGCTTCAACGATGACATTGTCGTTCCTACCTCGGACCCCAACTTCCTAGAGCGGGAACTATCGGTTTCCCGCCTCAATGACGTGCAAGAATGGCTCTGGGCTTGCGGCCGTCCAATGCCGCCCAGGCCACTTCATCACCAACGGCTCATCTCGCGAGAGATCGTTATCAGCGAGCTCTCTGAGCTGCACATGATCTGGTGGAGGAATCGCATTTTTCTCAAGCCTATACCGGCTTATCTACTCGATCCCGACTTTTGGGTCAGCAACATCAGCGACACAGCCCATCTTGACGTGATCGAAGGCAACATTGATGCCTCCGCACGGGGATTTCTTTTCTCTTACGCTGCGCTCATCGCATACAAAAGCGACTTTCGCATCGCAAAGGAGCATGGACTACTGCCTGAGGAAGTGACATGGGAGGGCTGGAAAGCACTGACTGCTCAGGTTCTGGAGAACCACCGTTACGATCGCGTCAATCCGCGCTATTGGTACGGAGAGCTGCGATTGAGCAGGTTGAACAAAGTCTACGCGCTTCGCAAAGGATATTTACTGCGCGGCTACTCGCGAGTCGCGTCGCATACAGTCTACGGCGATCTCATTCGGGACAATTTCTCGGTGCTTGCTGGTATTCTCGGTTATGTCGTGATCGCGCTCACGGCGATGCAGGTCGGATTAGGTGTTGATCGGTTGATCGAGAACCAGGCGTTCCAGGATGTGAGTTACGGATTGACGGTGTTTACATTAATTGTGCCGCTCATTGGAGCGCTGTTCATATTTTTCTTTGTGTTTATCATGATTGTCAGCAATTGGCGAGTCACCAAGGCGTTTGAGAGTCGACGTCTGAAGAAGATGAAGGTAAAACTCCTGCGGAAGAAGTAGACAGAGAAATGTCGCATAAAATGCAAATCATGATAAACAAACAATGCACAAAGTCGTCAAGGGGAAATGACCGACGAGAATAAAAAAATGCAATCTCTTAAGACAAAAGGGTTATTTGCCTGTCGCATCTCATACTAAGCAAAGTTTACTGGTAACGTGGTATGAGATGCTTGTTATGAGATGCGCCACGTTCCGTTGTCTGAAAGGATGATCACGCTGGGGATCGAACCCAGAATCTTCTGATTCGTAGTCAGACGCCTTGCCATTGGGCCACGCGACCTGCTTGTTTGATTGTGGCCCCCCAAATGAGAACCTAGATCGCTACATCAGAAAAATTCGTCCATCGAAGCACTGCGTAGGTATTTCTCAAAGAAAACTCTATATCGTTGTTCAAGATTCACTTCTCTCGTAGGCTCTGTAGCGCGAGTCTCAAATATAATTGCGGTTGGGATTTCCGATGAAGGACCAAGCGGCTTCTCGACTTCCGAAGTTTGCGAGCCGTTACATTAACACAATATTACAGAAGCCGACATGTTATATAGGACATACCGAAAATAAAATGGGCCATTATTTAAATTATGTTCTTTTCAATCAGTACATATGGTGACCTATTTTAAATAGGTCAAGCATTGAAATCGCTCGTTGATATTGTTTTGTAGGGTAGGTCGATAAGCGAATGAAGCGCGGACATATTCCGCCATATTCCGCTCCTGTAATAATCTGATGATTGTTGGACCACGGTGGTTAGAATATTATCACTTGCCGTCACAAAACGTCGAATCGCATTAAGATACCTTTGAACTGTGACACATATCGATCTGAACGACAGAGAACTAGATGGGGGAACAGAATGCCCACCACTCAGTTCGTCCTCAAGGTCCTTATGTAAAGCATTTTAGGTCAAACTTTGACAATATTCTTCAGCGACTAATTATCTGGGCGCGCTCTGAGGATGAAATCAACATTGTAGACTGGCTCAAAGCTCCCACCATCGACAGAGCTACAACTAGAGCCTTTCGAGTGGTTTCAAGTGGCTCTTATACACTGCAACCACGACGAGTTGGCCAACGCCATCATCAGCGCCATTCCTCTACGATCGCCACAAATCGTAGGGAACTTGAACCTTGAGCCCCGGGACCTTTCAAAATTACCTGAGGCTCCATCAGCGTTTATGTACCTAATGGTGTACATAGATTTCCTGATTTGCGTGGGTGCTGGGAGTATCGAAAGGACGCCGTCGAAACAGCCACCAGATCGTCTTGTTGGGACAATAAAACCCGGTGCAGTTATCTCGACGTTCATGACAAGCAAAGTTATTTCGGGTCCACTATCAATTCGTCCCGGGGGTATCTTCGAACCAACAGCACGAGGCAATGATTAACAACCTCGGCATACCGGACATCCACCACGACTTTGCGCGACAGGGAGACGTATGCTCAAATTTTGCGTGTTGGGTATTTATTTGAACCCTAAGAAACTTTTTGTTAACCAGAAAGCACAGGAATTGCAGAGATAGTTGCCGCAATTACTCGAGGGATTGTTGACTGTATACCTGGGCACATTTCACCCCATGGACAAGTCCATCATCTTTCCAGAATGCACCGAAAAGGGACATGAGTTGACGGAATTTTTGAGAAAAGGGTTGGCTTTACGGGACTTCCATGTTGGTTCCTTGAATAAAACATGGCCACTATTGCAATGCAGGGGGGGATGACACATGACAGAAAAGAGAACCGTGAACCAAAATAAATTAGTCTAAAAGCCTACTGAGATTACCGTGCCTGAATAAATCTTATTGTAGATTGGAACAGAGACCTTACGCTTTCTTGCCTCCGTAAGCTCTCTCGCAGAATGTTCATATGCTTGTCAATTACATCGCCACGATGACCAACAAGGCAGCCCTGCCTTGGCTGAGATGCCCGAGGACGATTATTCCAGAACCACGATATCGATGAATACATTTCTTGTTATCATCTGTTACACGCTAATGCGTCAATACCCCCAAAGCGTATCTTCTTTCGCAGCCTTGATCAGCCACTCACGACAGACATAATCGACCCTTTTCGCGTGCATTGGTATCTCAACAGGCGACACATCGAGAAGTCCAGCTGGATCGTGAATATTTCCGTCTCTAGTGTCAATAATAGGTGAGCTGAACTCATGATTGACAATGACAATCTTCAATGGCCGGGCGTAGGTCGAGTCACCTCCAAACTCAGGGTTCCAAAGCTCGCTGCCAATAGACTGCTTGATGTTCCAAGTCTGAACACGAAGCAAATAAGGTCTTGTCACAACCAGATGCTCGATGTTTCGGTGTAGTGCTACATTGTACCAAAGTCCTTCGTCACTGAGGTTGATGCTGAATCCAGCGACTTTCCGTAGCTTAGGCCAAACTTGGCTGAGGTTGAGCTCACTCCTCCAGAACTCTAAGGAAGGCAGGCCGCCTAAGGTGACGAATTCTTCGAGGTTGATCAACGCTTGTAGACCCCGAGAGAAGATTTGGTCAACATGCGCATCAATGCTATGTTGCATAGCGATTCTGCGAAACGGCAGGTCAACGATCAATCGGCGGACAGAGCCACTAAGCTCCAGAAAGACATCGCGTACGAGCGCGCTAGCTCGTATCGACTGAATCTCCTCGAGGCCGAGACCGAGATAGATGGACGACACTGCGGAAAGTGGAATAGTAGTGGGAAGATGGCCGCCTGCTTCCAACGTCTTGGAGTAGTTTAGGCAGCGCAAGAATTTCTGGAGTCGAGGTATCGAGTCAAGATGCACACAGTGCTGCCGCAGAAACCTTGTCGCCGGTTCATACGTCGCGCGGCATACCCTTGTCCAGGCGACGAGTTGCTGAACTTCTGGGCTTGCAACGTCAATAATCCGATTGGGTTCACCAGGTGGGATGGACGTTTCAAGGATCTGAAGGACGATCTCGAGAGGGATATAAAGATTACGCGTCATATTGAAGAGGTATAAGAGATCGGGGCATTCTCCGAGGCTGTGTTACGCATATTTGCTGCGTTGCGGCAGAGGTCAGTATTAAGAGGCTGTTGTTTGATCGTTGCCTGTTAGGCTACGATTTAATGTCGGGCAACAAACAAAGGCCAATCTTGCCAGCCAAAAGAGATCGATTCAGGCACCAGAATTAATTGTGTCGGCTATAATCCGGCCATCAACTTTGGTGGAACATGCCCGGACAGGATGGAACCTGGAAGTGACCGGCGGCCGCTGAAGCTGTCTGCTTCAGTGCTTATAGGCGTAGCGATCAACTGGTTTTTAGCGGTCCATACCTTACCTACCTACCTAGGTACCTACCTAGGTATGCTCCAGCGGAAAGCAATCTGCGGAACCTGGAGAGCCCAAGAGTGCAACAAAATCCATCCTTCTTTCACAACAACTATGGTATCGAATGAATTTTAGGACTTACAGTTCTTAATTCGAATGGTAGGTAGGTTTTGCAAGCCTAAATTTTGACCTTATGGCTAGCAATTTTATTCGTGACAATGGCTGCAGCGTGTCGAAGTCAATGTAACAGAGCCCCGAGGTACGTACTGCCGCAGATCCAATTGGATGTGGCATGAGTCTATGAGAAGCACATTGGACAATAGCCGACGGAGTTGGGCCATGTTGCGAAATGCGGACATGTTGCGGAGTTTGATCAAGGCATGGATCGGCGCGATAAACTTGATCAAAAGATCATGCTTTACTGAATTATTGATACCATAATTCAATCAGCTTGCAGCATAGTATCATCTTTCTATACAACACTCCTAGAAATAATGGGCTCTACAACAGCCACAAGCAGGGCGTTGTATGCCGACGAGGACGGCAAGCTTGTCGTTCGCCATGTTCCTTTCCCCGAGCCCCAAGACGGAGAACTTCCCATCAAGGTTCTGTACTCGGGCGTCAATCCTGCCGATACCAAAATCATTGACTTGTTCGGCTTGAGGAACTATGTCATTGGAACTGAATTCTGTGGCAAGGTCCTCGAGTCTAAGACTCTTGCCTCCACGTCCTTCAAGGCAGGCGACATTGTGGCTGGAGTACTTTCTGGGGGCCAGAACCCACCACTGCGTTGGGGAACGCACCAAGAATTCATGACAATAGTTGCATCTTGGGCCTGGAAGATTCCCGAAAACTTACCGCCCCAAGACGCTGCTGGTCTTTCTATCGTTGGTAATGTTGTGACTGCATTAAGAGCGAGAGTTCCCTCTTGACTTACAGTACATAGGGCTGACAGCTGCCACCAGCCTTTTCAACGACATCGGCCTTCCGCTGCCACCGAGTGTTGCCAAGGGTACGCCCGATGAGGGTGTAGCTGCTCCAGAGGGAATATTGGTGATCTGGGGCGGTGCGACAAGTGTTGGTATGGCTGCTATTCAGTTTGCACGAGCAGCGCGAGTGTCTTCCATCATAGCCATTGCCTCATCCAAGCGACACGAATACCTGAAGACGCTGGGTGCAACCCAGTCCTTCGACTACAGCGATATGGATGTAACCGAAAAGGTCAAGTCAGCCTTGGAATCAACCAACGGAACAATCTGGGCCCTTGACGCGCGTGGATCTCCCGAGTCGCAAGCCCTGCTCAAGGAAGCGATTCCTCCACACGATAACACTGTTCTGGCTTCAGTGGTGGTGGGCGGCGATCCAGAGTATAAAGGAATTTTGGGCGCTCGTCATTTTGATGTCGAGTTTGAGTTGCCCGGAGGTCAAAAGATGACCTGGCCCAAGGATATGGCTGCTGCTGATCGACATTGGAGGGGCTTTCGCTGGGCTGTTGAGAATTATGGTGCCCCTGGCGGGTATGTACCAACACCTGTACGAGTCTTTGACGGTTCTGGAGTGGATGCGGTTAAGGAGGTGTATAACGTGAAGAACTTGACCAGTTTTGGAAAGTTGGTGCTCAAGCATCCTTTGAAATAATTGGCTCTATATTGGTTTGATAGAGAGATGTGAATTGGACCAGGTTCTTTGGTCTGATTTAGGCTCTCGGCCAGAAGTCTCAACTGTAAACAACACATCCAAGTTAGTTCTCCATTTGGACGATTAGCAACAGACCCGGGGTAATAGTGTACCATTTTAACGGCCTTGCTGACTGGCATGGTGACCTTCAAAGTTCCATACAATTCCACGCAAAGCATCCTGATCACTGACGGGCCAATAAGGCCACCTGATCATGGATATCGGCGCAACCCGCCATTTGCAGTTGTGTATCCTGTGGCTGAGAGCATATCATCACCACATGAAGTGTGAAATGTGGAGTTGGGATGTTGCCATCAACTATATAAACAGAGGCTTCGAGAGAAACAACCCCTCTCCGTCAACTTTATACAATCAATCTCAATTCACCCTTGATACCACTACGAGTCGCCGGAATGACTACACAACCCGACTCTTCTAATGAGTCCCCATGGTACGAGTACCTCCAGAGCGACCTCTTTTGGGTCTTAGCCATCCTCATTTGTTTAAATTCCGTGTGGACATGGGATCAACACCACTTATTGGCCAAGAAAGACGAAGTGCAAGAAGACAGACAACCCCCAACGGCTCTGCAGAAGCTACTCTCTGGCATCCACCTCGAGGACCACATCACGTCTCGCCTTCGCCAATATCTCACCCTCTTTCTCTGCACCTTGCCGCTACCTATACAAATAATTCAAGGCTTCTATGTCTTCAAAACTATGTGGCGAATATCCTTTGAGATGGTTAATGACATATATCCGCGTATGGCCGGCATCAGGCCACACCTATTGGGCATTATCATGGTCTCTCCCGCCGTCGCCCTTATGCTATTCTATTGGTCGTTGGTGGTGCTTGGAGGGGTCTTCATTGTCGGTGGACAGATTGAACTTTTTCGCGATGTATGGAAACTCGAACCTAATGGGCGACCTTATATTTCTCTAGCACATGAAGAGGAACTTAAATAAGAGTGAACCTGGGAGGATGGCGAAGGATGACTAGCCTCGGTTACACAAGCTATCTTGGCGACCTTAACCTCCTTGAACCCGTCTCTTGCTCCCTGACTGGAATCTACACGAGATTGGTTGGAAGAAGAATCCACGAAGCACACCGGATTGAAGATGAATCTGAATGATTTCTGGCCCCATCTCTCGACAGAAATGCCCCTGCAAACATGAGAAACTGGTCTCGTCTCCTTCAAAGCTGCCCATAAGCTAGTTCCTGCATGATGTATTTCTTGCATTGGAGGTCGTTCATAGATGGATACTATCTCAACTAAATTGCCGTGGTTTACCTGCGATCCGTTCCGTGGCTGTGGAATCGTGAGGACTTGGCCTGATCAACAGGGGCATGGCCTGGCCTAGTAGACATAGTGCAAATGGATGTCATGACGGGATTCAATGAAGCACAAACATCAACTTCTTATGTATTGTTGAGATATATCATGTTTTAATTATGTAACTCTTTTAATAATTGTGTTAAGCCCCATGGGAGATCATCAAATGACAAAGTACCGTCTTCTAGTCCCTTGAATACTCTCTCGTAGATGTTTGCCACCTCCCAACTATCCCAGACTCCTTCACGTCTATTCATGGACCGTAATATCATGATCGACCTGTTCCGGATTTCGGCGTCTGTACATGAAGCGCAGATTGTAGAAAGCTCGCGAACTAGATGACCGTCGAAAGCAAACATTGGCCGGGGTTGAGAGTTCTCAATCGCAATAATCTGCTCGATCTTGCTGAGTATTCTTTCGTAGTCACTATTCGCAAACCCTGTATTGTGAGGGTCTGTATTGAGAAAAGCTGACCATGTTGTCTGATAAAGCGATAACACAGCCAAGCGGCGTTTCTCCAGGGTTCCAAATGGATTTATCTGGACAGACATGACAAACAGCTGCATCTTGGAACTCCATGAAAGGAATAGGGGTTTTATTAGATCGAGGGCATGGATGAACGACTCGGTGGCTGATTGGGCAAGACTCTTGCAGCCAATTGTTTGATCATGGTCGGGCGGAGTGTCGCTGCCAAAGAGGCAGTCGTCGAAGAAGGTATTCAAGGCCGATAGTGAGTCCTCAGCCTCTGTGATGGTTAAGAAAGGCGCTTTGGGATTGCCCATATCTATCTCTGGGGTGCACTGAGTGATGTTGGAGAAGTAGGTATCTCCTGTGAAGGCGCCAACACTTTTTCCGAGAGAGGAGAACATTGCAGCTAATGTTTTCAACAATCCAAAGTGTTCTGGCTGACAGATCATTGCGCTTGGCGATGTCTGAGGTGATCGAAATGCGCGTAGTGATTTTAGAAGCTGATGACCGGCGCGGAGGTGGCGTACCGAGTCAGCATATCGACGGTGTAAGTTCTCGATGCATATAAATATCGTGCAGCATAGTAATGCTGTTTGTATGTTAGAGGCAGTATTCTCTGCCATGACCGGACGTATGAGGGCAATAGCTTCGCTGTATTTGAGGTTTGCTTGATGGTCGTAGTCGATGGAATGGTCCAAACTATGGAGGTTCCCTGGGTATGATGCGAGGAATCGCTGATGAGAAGCCCCCAGTGCACATAGGGCGTGCTTGATGGCGGTGTTTGAGTAGGATAGTGGTAATATGATGTCGTGCCAGAACTCTCTTGAGCCATCAATCATCTCAAGGTCAGGGATCACCCATTCTCTTGTATGGTAATAGAGAGCATTGTCAGTTGTATTGACCAATACTCCGCTTGTCAAAGCTGGGCGTAATGTGCTGGGCCCGCTGGTCATTTCCTCAGTTTTCGGATGCAAAGGCAGCTCATAAGACGAAGTGCCGCTGACGTAAAACTGCTCAGGGCTGCTCTGTGAGTAGCCCTCGCAAGTCCATTTGTCCCTCAAGCAACGAAGGCAGGACGGCTTTGCTTCGTCGCATTTCAAGTGGCGACGTCTGAAACACTAGATTAGTCTTACAGCTCGTGCCATTCGCTCTTATCCGAGTAACTGACTTGCTAGTTTAAGACTTAGCCGGGAAATCTTGTGCCAACCCGAGGTCTCAGAGACTTACCAAGTCTTGCAACCTGTTCTGACCTTGGGAACCTTGGCCCTGGTTCGCTTCTTCCGTGGTTGATGTTGATCTTGAGGTTGTATGGTGGCCATGGTGATCCGTTTGTTACGAGAGGGCTAACCAGAGCTACATATCGGGGAGCCTGAATGGACTTATAACATGGCCAGTGTGAATAGGGCTGTGCTAGCTCGTGATGGTTGACTCGCCCGAGCGTTTGCTGCAGCCCCCATGCCCGCGGACCACCGTAACCCGTAAGCTCATTGGTACTGCCGTAACTCGACCCACCAAGGGCCGCTGTTTCACGTCGCCGACTGAGCCGAGTAGCGAAATGCTCTTTTAGCGACTTTTCCTATTTGATGATGGATATTTCGTATTCCCGAGGGATCTAGCTCGTGTCAAGAGACAACTTGCCGTATCTGTACTAATGCCTGTTTTAAGTGACCGTCTCGTCTTAATTTATCCCCACGCTAGTCCTCGATATCCGGGCTACAGGGCTACCCAACATCACTGCCACCACAATTATGTCACTGCGGAAACGAGGCGCGTGATCCTCATTGGATGTCTGCACTAACATGGAACTTCACTTTGTCCCCATGATGGACCGGCGTAATAAACTGCGGAGGGGTTTCCCCAAGTGGCAATCCCTGTAAATTAGAAATATGCTTGGAAATAGGATTGGAACTAGGCATCTTCGGGACTTGTTACGACAGATACAGAGCTATCGTCACGACTTCACAATCAAGACTCGTCAATGGCCAAGCCTTGTGGCCCCTTCCAGATGTCCTCGCGTTTCCTAGAACTACAGCTCCATCAATATAAGTAGCCAGATCTTGCTGACGAACCAGAATGGCAAATCAACAATCACCATGCTTCAACTCAAGAGACTTCCATGGTCAACAGCCGCCGTTGCTCTGAAAGCAGTCATTGTTCTCTTTGGCATCCTCCTTTGCTACCAAGCATACACATTTTACGGCGAATGGACCTGGCCGAAATCCTTTAGTCACAGCACTTCACAAGATCCTGTTTCTCTTGTTCACCCTCATGGCGGAAGCCAATGTTTGCCCTCACTAGACTCCTCCCTTCTATTAGAAGCAAAGACGATACGGAATGCATGCCAGCATATGGCTCCATACCCATCCTCAGATGTACGAATCGGAAGAGTCACGGCACACTTTGGTTCAGTTCAGGAACATTACCAAAAAGCGCTAAGTACACATGTACTGCACAGCATGATCCATAACAACGACCTGGAGGTAATGTGTACTCCAGTTGTTGATTCACTATGGAACAAACCTGCCTTCATCTTGTCTCTCCTCTTGAAAGAGATGGTCAAGCCTGCTCGAGAGCGTTTGGAATGGCTGTTCTGGGTGGACCGCGATACCCTCATTCTCGATCAGTGTCGCCCTTTGTCGAGCTTTCTCTCACCTCACGACGTTGACGAGTCTGACGAGAACGAGGACACCGACACTTCAGAGCCCGAGCGAAGAGACGAGACGAATCCCGATGACATACATCTCTTGGTGACTAACGACTGGAACGGCCTTAACAACGGCGTATTTTTTGTCCGGGTCAACCAGTGGGCAATTGAACTGTTCAGCGACATTGCTGCATTTCGATACTACAGACCCAACGTCTCACTTCCGTTTACCGAGCAAAGTGCCATGGAGATCATAATGAACGAACCAAAGTTCAAACCAAACGTTCGAGTTGTCCCTCAAGAGTGGTTCAACACTTATCCTAAAGGGTCGGCCGCAGACTTCGTTGAGAAAGCGGACGAAGATGACTTGAAGGACTATCATGCGAGACGAGGGGACTTCCTACTACACTTTGCAGGCCGTGGTGGAAGGGACAAGTTGATTAATGAGTGGGCGGAGATGTTGGAGGGTACCAGAAGTATATGGCCGAAGAAAGAGGTTCAAAGGAACGCGACGAAAAGTATCCGGGGGTTTTGGTCCGGCCTTTGAGGTATCGAGCTGAAAAGCGATCCGGAACAGCTTTTGTCAGCATACACAATTAGATTTCAGAGGATTTATTCCATTATTTAATAATTCTAAGATTTGCATATGTATGTATTAATGTTATAGAAAGGATAAACTGGTTTATATGATGAACTCCTGGGCTCCCTATAATTACCTGTGACGCATTTCTAACAGATCCCGCAGGGCCTAGAGGTCCGTGTGTTAAGACAGTCTCAAAAAGACCCATAGCTAAGATGGAGAAGCATGCCTACACATATATGTATGTCAAAAGGGTAAGTCGCAAAGACTACAAGCTTTCTCCTTCATAGGGAGCGTCACCTTGGTGGGAAGCTGATCTGAGGAAAAACAGTCCCTCAACAGCGGGCAACTTGAGCCCTAACAGCAAATCAGCTCATATCCCATTGACACGGTTCCGTGGTCTAGTTGGTTATGGCATCTCGTTAACACCGAGAAGGTCCCCGGTTCGATCCCGGGCGGAACCACACTTTTTGCCCGATGTGCATCCCGTCAAGTGAAACGTATTTTTGCCCCGGTTCGGTGTTGGGCAGACATTGCCCAGCCGGTTGTATTGTTGCTGGACGGTAATGGTCAAGACGAAGCGGCAAGGCATTTTTTTTGCATTGAATGCTCTCCAGGTACAAAAGAATAAGCCGGATAACAGTGGCTTAAGACATCTTCCACCAACATCTGCCTCGCCCATACCAAGCAACTGATGAGGCTTGCCTGAAAACAGGACAATGCAACTGCTCGTGGAGAGGAGAGACATTGCTGAGTATTCGGGATCTGCAATCAGCCTGCCAAGACCGGTGGTTGAGGCCAGAACTCTCGGTGGCGTCAGATGCACGAATGAAGGAGGAATTGTTTGGCTAAATCAATGGCGTTCAATAACCATAAAATTAAGCCTTTCAGCCTCACAGGGGACGGTATGCTGCTAAGCCATTTGCGACTCACCAACGCTCGTCAAATTCAGCCCTACCATTAATCGTCTTTGTCTCAGGACCATACCATGCTTCATCCGGCAGCCAGAAACGAGCTGGTGATGCGTGACATGGAAAGTTCCGCTTGGAAGGCCTCACGCGACAGACATGGGGCTGAAGAGCTGAAAACTGTGAAAGGGCAGACTGAATTTGGACTGCATGTGGCTGGCTGCGATGATGTTCTGGGTCCTTGGCATCTAACGCGAACGACGGCCGATTTTGAATATTTAATACAATGCTTTATCCGGCATTTAGCAGATAGATCATCATCCATTTATCAAAACCTACTCAAAAAGGGTCTGCAATGAAGGCCTTCTCACTCTCCATCCTCCTCGGTGCCTTTCTCTCACGCACTGATGCTGCTGAGCAGAAGCATATCGATGAAGCATGCCGTGATGTTTCGGGAATCACCAGCTGTAGTGGCAGTGTTGAATATCCCGACTACCCAAGAGCAATTTTAGGTAAGGAAGCAGCTTCCAACTCTTCCCAACTAATATCAATCATACAGACATCAATGGCTTCCAGATTGATACAGAAATTGTACCTAAGGACGTGAATATCTGCGACGCTGTCACAGAGGCACTTGGTAATAGCGACTTTGTGGACAATGCCGAAACGTATTGCAATTGTCTCTCAAGTGCCATTTACTGGGGCACCAGTTCGGGTGCTAAACCCAACTTCGATGGCCAGATCAATGCACATTTAACGGGGCCGTATCTCGAGTGGATGCACAGCGATGAAACGGTACGTCAACTTGATCGTGTACTATCCGTCATTTTCTGATTGTCCAAAGTGTCTTTCCGAGAGTGGTTACAACATAGTAACGGACAGAGCATCGGTGGCCAGGAACCAGCTTGCAGCAACAAATGGCTGGACCATCATTCGAGCCCCCGAAGTAAGACGGCCCATTGACACGATGTTGTCATTGTACAGCAGCTAACAGAGTTCCAGATTGACGTGGCAACATACAAGAAGCTCGCGAAAGCAGTCATGTCCTGCTACACCGGAACGTGTGACGGACCAAAAGTTCGTGCCTTTTTCGCCAACTACGTCCAGGACTCATACACTATCACCGATAGCGATTTTGTCAGGATGCTCAAAAAATGGGCTTCCTTATATGATGCTCTCAAGAAGAAGACGACAGATGTTCAGACCTACTCGAAGCAAGTTCAAGCGCGACTCAAGAGTGTTTCCGCCAAAGTCAACTCAGTCAAGGCCAATGTCTGCAAAAACAATGCCTGTAAGGGAACGACGCCAGCCAATGCGTTCAAGAAGTGTAAGACATATCACACCAAGGCATGGAACATAAACTAATCATCAAAAGATGCAAGCACGGTCGCAACAGTCAAGAGTCTGCAAGGTGTTCCTAGTGCTGCAGGGAAGTCGCTTGCAAACATTCCCAAGATGAAGCAGATTACACAGAATGCCATCAAGTACACCACAACTCCGGCAGATGAGGCGTATTATCTGAAGTTGATGAATGAATATCACATCAACTCTTTGAGAGACGTCATCAAGGCCTTCAGGGTGACTCAATATCTTCCCCAGGCAGCAGAAGACTTGAAGAAGCTCACTGGGACTTTCAACCTCATCAGTAACCATGCAGGCGCCGCAAAGACTGCTGCTACGTCCATCAACCAGATTCTCTCTGTTAACTGGGCCAAAAACGCCCAGTTGTCGAAGACGGCATCTGGTCGCAAAGTCCGTGATGGTCTTATCAATATTCAGAAGAGCTTCAGGAATGATCTAAAAGGCCCCCTTGACAATCTCATCAAGGCCAACAAGGCAGTAGAAGACGTCCTCGTTCAGCTACCTCTTCGGAAGAAGAGACTTGAATTCTCGTCTGGTGGTGTTTCTTACAACCGCTGGATCGACGCTCAAATGCCTGTGCCGTGCAAGAAACCGAAGACATATTCACGGTCCATCAATGGCTTCCCGGCGAGTATGAACTACGAGGAAATCCAGGCTTGTGAGTTTGGTCCGCAGAAAGTTCCCTTAATTAAAACTGTCATTCCATATATAAAGTATCGCTTCATTTGATGGCTTGTGGACATTTGATGAAGCATCGTTGGATATGGCCTTGACTAGGTGCATGGGCAATTTGTATTGGGATCTATAGACTCATGCTAGCTAAGATAGGCTTTATACTTACACGAAGAGTCTTGAAGATTTTGGCAGTAAACTTGTTGCTTTCCGCCCCCAATATCTGCTGGTATGCGAGTGACATTGTGACAGTAACTGACCGAGACATGATCTCGATTCTCCAATGTCACCCGCCAATAACTGGCTAGTCGCGGCTTAGCCCTAATCTTATCTTTCACCGCTGTCTTTGCTTCTCACCCTTCATTCTTTTTTACATCCCGTGATACCCTATTACCCCATGAAAACGCCAACCCCGCAAACTGCTCCATGATCCGGGGAGACTCGGGGCGCTAGTCCGGGCCGGTTGCACACCTATTAGCTAACGGTTTCCTCCACAGTCTAGAAAAGTCTGAGTTTTAACTCCTGCACTTTGACGCCACTGCATATGGAAATTAATGCGGTGGTAGTCATGGGTTAACTATTACATAAATGTTGAGACGCGGGTCGAGAGAAGGGGAGGGAAGAAAATTCTGCAAGATGCAGGGAGCGATCAGGATGTCTATAAAAGGTCTCAATGCCAAGTCTTGAGGCTCACTATTCTTTTTAGAATAACTTGAGAAGATTTTGATAGCTGAATAATTATTGAAACCCCATACAAGGGACATCATGGCTACCAAAAGTGTCGAAGAGATCCGCTCTCACTCCCCCAGCCCTTCAGCTCCGAGTTTGGGCCAATGCATCGGCAATCCTGTACAGCATGCACCATATCTCCCACCTAGATTGCAACTAACGTAACCTGATAGTCCCCATTGGCTATGGGCACCTTCGCCACTACCCTTCTCACCTTGTCTTTGTCCATGATGGGCTTCCGAGGAGTTGAGACCCAGACTATCTTCATTGGCAACCTTTGCTTCGCCGCTGGCCTTTGCATGTTTGTCTCTGCTCAATGGGAGATGGCCCGAGGTAACACATTTGGCTACTCTGCCTTGAGTGCATACGGTGAGTGAATGATCAGGTTCTTGATGTTAAAGCTGTGATATGAGACCAACACTTGTGCAGCTGTTTTCTATGGTGGTTACGGCGTCATCCTGTGTCCATCACTTGGTGTCCTTGACTCTTATGGAGGGCCAACACCCGAGTATCACAACGCTTTAGGATTCTACGTTCTGAGTAGGTCTCTATTGGTGCTCATGATGGTTCAGCAGCTAATGTTCAGATAGTTTGGGCAGTCTTGACACTATTCTTCATGCTTGGATCCGCTCCCATGTAAGAAACTCACTAATATATGAGATGAAGGCGCTGACAAATTTTCAGTAACCTGGTCTCCTTTGGCATCTTTACGACCATCTTCTTCTGCTTCACCCTTGACGCGGCCTCCAACTTCGCCCATGCCGATGGAAAGCTCGAGGTCGCAAAGAACCTCATGAAGGCTGCCGGTGTCTTTGGCTTTGTTTCCGGTCTCTTGGGGTATTACAGCTGTGCAGCCGCAATGTGTGCTGATGCACTTCCATTCGAGCTTCCTTGCGGGGACACATCAAGATTCTTCAAGAAGACTCGCAAGCAATTGTAATTTCTTCTAGAGTGAGGTACATCACAGGGACTCATGGAACACTAGGGATATGACCACAACATCACAAATAAAGTACTTTCGATGAGGCTGTCGAAATCTAGAAATCGATTTGATTGAGCTAGCGTGCCTGAGGAAGTTGAGCCGCTACCCCATATGCCATACAATAGATACTTCGTCCTATTCGTTAGGGCTGATCTTAGCTTCGCTGGACTGTTGAAACAATACCAGTTACTGACCCAGAACACCACGTGAAGGTGCCAGCCATCGTTCTGGTGCCTCCGCAGAAATGCATCATCGGCAGTTGCCTGTCAAAACAACGGTAGACTACTCGAACTACTCATAAAGGGGACACCGTGAGGCTGTCTGTGGCAGGTAGGCGTAAGCCTTGCGAACTGTTCACTGTGTGAAGAGCTCTCCATGTTCCTGACGGATGCCGTGAGGCGGAATACCCAGCTATGACCAAGATAAAGCTGCCGTACAGGAAAGGGCCAACAGTCCCAAGTTTGTATTGCGCCCGGATGGATGCCGCGACTCGTGCTTGTCAGTGAGTTGTTACGTGAAAGTCCAGTTCTGAATCGTGGGAGCCAAAAGGCCTCTCCTTTGGGGATACCGTGAGGTTCTAATCAGCGTCCCAAAGAGATGGAGGTCGTTAGACCCGTTGCGATGATTGTTGGATCTTTGAACGGGCTTTGTCGAGAGCCATTTTCACGGCGGGGTTCTTCATTTCGCCGCCAAACCTCTTGGGGAGTCTGTCATCGTCGAAAAATGAGTACTCCTGCGATGAATTAGTTGACATTCAAGTTTATAGACCGAACACATACAATAAGCCACTCTGGCTCAACTGCTGTGACCAACTGCATGTATTGGATGCCAGCGTAGTGCATCTTGAGGCATATAACCCATTGGTGATTGTAAGCAACGAGGCCGCTATGAGGGTCGATGCCAAAAGGATGGTTGTCCCGCACAGTCTTATACGTGCCGTCTGGGGAATCCAACATGGCAGTCTTGGTGAAAAACCCAGCAAGAAGACTTTTCCGGATGTTTTCGCTGAAATTCTCATCAGTCTCCAGCATACTTAATCGCTCACTGTTTCCCAGGAAATTGCGCCGGACATGACTGAGTAGCTGATGCCGGATAGCCAGAACCTCAGTTGCCACTCTGTGGTTGACAAAGGATTCGTTGCATCAGCCAAGAAGGTCATCCTCTGACAGATCTTCGGACATCTGCCAGTAACACGACAACACATTCATGCGCCCCAGAATGTCTGACTCTGGGTGTTCAAATTGCCTGTGTGCTACTTCCGCTGCATACCGTACTTGGTAAGGTTTGGTCAAGATGTCATCTTGCGTACTCATAAGGGCTGCGACGGTAATGATTTGGTCGAGACAACCAAGCTCATGTGCTTTCCGAAAGCAATTGTACCAGACGCAGTGAACTGGAAGCGTTACCGCTTGTTTACCGGCATGGGTGATACCACAGCGATCATTGATATAGCCCCTTTTCACATAGTTAGTATTCGTTGGCCAACCGATATACTCTCAGAACAATGGTAATGAGGCCATGCTTACCAGTCTCTGAGGTCGCCAATCGCCCGTAGATATGTCTCGGGGTGAGGTGGGTCAAGCCAATCGAAGTTGGGGATGTCTTCGTAGCCCATTGATTTGAGAAGAAGGACTTCACCTGACACCTCGGTCAGGTGAATACTAGGTGGGGTGTTTGGGCTCATTCCACGGTTGTGAAATTCCTCGCTGTATAATCGATAGCATTCACCAGAATCGGTTCGTCCGGCACGTCCAGCTCGCTGTCTTGCAGAGGCTTTCGAAATGGGGGCCGTCTCGAGAGTAGTCATGCCAACTCGGGAGTTGAAACGCGCTTGCTTATGAAGTCCGGAATCTACACCATAGTGTTAGTTGACATTTTTGGTATGAGTAAAGGGATAATGTGAACGACAAGGGACATACCAACGACGTAAACGATGCCGGGAATTGTCAAGCTAGTCTCAGCAACATTGGTCGAGACAATGCACCTCTGACTATTGGAACCGCCAATTACCCAGTCCTGCGCATATTTCGGGAGGGTTGAGTACATTGGGAGCACGGTTATTGCTGGTATCTGACTTCGGAGCTCATCACAGATTCTCTCAACCTCAGCGACCGACGCCATGAACACAAGTATATCACCCTTCGGCCTGTTGTTGACGATATGCGTGACCGTTGCAACTACTGCTCCTTGGTAGCACTTTGGCGCTGCTTCAAGATGCGTAATTCGGACGGCGTGAACCTGTCGATTGGTATCAAAAACGTTGGTGGTACCAAAGTACTGACAGAACTTCCCCAGGTTGATGGTGGCAGACATGATGACGACCTACAACTTGTCAGCATCCAAAAAGGTATGCGGCACAGTAAGCAAACCTTGAGATCATTGCGCTGTTGGATGAGCTTCTTGAGAAGGGCAAGCAAGATGTCGGTATTTGTCGTTCTCTCGTGAGCTTCATCGATGATGATACAGGCCTAGAATGTTAGCAATGAGTGGCGCGGACCGACAATGCAACAACAATGGAACATACGTGTTGATGGAGCGTAAGGTGACGGTAAAATATCTTGAGTAAAAGACCATCCGTCAGGAATTCGAGACGCGTCTCTTCGGAACTTTTGTCTTCGAACCGGACTCCGTATCCGACTATACCGCCCAAAGGCACGTCCAACTCTTGGGCAACGCGAGCTGCGACACTGGTCGCTGCAACTCTTCGAGGTTGTGTACAGGCCACGCGCAGGCCGCTTTCCCACTCATCGAACAGCACGAATTGGGATATCTGCGTTGTCTTGCCGGATCCGGCATCACCACAAACTATCGTGACCTGGGGGCGTTAGTCGGTTATCACGCGAGAGATGCAGGAGAGCAAGCAGGCGAGGGACTTACTTGTTCCGAGTGATACTTGTCAAGAAACTCCTGTCGCTGGGAGCGGACCGGGAGCTTCTGACATCGGTCTCGGTGAATCTGGAGATAGTTCTCCGAGTACTCCTGGTTTGGGAAGAACGGATTCATTCTGCCGTCTTCTATGGCCGAGGCTTCAGCGGCAGTCGTCTCATTACGCTTGAGATTCTCCATTTTCGTTGCGTCTTGGTTGCCTTTGTAAGCGTGATTGTGGTTGTGAAATTTGAAATTTTGTTTTTTTTCTCTCAGGTATCTAACAACTTCTCAGAAACTTCACGTGACACGTTCACGGTACGCAATTGACCTTCGTTCGAGTGGTGACAGCTGTTGGCACTGCCACATGCATATCCTCTACACAGGTCACCCGTAAGCACCACTGCCTCGATGATATCTTATTTTTCTGCTAGGGTGAGATCAAAGCACCTCCTGAGGAAGTATAAAGTCTCTAGATGTGTATCTCAAGTGATTGAAGTGTTTCACCACCATTTAGCTTCAACGCCTTGTCGTCTCGAAGCCTCAATGATGGGACCAATTAGCGTGCCTGTTGAAGATCGATTGTAGCCAGGGCGGTTGGCCAACCACAGGAATTTAAGTATTAAAAGTATAGAGATCCAAGAAATGATACATAGCCAAGAACAAGAGGGTCACGATTGCAAGTCCTTGGATGGTACAGTACTTTCATCAATGTCTTTGATAACTTCTCGAACAAGTGATTTCAAGAATTATTCTTGAAATAAATAGATACATCAACTCAGACACGCTAAATATTAAATGTTTGGTAGGCGTAAGCCCCTCAAACGATAGAAGAACCAAAATTCAACAGTGTGTTCCCAATTCTCAGTCCTACTCAAGGCCGTAAGACTCGTATATCTGATTAAGACGACTTGCTTTGGCAGGAGGCATTGTGAGTCTCTATATGAAGAGGCTATAACTCATTGTGTCAGTTGCCGCAAGGCCAAAAAGGGACAATGTTCAATAGTGCGAGTAAGCCGGAAGACGTGTCGCAGTGAAGAAGGATGAGGATGAAACGTTGATATGTGTATTCGCGAAGAAATGAAAGCCGTGAGACAGTCCACAGGTCGAATTGCTGACAGAGAGACGGCACGATACGTTGAATTAGTGAGTTCGGTCAACGTTGGTAGCCGCTAGGCAATGGAGCTGTCGTAAGCATTGATTTTGTTGGGCAACGGCGTTGGTGAGAATATGATTCTAGGGACGAGGATGGTAAGACTACCGAATGCCATGGCGCATCACCATGAGCTGAAAGTCCCATTGCCTCTACCACCACGTCCTCTTCTACCTCCGCGAAAACGGCCATGGCTTCCGCGACCTCCTTGATTGGTTCCGCGCGTGCCTTGACCCTCAAGCTTCTCATGCAATGTAGTCAACGTGGAGGTCCTTTCTTGGATGTGCTTGGCAGCAGCATCACTGTAGGGCACGATCTCAACCTTGCCATCTTCACTCTTGAACTTGAGTGGCGCGAGCTTCTGGTCTCGCCGATTGGGGTCACCCTCCTTCACCCACTCCTTCTTGATCGATCGGCCGTTGGCTTGCCAGTCGTAAAACTCATCGTAACCACCCCATCCAGCACCAACTCCTGTTGGCCTCGAGTGAGCGATCCGGTGGCCTCGAGAGGTCGATGAGCGAGTGTCGGTGAAATCGCCAGGAGGTATGAATTCTTGCGATGCAGAAATAGGGGCCTTGGTCTCTTCATCTGCCTCGCCTAGCATTTGGCCCTGCACCCAAGCCATTTTGTCGCCGGCACGCGAGAGCTCTATCTCACGGGGAAAAATCTTTGCGGTGTCTTTATAGGCGGCGTGAGCCGTGAAGACGTCGTTGATCAGGTCAATCTTCCGGGTGTCCCTGTCCGTTGACGGGTCGATTGGCTTTGCCCTGGAATAATATGGCGCCTAACCATCGGATTCGTAGGCAGGCAAGTCTTCGGCGTCGATATTCTTGAATTGCCACTTTTCGTCAACTCGTCGTTCCACGAGGATTCTGACTCTCGTACGATCGGCGACACGGTTGCCGGGTCCCGGGAATTGCTGAGCACGAACCCGGATTTTGCCATAAGCTTCTTCGACAGCGAAGGAACAGAACTTGGCACCTCTCTCTTTCAGATCCTAATCACGTCTCAGTATATGAGAGAGAACCTTTTCTTCGACATTGAAAGACGTATGGAAGTCCTTCTCACGCCAGTCCTCGTGCCATCCCTCCTTTCGGAATGCGATGCCCGTCACTCGATCGGGAGAGCTTGTCGGTACAGGCGCGGCGTCAGTCGCAGCACGGGCTCGGGAGGGACTCTCCAGAGACGAGGTCTGTAGGACCTACCAAGGAGTCAGCTGTGATTGGGATTGCATTTGCTGTCGTACTCACTGCCGTGACTTGCTCGACAGGGTTGACGCTGTCACTGTTGGAGGAAGACATTTCTCATAGATTCTCCGTATGGTCAGGTTTTGACAGATGGAGATAAGCTTGCTTCTTGCTGGTATATTGTGTGAATGGTGGCGCAAGAGAATATCCTAAGCAGATATTTTGTGTGTTGGGAAAGCTGAGATGCGAAGGCTGTGAGTCGGGGTGAGTGTGGAATGACATCGGCAGAACGACAGCATCTTAGGTAGTTCGGGCAGTGAAGATAACCGTTCCATCCATTAGGTAAGGTACCTAGGTTGGCCAAATGTGTCGCTGTCACTGTCACTATCACTGGCGATGGCGATGGCACTGGCACCGACTGGCAGTAGCCACAAGCCGGAGCGCGCCTTCTATACCACCTCATCCAATCTCCCTCCCCCCGTACCTACTTACCTCGTACTTTAGAAGATCTCTCAATCTCTCATCCACTAGCAGGCGGTTGTTTTCTTCCATCATGATTCCATAGCCAAAGCGCTGTAAAAGCCTCGCAACAACGCAGCCCGTACAACAATCCCCCAGCGTCACAAGGTAAGTACCCATTACGCTTCTGGAATGCTTATCTAACAGTTCTAGCAGCCAAGTTCCCAATCGATGGCTTCGAAGCTTCCTGCCGAGGCGGAAGCCATCCCCACCTATGCCCAGGTCGTCGCCACCCCGATAGAGCCCGATCCCGCATTGAAGTCACCTCCTGTCCAGACAAAAGTCATCCTCACCCATTCCAAGGCCGTCACTACCGCCATAGAGCCTGATTCTACGTTAAAGTCACCTTGCGTCAAGGTGGAAGCTATCCCCACCGATTCCGAGGCCGTCACCACCGCGACAGAGCCCGATCCCGCGTCAAAGTCACCTCTTGTCGAGTCGCCCTCGTCGGACCCTTTCGACTCACAGATTTCACAGGTAGATGCCGTCAGTACTGGACATAAGACCGAGCAGGAGAGGATCCGAAAAGACTTGCGAGACCTGAAGTACCCTGCGGCGTATGCTTGCTCCGACAACCGGTCCAAGAGTGATGTCGAGAGTGCGGTTATCGGAAGGATGTTGGAGCGCGAGAAAGAAGATGGCGCCCCGGGCTCCCTTGTGGTGAAAGACAATGGCCGCTTTCGCATTCGCTCACGAGTCTACCCCTCTCCTTATGACGAGGACAACAAGGATTGTTCTACCATCTGGATTCATGTCACAAAGCTAGAGTCGAAGCGACGAAAGATGAAGATTATCGCTCTGTCTGATCTTCCTAGTTACCAAGAGGACGGATGGCAGGAGTGGTTCACGGACAGGGTGTCGACAGACGAGGGTACTGGCGGTGATCAGCACAATGTATCCACTGTTGGGGATACCAACGCACCAAATGGTCCCAAGAAGGACACTCTCTGAGTGTTTGATATGGCAGCCGGCATTCGCCATGGGCTGACACCATCCACCGGAAGCCCCGTCACGTACTGGGTGCGGCCAGCCGGGAAGCTCTCGTGTCAAATTCAAGGCCGTTTATCCCGCATAATGTTTCCATTAACATTATTCACTCTGATAACTTACGAAATTTTCAAAATTGCGACAATTGACCGGCAAGATTCCGTTGGCCTTCAGCAAGTTCTGATGGATCCAACTTTGTTCTGTGCCAACGGACAAACGTCATGTTGAAGCTTTCATCGATTGGCACTCATGCTAGAGTAAATAGAGTTAACAAGTGCCTAGCTGCACAAATACAAAGTGTTTATTTTTAACAGTCAGGCCCATGTAATGCTGGCTCTTCCTCTGACCTCGAGCCTTGGTAATCCTCCATCATTCTATCACAAACACCCAAGAGCGACGAATATCTTCCGTTCTCTGTATGTCTGACGCAAGAGCTGTGGTATCGTAGAGTTTCACCATACCTTTTCAGAATTCAATTACTCCCAGCCAGCAAACTATCAAACGCACTCCTTCTGCCACTCCTCTTCTTTCAGTGATTCCGGCCGCAGAAAGAGTTTTGACTGTTTACGTTCTGATATCCCACGCTAACATGGCCATTGGAATTGTCCCACCGTGCCCAGCCTGCCTTGAAAGTGCCGCATCGGCTGCTCACGCTTTCCTGGATCTGCTGGCGAACAATGGTTGCGCTGCAAGTGGTTCTTCCGGAGGTGTTGTTGCAAAAGTAACTGGCCACCCTACCCGAGATAACGTAGTAGTGATCGCGTGGCTGCACGGTATGTCCGCTCCCGCACCCGTCCCTCAACAGCTTGACTGTGAGATCGGCGTCATTGCGGTTGAGTGAGGAGCCCTCACAGGTGACTCGCCAGCTCTGGCGCTTGTCCAAGGCCGACGAAGTGCCATCGCCTTCGCCTGTCGGCTCAAGGTTCATGTCAACCTTGGTATGATGGGCAACCCCATCGTCGTCGATATGAACACGGTAGAATCCGTTTGGAGTATCCTCAGGGATAGTGAAGCCCTCCTCCAAAGAGGCTCCAGGTACGTCGAAGCGTTTCATGTGATTCGAATCCTCGGCCTGGGGTACAGCGATCCCAAGGGCCGACGAGGAGAGAAGTGCCGGGATGATGAAGGAGAAGTGCATATTGACTAGTAGGACAGGGGAGTAGGTTTCTAGGGAAAGGTTGTGGTTTAGAGAAGAAGTTGCTTGATACTGTGTGATGCTTGAGCTTGATGTAGCTTTCTAGCTGAAGTCCTTCCCTCCTATTTATAGATTTCTCAAGACCGTAGTCATTGCAGACGAGGACACGGAGGTGGATCCAATATGACACGGGACGTCAGCCTAGGTAGGTACCCAAACCTCGAGAGCAAGAAAACACCAGACCTCGATATAAGGTGTCAAAATAAGTTCAGAAAAAGATATCCTAAACTTAGACTAGTTTACCTAAATATCTTTGTCATTTAGGACTAAGGTCCCGAGTTTTCTTTCCTCTCCTAGCCAAACAAAGCAACATCCGCCATCTGTTGCACTACAAGTTGAGGCCCCCAACTATCTTCAGTAATGGAACAAGGATATTATGTTTTCCAGTGGCACGCAATGCACAGTAGAGGGGTGAATGTGTCAAGGTTCACGGCGCTCTGATATTCAGATCAAGAACAGAAATCGCCGTCTTACATAAAAGGGCAGTTTTATTGTACAACAGGTAAGCGAACCAATCGTTTTGACACGGTATCTTGGTGCTTCCCGTATATATGACCGGAATAGGCTTGCCAAGAGTCACGAAGCGCAGAAACTACTACGGGGCCTTCAGCATCCGAGAAGTAGAGCATCATATCCATAGTACCCCAGACCCCCGGAGCGCTTTGATGCAACTTCGCTCTGTAAAACGGCTGGCAGTGGATCTCTAAAGGGAGAGATCCAATAGGGAAGACTCTGCTGTGCCATAAAATACTGACAGTCATTAACGGGCACCATTTTACCGCGGCTCGTTCCCGGCAGGGCCGAGCATTGAATACGGCACCGAGCCACATGACCTAGAGATTTGTGTCCTGGTGAGAATCAATTCAACATCGGCTACCGTAGGCTGAGAAACATACATGATAAATGACACATATTAGGGGAAAATCCCTCAAAAATGTGGCAGAAAACCCAGTCCCGGTTGGGAAACTCCTGATATCCAAGTGGTCCGTCAAAATCCATTAGATGGAACCAAAATACAGGCTTTAGTGTCTGTCCACTTGCCTACATGGCTTTCCTAAGTATACACTTTTGTCTTTTATTAAAGAAGTTCTAAATTTAAAGTTTAGTTTAAATGGCTTTCCCTAATAGTTTGATATATATTTTATACTCCTCTAAACACCCTTGATTACTTATAGCACTAGTATTCTTTACCTCTTAATGCAGTACTATGCTCTTTACTGCACTTTCAACCTTGATTCCGCTCAGTGTATACGGGATGTCTTCCACTGGGAGTTTTCTTTGAGACACAGATCGACGTTCTTGTTGTTATCATCCCTCCTGTCCTTCTCTTCACTAACTCTACCCGCTGGCTATTGACATCAAACAGAGTCTTCTCTTCAGAAATATCTCTCATATGCCTTTGCAGATTCCAGAACCATCTGGTCAAAAGGGATCCAACCCTGTCCGGTTGCTTCAACAGCCTTAGTAGCATCGACCTTGAAACCACCATTGGGAATGCTGTAGTCTTGCAGATATCCTTTTCCAGGTTCACCTTTCCCAATAATTTCTTGTCTATCTGGATAAGCCTTTCGCAACAGATCGCGATAGGCCTGGATGTTTCCAAAGTTGCCATTCCCTCCAGCGATGTACCGCTGCCCATCAGCCACTTCTTTCTTGTCGACTGCAAACACCATGAGCCGTGCAACATCGCGCACGTCAACATGTGTTCCATTACCGGGTCCAGCAGATGACATGTTCTCCCCGTTCATGGTGCGATAAGGAACGATGGCGGTCTCACTCAACTTCTCCGGGTCTTCAGGCAGAATCAGCGGTGGTCCAGCCACCCAGACCGGATTGACAGCTGTCATTGTGAAATTGATGCGATCTTGGTTCTTTTCCCGAAATTCCCAGAATGCGCGCTCGGCTTTGACTTTGCTTGCGACGTAGATTTGGTGGCCTGTCGCTTCTGAACCAGCTTTGGCGATCGCATCCTCAATTTGGTCATTCCAATCTTCTTCCGTGTAACCTCTCTCTGGGTACTTGGGCTTGCACCCTCTGACAGCCACGATAGAGGACACATACACGAACGACTTGACGGCAGGCTCTCTGGCAGCGGAATCCAAAATTCCGAGAGTCCCTTGCAGCGAAGAACCGACGACGTAGTTGATATTGGTGTTGCTGAAGTCAACAGGCGCCGCGACATGAGCTATTGCCGTAGTATTTTTGACAGCTTCATCAAAAGCTCCCCTAGCCATCAGATCGGGGACCAGAATTCTCGTGAGCTGGCCAGAGGAAGCGTATGAGGGGAGTGCTGAGAGGAGGCTGGAAGCTGAGGATTGACTTCGTACTGCAGCGCGGACAGAATAGTTGGCGGCAAGGAAAGCTTCAACAGTACGTGCGCCGATGAAGCCATTTGCGCCTGTGACGAGAACGAGACCTTTTGTCGGCGACATGTTGAGTGTGAACGGTTTTGTGATCTGTGGATGGGTCTGCAGAAGAGAATAAAAATGAGTCGTTTTTCAATGCTCTCTGTTCTAGCAAAATGTTTGGGTCTTATCTTAGTGAACCCTCTAGTCTGGCGACATCGTCCCGGGTTTAGAAATTATCTGCGATAAATGTTGGCGTGAACCGCCTGGAGATTAGTGTTATCGCCGGTTCTCAGTTGCTGCCACAGTGACATTCCAGAGGCCTGGCCACTAATCTGGAGGACATTTGTTGATCGTGGATCCATTTGTAGGGCAGAGCCGCCACGGACATGGACGGGATGGCTCAAAAGAATGACACTTATGTCCGAGCCAGTAAAATTGCTCATGATGCATGTGACTTTCGATGAGTTGATGTTTTGAGTGGAAGAGTCAGCCCGAGCAAGAGTTCCAGGACAGCTTCAGGTTGCGAAGCACATTTCTCAGTGGAACCTAGGAAAGCTGACGCTGTAGAGGAGCATTCAGTGGCCAGCGCCCCACTGCTCCAGAGAGGGGTCATTCACTGCAGCTTTGTTCGACAGGCGATAATTGCAAACTCACTCATACTCCGAAATCTTACGAAGAATCCAGTATTTTCCACCAATATCATGGTCTGGCTGCCTGGCATTTGCGAGTGTTCGCTCAACTCTGTCTACCTACTGCAGGCAGCAAGGCATGTATCCGATTCAAGGCTGACAGACTCAGCCCCAGCTCAGCCCCCGCCATTTGGCTCTTGAATGAGATTTGAACCGCCAAATCGCCAGCAAACAAACACAAGCAACAAACATGCCTTCACCTCAATACGACTCTGAATATTCGCCCCGCGAGTCCCGCATCATCGGCGCACTGCTGGGTGTCCATGCCGGCGACTCGCTGGGCGCTACGCTTGAGTTCAAGACCCATACGGATATCGCCCGTGAATACCCTCTCGGTCTCCGCGACATCGTGGGCGGAGGCCCATTTCGCTGGTCGCAAGGCCATGCGACAGACGATACGGATATGACTCGTGGAGTACTCCTTGCATACCATGACTACAAGGTCGGCGACGACATCGCACAACTCGCTGGCGACTATTTCATCAGTTGGCTTCACGGCGACTGGCCAGGCAGGCGTCCTGGAAGTCGGCCTGAGGATATTGGAGGAGCCACCGCTACTGGGCTTAGGCGCTATAAGCAGACTCAAGACCCTGACCGCGCCGGAGCTGGGCAAGGTAGTGCTGGGAATGGAAGCTTGATGCGCTGCATCCCGACCGGCTTGTTCCAACGCGATCCCCAGAAGTTGGTCGAGGAAAGCATTCGTATCAGTAAGATCACCCACGATGACAAGAGATGCACCGTCGCATGCGCAGCCTATAACACGATTGTGTCGAAACTCATCGACCAGGTCGACCCTCAGGATGCCATCGAGGCAGGTCTCAATGTCGCAGAAACTCTTGAAGGAGGCTCTGGTCCAGTATACAAAGCGATTGAACTCGGCAAATCTCTCAGCATAGCAGCTATGGCCCAGAAAGGGCCTGTACCTCAACTTGGAGGCCGATGCAGTGGATACGTCCTCGAGTCACTGAGTCTCGCGATTGCGGCGGTCCTTGATACTCGCAGCTTGGAGGATGTTGTCGTGGATGTTGTTCGCATCGGTTGGGATACAGACACAAACGGAGCGATCGCAGGAGGAATATTGGGAGCTCGAGATGGAGCAGCGGCTATCCCTCCTCACTGGAAATCGGTATTGCAGTTTGGTCGTGAATTCGAGAATACGGCTTTGAATATTTTCGAGAAGAACGCAACCTGAGAGCCCAGTCATTTGGAGCACATTGGTGATCAACAACCTCTAGTCTAACGAAGGTTCAACAAGAAATAGAGGACTGAGACCTCACGGATAAATGAATGCAATTTCTTGAGATGATGTCTGATCATGGAAACGTAAATTGGACATGACTTTGAACGGTCGACATCTGAGAGGAGACTGCACTCGGCTTGCAAGACCGGGAGTTTGAACATACAAGCCTATGGCCCCGCACTCCCACATCACGATATTTCCATTTCGTCACCTTTGCAGTAGCTCCTTGATCCCATCGAGTGATAACAAGGATTGACGCCCCGGATGCACGCAGCCGGTACTAGCTTCGGGAATGTTAGCAGTCTCAGGAAAGCAAGAGAATATCAGTCCTTGGCATAGGGCGTCAAATAAACTTGACAAAGGGTATCCTAAGTTGAGACCAAATTACCGAAGTCTTATGATGAGTTACCTAAATCTTTTTGTCACTTTAGGATCAAGTCTTGGGCTTCATTTCGTCCCCGAGGCGGGATACACGTGACAGAAACTGCGGGGTCAAACTCATGAGGACAATTATCCATGCCCCATCCCCGGATTCGCTTTTCCGTTCAATCTTGCCCAGTTTCATCCTCTCTTTTCCGTTCCGTACAGCCTCAGTTTCACAGCACGAAAAGAACCGTCTGTATACGAGTGAGTGGATAGACGTGGCTCCAATGACTTCAGAGCGTTCCATACTCCCAACACCATCAGATACCAACAGCATACATGCGGCGAAGAAGCGGAAAAAGAATGCTGAGAGAGTCAGAGTGACAAGGGCGTGCGATGGATGCAAGAAGTAACGCAACCCTAGGCATTTCCACGTAGATCGACCAGGAGCTAATCTGTGTGCCTAGGCGGAAGATCAAATGCAATGGCATGCGGCCGTGCAAGTTCTGTACCCGGACAGGGGCCTCTTGTACCTTTGACTCGGCTTATGCGAGAGGGCGTCTGCCGGTAATACCCTCAGCAGACGAGGCGGGACATGAGAGCATAACTGTCTCGGCTCAAGATACGATGGCTCGGAGCGAGGACACCAGCCCTACAGATTTGACGCAGCAGTATATGGCCAATGCTACCAACCAGAGTGTAGAGCTGCAGGACTATGGCATTTCATCTCATCTCATGGAGCAGAGCGGCACGGGCTCGCGAGCTGTAACGTCGGTGCAACAGTCCCCTGAGCCGTCTCAGGAGGATCTCCAGGGTCACTACATCGGCCCGGCCTCTGGAGTGTCATTCCTACTCAGGGTCCAGAAGCGCATGCATCAAGCAATATCGTTCTCTGGACCAGGAAGCATCTTCACGTTTGGTGATGCACCTCTTCACAACCCTGACTATGATCCGAACTTTTGTATGATGCTTCCGAAAGAGGATGCTCAGCGCTTGGTGGATCGTTACTTTGACTTTGCTATGCCGACTTACCGTTTTCTTCACCGACCCACGATTCAGGAATGGTTCTCGGAGTTCTATGAGACGCTAGGGACTATGCGGGATCCGAACAACTCTGCCGCCAAAGTTGCTTTGCTCTTCATGATCTTGGCGCATGCTAGAGTCTACATGCCTGAGAATGACAGACCTGGGCCATCTGATCTGAGGTAAGGCAGTTGACTCTTCTTGACTAGCTTCTGTGCTAATGACTTCCCAGTTCTCGGTATTATTTGGCAGCTGAACATCAACTCTCAAAAGAGAGTGGTTCAATACGACTCACAAGCGTTCAGGCTCGCCTCCTTCAGTGCTATTACCTTGGAACTCAGTCCCGGGTCAATCACTGCTGGAGCCAATTTGGCATTGTTACGAACTTGGCGCTTGCTATCGGTCTGAATAGAAACAAGCGGCCTGGCGTCATGAGTGGACTAAACCATATCGAAGTTGAGAGTCGTCGAAGGACTTTCTGGTGCGCATACACCCTCGATGCATATCTCAGCGTATCTCTAGGTAGACCACGCAACTTTCACGACGACGATATCGATACGGAACTTCCTGCTTGTGTCGATGATAATGATATAACCAAGGATCATATTAATCTTGCTGGGTCAGCTAAAGGCTACTCGGTTATGCTTGCTCCGCTTGGACATATGAAGTAGTATTCCCATCCGATCTGCAACTACAAGCTAACTCATGGCCCAGGCTTGCACGCATCATAGGTCAAATACTGCGTGGTCTTTACTCAGTCAAGCCTATCTCAATATCCAAGCGCCTAGAGGAAACCCAGCTCGTCTCCAAAGCCCTTGCAGACTGGCGAGCTGAGTTCTCCCAGTTTCTCGATGCCGACTACTTCAGTACCTCGTTCCTTGTTCCAATCGTTCAACGACAACGCAACGTTCTAAACTTGACATATTGGCATGCTATAATACTCACGCATCGACAAGCCGTCCTAAACAATTTTGCAAGGATCTCGCGTCAGAATAGGAGGGGTAGTGAGAACGATGCTGCAACCCAAGAGAGCGTCCAAAGGTGCCTCGAAGCTGCCATCCAAACAGTTGGCCTGATCGATGAGATGACCGACAACGGACAAATGTTCAGGGCATTCTGGGTTTGTGCAACCAATTTCTTTCCGATATCCAGACTGACAAACTGATATCAGGTTACGGCATATTTTGCCTTTACTGCAGCCATGGTTCTCTATATCTACGTGATCCAGAAATGGGCATCACCCCCTGAGACATATAGTGAATACTTCACAGCTGCAGTTCGATGCCAATCTCACATGTCAACAATGGTCGAGAAGGGCTCATTGTCAGAACGATATTGCTTCCTGTTGGAAGAACTAAGGGTGGAGGCTTTACGCCAGGTGAATCGAATGCATCCAAACGTGTTTGCTAGTCTGAGTCTAGAGGGACATGCACAAGACAGCGCTTTTCAGTCCAATATCATACCGATGGATACGCCGAGCGACAAAACTTCTTATACGGACTTGATGGGGGAGAATGGGGGGTTGGACTTTAATGGCATGTCCGGTGTAGATTTCTCCGGTTGGGGCCAATTTGCATCGATGGTCTCGTCGGGCTTGGGTAACCTGGATGCTTTCCTTGATGATGAGGTCTTTCGGCTTTAAGAGCAATTTTGATAGACCCTACATCTCGCACGTGTCACATAAACTTGGCATTCGGCCTCTTATGGACCGAGTAATGTTACCCTCAGCGCATAATACTTAATCACGGAATCTTGCCAATCAGTGGGCGCAACGGATATGATCTTACCTTTTCCAGCCATCGGATCTAAAGCCGAAGTCGCATCGGAAAACCCAAAATGACGCGCCGTGCCCGGGCAGCGGATGAAATAAATCTTGGGGCTTTTAAGTGGAAAAAAAGACTTGAGTACATTAGCATAAAGTCATAAAAGTTTTTGTGAAGTTGAGGATACCTTTTGCTGAGTTTATTTTGATACCCGTTTTCATCGTCTGATATTTTGTTGCTCGTCGAAAGGTGACAAATCCGCCAAGTTAGAGGTCTTGATTGTGGAGCGGATGCGGGGAACCTCGCGCTAGCTTCCACGTTTATCGCGACCATTCCCTGAGTCGAATAAAGTCAACCTGTTGAAGTTGTCAGAGGTACTTATTATCTGGCGTTAGCAGACACCGAAGTAGCATTTTATTTGTTTCTGAATAAGCTCGCACCATATTCCACTTCCGAAAATGGCCTCCGCAGTCTCAAAGCGCCTCGAAGGCAAGACAATTCTCATCACCGGAGCCTCTTCCGGCATCGGCAAGGCCACAGCATTCGAGTTCGCCCGCACCAGCCCCAAGAACCTCAAGTTGGTCTTGACAGCGCGACGAATTGACAGTCTTCGCCAAATCGCTCAAGATATCGTCAAAGAAGTTGGCGATGGTGTCAAGGTGCACCCCGTCCAACTGGACGTCAGCAAGCCTGAAGAGGTGCGCTCTTTCGTGAGCAAGCTTCCTGCAGAAATCAGTGAGATCGATGTCTTGGTCAACAATGCGTAAGTTTCTCTACTGCAAAGATTGAAAATGTGATTAGCTGACTTCTTCTTGCAGCGGCCTTGTCAAGGGCGTTGATAAGGCTCCTGAGATCAAGGAGGAAGACATCAACGTCATGTTCGCTACCAACGTCACAGGCTTGATCAATATGACACAGGCTATCCTACCTATTATGCTGAAGCGTAACAATGGCGAGGGAGCTGGTGACATTATCAACATTGGCTCTATCGCAGGTCGTGAGCCTTACGTTGGCGGTAGCATTTACTGTGCGACCAAGGCCGCCATCCACTCGTTCACCGAGAGTCTGCGAAAGGAGCTCATCTCGAAACGCATCAGAGTCATCAGAATCGACCCTGGCCAAGTGGAGACCGAGTTCTCCGTAGTCAGATTCTACGGGAACAAGGAAAAGGCCGATGCAGTCTATGCGTAAGTTTGCTCCTCTCCAGATGGTTGTGTTTTGATGAGGTTACGAGATCAAAAGAGGCTTCAATCCCATCAAACCCCCGAATTTTTATGAACAATGAGCTAACCAATGATAGTGGCTGTGAGCCTCTGACGCCGGATGATATTGCTGAAGCGATTGTATTTGCTGCTGGCAGAAGGGAGAATGTAGTCATTGCTGATACCTTGATATTCCCCAACCACCAGGCTGCGGCTACGATTATGCACAGAAAGAGCTAGGAGCTACGTATCATAGATAGACCAAGACATCAATACAAATAGACATTCTCAAGGGAACAATTCTCATGTGATATATTGGCAATTGGCATGGTTCAAGATTCTTACAAAGATCTTTGATCATTCTTCACAGCTGTCCAGCATTGCATCAGTAGATGAGTGATTAAGATCGTCTTCCCAGGCACCTAATTTCTGTTGCTTCAGTGAGCTCTTTCGAAAACTGAGAGTAGTCGCTCGCATCTTCCAAGTGGCTAGTCGGACCTGGGCAAACATCTCCGGTCCTAAGGCCATGCAGGATGACCGACTACCTTATCTCTGCATGCATTCGACCTAATCTAGGATCCCCGCGTATCCTACTTGCTTCCGCCCGCAACCTCATACTTTTCTCGGCAAATCGAGGACTCGGCTTCGGGTATTTTTCCTCGTAAAACCATACCCAGACCGAGTCAAGTGCAGTTGGAGTAGCGTCGCATTCGCCCAACGCTTTGCGGGGGATCGGCCATGTGCACTCTCGCTTGTCGGAAAAGCGACATTCCCAACCACCTCAGGGTTGGGTTTTCCGCTACATTTCCCAAGCCCCATGACTCGAGACGGCGGAGCATGTGTATGTCGCATTCCCGTTGCTGATTATCCAGCGTCGGATCTGGATAAACAGGCATGATCCGCTGACCACTGCACTTCTTCAAGAGTCCGCAGGCGGCCTGGCGAATGAAAACTTGTGACTACTGCGTCTCTCATCCGTGGGTGGAGATCACGGATCCATATGATGGTCGCCCCCAGAGGCCAGAGCAAAACGGAAGAAAGATATTGAGGCAAAGCTCCATCTAAGCCACAGTCCATAGGCTTTAAGTACTTGTAATCTTCCAAAAACACTCTTCTAGTTTACTCTTACCATACACAATACATAACACTCAAACTTCTTTAGCGAAGTCGATTCGATAGTCATCATGTCCTTCTATAGAGCTCCACCAAGCGGCGTCTGGGCACCAGCGATTACATTTTTCGACCATGAGACAGATACACTAGACACCGAGGCACAAGCAGCATATTACTCTTATCTCTCTAAAACCGGTCTAGCAGGCCTTGTCGTGCTCGGAACAAATGCCGAGACCTTCCTTTTGACACGCGAAGAGCGCAAGGCATTGTTACAGAAAGCACGTCAAGCTTGCGGGCCATCATTCCCTATCATGGCCGGCGTTGGTGGACACTCAACCAAGCAGGTCTTGGAGTTCATCAACGACGCAGCTGATGCCGGAGCCAACTATGTCCTGCTGCTTCCTCCGGCCTACTTCGGGAAGCAGACAACACCTGAGGTCATCAACAACTTCTTTGACGACGTTGCAAAGAACAGTCAACTACCTATCGTCATTTACAACTTCCCTGTCGTTTGCAACGGCATTGACCTGGACTCTGCCACCATCGCGGCTTTGGCAAAGAAACACAGCAATATTGTTGGCGTTAAGCTGACTTGCGGAGCTGTCGCAAAAATTACGCGACTTTCCGCAGAACTTCCTGAGGAACGTTTTGCCATCTACGGTGGCCAATCAGACTTTTTGATAGGAGGCCTGGCTGCTGGGTCTCAAGGCACAATTGCAGGTTTTGCCAACGTTGTCCCCAAGACGATCGTGCATATCTATAACCTCTACCAAGAGGGCAAGTTCCAAGAAGCCATGGCTCTGCACAAGAAGGCAGCGCTGGCTGAGCAGCCTTGCAAGGCTGGAATTGCATCAGTCAAGCACGCAGCAACTCTAAGTACAGCCAAGGCCGCTGGGATCAAGGGCGCAGCAGAGAAGTTGAAGCCCAGAAGGCCATATGTGGAGCCTACGGATGCTGACAAAAAGAGCATTGAGTCGCAAATTTCGGAAATTTTAGAGTTCGAAGCCACGCTCAAGCTACCGGATGAGAAAGGCAAATCTACTAACGGCGTAACGAATGGAGTATCGAACGGGATCATGAATGGAACATCAAACGGCGTGGCGGTGCATTAAGGCGCCTATACACGAGCTAAATAGCATAAACATTCTACAATTGAATATTGACTCAGTATAGGCCGCAACAGAAAAGCAATATGTATATATTCACTCATTATCCCAATGCCGGTGACGTTTCTTAGTGTCGAATCCAATCCGATCTGACAGACGCGCTGGTGCCGTAGTAGAGTTTGGTGGGTCTGATAGAGTGCCACAGGGTACCACAGTGGCCTAGGTCCCTGTGAGGTGCCCTGCCGGCCATGGGTGCCAGAAGTGCCTAATGCAGCCGCGATGATTCTGGTATTTACCAATCCTCGCGTATCCGGAGCGCCAAAAGGCAAAAGTTCTTTTGATGGACTTTTGCGAGAACGGTATTGGTTAACTTGAATAATATTTCGTTTAACAGGGATGACTCTGTCTGTATTTTCGTATGCGTCTAAGGTCGAGCTATTGGCATTAGCGCGTGTTGAGCTGAAAACCATTAGCGGCCTCAGCGACGCGATCTGGCAGCTCACACGGCTAAGTTCGCTGTTTGACAGTACAAATTCCACGGGCAACCTCAATCAAATCGACATTTCTGAACAATAATGACCCAACTATAGCAACTTCCTTGGGGCTCTTAAAAGTCCATATCGGGCGTCTGTGTTATTTCTGCGACAAGGCACCTGATGCATGACCGTCCACGTTCTAGGCTCAGTAAGGTAATCAGCGCCAAAGCCCGGGCTGCTAACGCCCACTAGACTATAAGCTTACAGCGCCACCAATCTGTCGACAAAAAGAAAACAAGACGGGATAGGGGAGCATTAAAAGCTCTTCCAGTTCCCAAACCCATCCTTCTCTGGCTCGTAAGATCAATTGTCGCTCATTTCGTAACTCACCCAAGTCATTCGCTTTTTTGACATGGTTTCGTCATCATTTCTTGCCGCCGCGTTTGCGGTTTTGGCCATCCCCAGCGCTCATGCTGGGCCATGCCGTCCCTCATCTGTCTCGACCACTGAGAACGCTATCTCAAGCAGCGCAGAGACCACGCTGACTCTGTCCACCACTGCTGAGCATTCTGTTATTACAACGCAAACGACAACTACTTCTGATGCTGTCTCATCGTCTGAGACTTCGGCCGATGGCACCACAACTACCCAAGTTGTTCAAGACACCACCACAACTGCCGTCGAGACTACATCCGCCGCTAGGTCTACAAGTGAAGCGACCTCTGTCCCCGAGGATATCTCAACTTCCGCAACTCTGAGCGATGATACCACGACCTTACTGCCCATCACTACGACTACCCAGGTTGCTGAAGACACTACGACGACAGCCCCAGCTACGACAACCACCACTGCAGCTGCTGTGCCGGATGAGTGCTTTTTAAACGCCGAATGCGAGGCTCTTTACGGCGGTGCCAAACCCATCTGCGATGATGGCACTTGCGTTCCTGACAACAGTCAAGGCTCTCCATGCTCGGATGACGGCGACTGTATTATCCCCGGCCAAATCTGCTCCGACTCTGGTTTCTGTCATGTCGCTTCACAGCAAGCAGACTCCTGCGTTGACCTAAACGACTGCCTCTTGTCTGTCAACCCCATTTGTGCTATAGGGCTCTGCGAGTGCCCCCAATATCAATGCACACCACGATCTGGCCTGCAACTCTGCCAGTCAAATGCTGGATGCTCACCTGGCTCTACTTGCCAGCTGGGTATCTGTGTTGACGAGGTCCAATGCGGAACTCCTTCCGATTGCGAGGCGAACTTGGATTTGTGTGTTCTTCCCGGTGTTTGCGTCTGCCAGAATGGAGTATGTGCCCTCGATGGGTAAGGACGTTTGGTTACATTGCTGCAAACGGCTTATGTATGATGGGCGCATATCACTTGGGAGGCTTCCTTATCTTTAACTGAGTATGGTACTCATTTATATTCTTCATAATATCATAACCCAACTATGTCTCCCCCCAGTGACTTCGAAATGCTCACACAAACAAGTGATTCGAACCACTAACACCAGTATTCCGTATACATTCAACATTCCATCCAAGCAACACCAAATCTAGAGCACATGCTTGAACAGTGGCGACCTGTCTCCCATGTCAAACAGCTCCTCCTCAGTGTACTTCCTCTTAGCCTCCTCGGCAATCTTGGCCTTGCGAGCGTTGGCGATCTTGTAGCTCCACTCCAGGAGGAAAGCAACGATCAGGCCAGTACCTCCGAAAGCAAGCGACAAACCGAATCCAGTGTAATACTTGGGCTTCTCCTTCTCGAGATACATAAAACTACCGACGATTCCACCAACGTTGCCGACACAGTTCATCAGAGCGATACCAATGGCACGTCGAGATGAGGGGGCGATGTTGTTGGCGTTCCACGAGGCGGCGGCGGCTTGAATGGGATAAATACCAATAACAGCGAGAACAACAGCAAAGTAAGCAACGCCCTTCTTAGCTTCAAGTTGACCGTTGAGAGAAATCATGATCGAGTATGCGACTGTGACGATAACCATAGGGATAGCGACGAAGGGCATACGCCAGAAGAATCGGTCAGAGATCTTGGCAAAGACAATGGCAGAAATGGCAGCAGCGACGTAAGGAGGAGCCGAGGTAAGCTGAGCGTTCGTGTTGCTGAATCCCATCGCCTTGGTGATGCTTGGCAGGGTGAACTTGGTACCGTAAGAGAGAGCAGACTGGCACAGAAGGAAGTAAGCCTGGACATAGACTCTCCAGTTTGTAAGCACCATGCGAATGTCTTTCCATCTCACTGTCGATTCCTCTTGGAAGCCTCCGCCTTGCTTGATGAACATGGAGAGCTCAAGGAATCGGATCTCCTCGGGATTCAACCATCGCGTAGACAGAGCAGGAGTATCGATAAGGAGGAAGAAGCAGGCAACGCCGAGAACAACTGTAGCCATTCCTTCGAGAAGGAAGATCCATCTCCAGCCTTCGAGACCTGCGACACCGTCCATCTCAGCGATTCCAGCTGCGAGTAGACCCGAAAAGGCACCAGATAAGGCGCTGGCGCAATAGAAATAAGAAATTCTCACGCTAAGGTCCTTGGGAAGGTACCAGTAACTTTTCAATTGTTAGAATGTGTTTTTCCGAGTCGACAGCTAGTTGTTGAGCTTACCTGCACAGATAGATAGCACCAGGAAAGAATCCGGCCCTAAGTCGGTCAGCATCAGCACCAGTATGTTGGGTCCAAATGACCACTTTACTTACTCAAAAATACCAAGAAGAACTCGAGTAGCCATGAGGCCACCGAAGTTTTGGACAAGCCCAGTGCAAGTCATGACGATACCCCAGCAGACGCAGAGGATACCAAGATACATGGATGGGCGCTTGAACTTCTTCAGAAGAATGTTGCTAGGGACTTCAAGAAGGACGTAGGGTACAAAAACTACAAATTTTAGCTAACAGTGATCAAATCGGCAAGTGCTATCGTAACTCACAGATTGACAGGATGGTGTTGTACTGAACGCCTGTGATAAGGTCAAGATGTCAACAAATTTCTTCGCCACAACACTCAAGAAACTCACCTGTCATTCCCAGATCTTCGACCATGCCCTCAATCTTTGCATTGCCGATATTGGCTCTATCAATGTGCGCCGCAAGATATAAAAAGGCGAGCATTGGGACAAGTCGAACATCAACCTTGCGGAAGACCTTCTTCTTTTGCTCCTCTGTGTAACTGTTGTAGAAGTCGGCATCTTCAGGGCTCAAACCAAAGACGCGAAAACCGGCAATCTCGATGGCTTCGGACGTATTTTCGAGGTGGTCTGGCTTATGGTCGCCAACCTCAATGTCGCTCTTGGAGATTGAACTTCGAGGAGCCATGATGAACGTACGTGTTGCTACTCTGGGACTGCCGCCTATAAGATTAAGCTTCAGGCTGCGAACACAGATGATAAATGAGAGGACTTGAACCTCAAGAGTTGTAATGCTGAATGACCGAGCCTTGAAAGTGCTGAAGCAGGCTGGGTATTATAGTCGAGACCACGATCTGGAAAAGAGAGGAGGTCATTGATTGCACAGATTAGCTCAAGCGTGTGCCCCACACTTCCCCAGACGAAATCCAGTGTAACCCCAGGCTTGGCGACACCCAAAGCGGAGTACCCATGCTTGCCAAGTGCGGGGTATCAATTCTAATGGTCTCATGGATTGTACGGAAAATACCACCCCCAAAACCCAGCGCCATCTCCGGGGGGTTGACGGAAGTGCTAGTTGGCGGAAAAGCACTCAGCAGAGACGTTATCCGTGACGGATCTGTGACCAGCCACATCAGCCTCTCAAGGAAACATGTCCGATGTGCTTTATCCTCTTGATCCGGATATGATTGCAACTCATGGAGCACTACACCAAGTAATAACGCAGGATACCCGTGATGGTCACTCAAAGGAAGCGATGTTTACCCCGCAAACAGCAATGACATGACAACTCAACCATGTACAATCCCGGGATAAATAGTCCACCACTCAAACAATGCAGTTCCACTAAGTAGACTCAACAATCACAGACAGCTACACACTAGATCGCAATCATGGCTCAACGAAGCATCATCAAAGACATTGTCATTACCCCTGTGGCCTTCCATGATATGCCCCTGTTGAACTGCGTGGGTGTACATGAGCCATACGCGTTACGCAGCATTATCGAGATCATCACAGAAGATTCATATGGTCTCGGTGAATCATATGGAGATTCAGCGCATCTATCTCGTTTGCAGAAAGCAGCCGACAAGATCAAAGGTCTTTCCATCTATAGCACAAACATCATCTACCAAAAATGTGTTGAGTCCCTGACAACCGACACCAATACTGGTGGGGATGGCATGGGAGGCATGGTGACTACCGCCTCAGTCGCTGACAAGGTCTTTTCCCCATTCGAAGTCGCATGTCTTGACTTACAAGGCAAATTGGCTGGCATTTCTGTCAGTGACCTTCTCGGTGGACGGGTGAGAGACCAAGTCCAATACTCAGCCTACCTCTTTTACAAATGGGGTGGACATCCTGGTCACGAAGATGATGAATACGGCCCTGCCCTAGACCCGCAAGGAGTGGTGAAGCAGGCCAAGAAGATCATTGACGAGTATGGTTTCAAGGCCATCAAGCTCAAGGGAGGTGTCTTCCCTCCTGCAGAGGAAGTCGCCGCGATCAAAGCGCTCCATGAAGCCTTTCCTGATCTCCCACTGAGACTTGATCCAAACGCTGCTTGGACTGTTGAGACTTCAAAATGGGTCGCAAAAGAACTCGACGGTATTGTTGAGTACTTGGAGGATCCAGCTGGGGAGATTGAGGGAATGGCTGCTGTTGCCAAGGAGGCATCGATGCCACTGGCTACCAACATGGCAGTCGTTGCTTTCGATCATCTCCCACCATCAATTCTCCAAAATGCTGTACAAGTCATTCTATCAGACCATCACTTCTGGGGAGGCCTTCGCAAGTCACAAACGCTAGCATCCATCTGTGCGACTTGGGGTCTGCGCCTCTCAATGCATTCCAACAGTCACTTGGGCATCTCACTCGCCGCTATGACGCATCTTGCCTCTGCAACACCAAACCTGGATTATGCCTGCGACACACACTGGCCTTGGAAACGTCGAGATGAAGATGTTGTTGTTGACGGCGCGTTGAAGTGGAAGGACGGCGGTGTTGTTGTGCCGACAGTGCCAGGTCTGGGCGTCGAGCTAGACAGAGAGAGGTTGGCAAAGCTTCATCAACAGTACCTGGACTGTGGGCTGAAGAAGCGTGATGACACTACATATATGAAGAAGTTTCAACCAGACTTCTCGGAGAAGATCCCTCGATGGTAGATACCGAGCTTTGTTCGCCGAATTTAAGCAGCAAAGTCATACTACGACCTCCTTGTATGCAATAGTCTCTTCAATTTCTTTAATTTTATACTGTAGTGTCCACAGTGTAGCTATCATGACACCGAACCTGTTTTCTCACTAAAAGAAAACCCTTTGTTGTGTAAGCTTTCTCGTGGCAGAGGTCAATTCATTTTCAGTGCTACTACTACCAGACTTTCTTTCTCAACTAAAGCTGGCTTTGTCGAACGAAGCATCACTCTTAATTCAACTGTGGCCGACAGAACATCCCGAGGAGAATTAGTCTTTTTCAATCTGGCCGATGCTCTGCAACTTCTCCTTTAAATCCTTCGGTTCTTCTGTGAAGACCGTAACCTTGATCTTGTCTCCCTCATCTTCCCATCCGTAGTTTGGTGTCCCATCAGCCTTTTTCCCGTATATCCATTCAAGACCATCAAAAAACGCTTCATTGGTAATAATTAGGTGTTTAGAGATATAGTGCGTCCATTTGGGAACATTGTTTGGGTTGAAGGCGCCCATGATTTGCATGATCTTGGTCTTAGATGGCAATTACCTACTTGACTCCTCTGGCAGAATTGGATTCAGTTTGGCAGAGATGTCTGTTCCGTTTTTATGCGTGCGTATATATGTTGCAGAAGACCAAGTATCTATCTGGGTTCGATAAAGCTCTTCGACCGTTATATATCTGAAGAAACTCTGTGAATCAGAGAACATGTCATTTAAAACGCCCTAGATTTGCTACTGAACATAAAAACTGCAGCCGGACCATCTTTCGGTCATTCAGTTTCAGTTTCATTGGGCGGGGGTTGTTTGTGAAGTATTCCGACCATAGAAAAGTGAAGAGGACTCAACAAAGCCAAATATCCAGGTCGTCAACTCGTCACAGACAAGATCAATCTTGATGATGATGGTTTGTAGGTTTGACAAAGCTAACATTTTTGGGCTCATAGTCCTGTTTTTGTGAAACATAACGACAAAGAACAAGGCCTATTCACGATCATTCGTGGCCTGCATTAATAAAACATAGGGTCTGCTAACAACCAAGGAAATGTTCCTGAAAAGGATGCTCAAACATATATCAGTGCTCAATCCAAGTGATTAGCTACGGTGACTCAGCACGGCAGGGGTTGACGTCCTCAAGACTCGAGTTACCCGGTACCAACATCTAGCCTTAAAAGGGATGAATTAAACAACAGTCACCTTTACTGCAGAGTACTAATATCTGGCATGAGGTAATTCGCGCTTTTTAACTATGTATTATTAGAGGAAGTGGAAGTCGATAAGGCCCTAATGTAATCAGTAAGTCTTGTTTTGTCACCTATAGACATTAGGCCACGTGAATGGAGACAAACACCCGGAAAGATTAATTTGACTATCAATGCCCCAGTGAAGGTCAAGGCTCTTGCGCATTACTATTGTATTTTCCCTCTTCGTGTTAGAGTAACCCCGCGGGCCGGGAAATGGTTCCGAAGTACGGATAGGATTCAACTTGATCTGACCACCATTGTCGTCAGCTTATGTGAGCAACGATAAGTGATATATCTGAGGGGCTAGGACCAGACTCTCTCTTCCTTCTGACTTGGAATTCTCCTTTCACCGCTTGTGCATTGACTGGAGCTACGTAACTTTATCGTCACAATGTCTGCCAACTCAGACCTTAGAAAGCAAATCGAAACGACGGTGAATAGCTTCCTCGCGAGCTACGAGGACGGGAGAAAAGCCAAGGATCCGACCGTCATCAACCGCGATGTTACTCCAGACTGCACTCGCCAACTTCTTCCCGCTTCACTGTGCAAGGCGCTCATGCCCAATGATATCTACGAGAAACTCTACGCCGACGATCTTTCTCTTGGCGGCGTTCACAATACCGAGTCAAAGCACTTGACGATCGACGTTGAGGCCCGGCGCGCGGCAGTTGAAAGCAGTGGAGACATGATCTACCATCATGGCGAGACACTACATCTAGAATTTTCTTGGATTTTCTATCTTACTGGAGATGGTACGAAGATAAGTAGGGTCATCGAGTTCGCTGACAGCATGGCTGTTTTGAAGATGGCGGCCATTGCGAAAGAGCGTGCCGCCAGAAGTGGCCAGGGTGAAGAGGTCGATTTTGACGCTACTGGGTAGTGAAGCGGTTGAGGGTGACGGCCGGGGCCACTGGATACTTATTATCTTGTGAAAATGATAATTTTTCTGCTATTTTTATAAGAAGCTGTTTTATCACAGACCAGAATTCCATGACGCTTCCGGTGTGATTGGTGGATTCACGGTCAAACAGATTGGTGTCTTGGCGATCAAACAAGTCGAAACAGCACTGCAAATATGTAGCAAGGGCTGCAAGGCAGAAACGTGCTCCCGGCGCAAAAGTTCCAGACTTTTCCGTTATCGCGAAACACTTGGTGTCGATATTCGGTGGAGAACTTCAATTTGAGACATGGCGACTCCGAAGCGCCCAAGCACCTGCTGAATACAGTCCGCGGGCCTCTATTTATTTAAACTTAAATATAGAGATACTGGAGACCGACTGGAGACCGACTGGAGCCCCGGGACGGTCTGAACGCGGGACGTGAAACCCGGTACAGTTGCCAATTAACGCGAGCCGGGGCTGTTTATCGCCGACTCCATGGAGTTTTCAACATGTTGACAGCATGTGAAAGACGTGTTATGTCCGTGGAATGTTCTATTGATCTGCCCGGTACGCCCGAAAGTCAAAAAAAAGCCCAGCGTGGCTTAAAAGTCTTGGGAATTTTGAGCCGCCTGCGACGTGGCATCCGTTGCAGGGATGTTGAGCGCCTCTGCCGTGTCTCCAAGCCACCATCGACAAGACCAAATGCCATCATCTGCGACGATCTGTAGACCAAGACGGCAGTTTACTTATCTCGCATACGAAATGAAACGCGACAGATCGCAGGTCAACACGATCCCGTAAGAGCCGCAGCCAATACCACAGCCCCCCTATCGAAACAAGTTTGAGGACGATCTTCAAACGCGACCTCAAACCCTTCAATACTAATTTAGGCCGCAATCTACACTCCCTGCTCACGTCCAAGTGTTCCATATCTACACCCAATGGGATCCAACGGCTCTCATTCCATCTTCTCCACCGACAAGGTTAAGCTTAAGCCTCATTAGCATTGGTACGAGTCAGGTGACGAGTACGACGACCAAAGCGGGACGTGCAGGGCATATCCATTGGCTCACCGTTGATCTTCAAGACGATCGCACTGATATACAACAAGGGACAGCAGACAGCTCAGGAGCTATCCCAATGTTTTGGGTCTCATATCTTATACACGAGACTTCGTTGGCCAGCAGCCTTGCTACGCTTTGCGGCTCAGACGTTACCCGTTCTCGCGCCCGTCGCTAAAATTAGTCTAGTTTGCGTGTCATGTCTAAGAAACGAGTAATGAAGATCTGGTATCCAGTATAGTGCAGGCATGTGAGATTCGTAATGATATTTGCAAAAGTGCCGAGACGATGGCGATAGTGCTTGGGCTCTTATCGCCCTTGGCGAATATTTATACCTAGTGCCAAGCCCCTGAATATCTACCGGTCTGGCTGCATCAACAGCAGAACGCCTCACCTCTAGTCTGGAACTCTCAAGGAGGAGTGCTGTGACTATATACATCAGTGGAATTCTCTTCTCTATTTCGTCTATCTCTCTTTCAGCTCAGTTCACACAAAATATTTCTGCATTACCATGGCGCATCACGATACGAGGATACATGAATCCAACATGGATCGCGACAGTTACAACCTGGACACCCTCTCCACTCAACGCAACCATCATGAGTCCCATCGACCAAACTCACCATCAGATCTCATGTCTGGCGCCTCAACCGACATCGAGTCCGGCACATCAACACCGACGCACATCAAGGATGCAAACCAACATCCTTCATTCGACATTTACGACCCGAACCGACCTAAACTTGGCTTGCGTCAACGCATGAAGCACTTCACTTGGGCTTGGTATACATTACCCATGAGTACTGGCGGTCTATCACTTCTCTTCTTTGCTCAACCGAACCAATTTCCAGGTCTCAAGACCATTGGTCTGGTTATTTATATCATCAACCTCATAATATTTACCTGTGTGACCACGGCGATGGTATCACGGTTCTTCCTTCACCCAGGATCATTTGGCAAGTCCATGACACATCCACGAGAAGGTTTCTTCTTGCCTACCTTCTTCTTATCTATAGCCACCATCATTACCAGTACCGATCGGTATGCGATACCGAAGGACAATTCAAACCTGGTCTGGGCTGTCCAGGCAACCTTCTGGGGCTACCTTGTCGTCACCCTGATCCTATCTATAGGACAGTACAGCTATGTCTTTGCCGCTCATAGCTTTTCTCTCACCACTATGATGCCCACTTGGATCTTACCCATCTTCCCTATCATGCTTTCGGGCACCATCGCTTCAGTCATCGCTGAGACTCAACCTCACGTTGCTGCTGTACCAATCATTGTTGCAGGACTAACCTGCCAAGGCCTCGGACTCAGCGTTGCCGTTATGATGTATGCTCATATGATTGGGCGCCTGATGCAAGCAGGCCTGCCTAACAGAGAACATCGTCCAGGTCTTTTCATGTGTGTTGGACCGCCGGCATTCACTGCCCTGGCTTTGATAGGCATGGCTCAAGGTTTGCCTGAAGATATCGACTTCATCCAAGATGGAACATTTATCAACGTCGGAATGGTTCGGTTGATGGCTACCATGAGTGCCATCTTCCTTTGGGCTTTGAGTTTGTGGTGGTTTGGCATCGCGGCCGTTGCCGTCATTCAGTCTCCCCCTAAGTACTTTCACCTCGGATGGTGGGCAATGGTTTTCCCCAACACTGGTTTTACTCTCGCTACTATCTCAATCGCGAAATCCCTTGGTAGCAAGGCCATCGGATGGTTCGCCACTGGAATGAGCGTCATCATTCTCTCCGCTTTTGTTTTCATTTTCTACAGCCACGTTAGGGCTGTCCTCTCCCAAGACATCATGTACCCAGGACGGGATGAGGATGTCGAGGATCACTGAGTCGAGCATTTCAGCGCAGCATAACTAGACTTCTAAATTGCATAAAGGAACATAAAAATGTTATACACTACCATTCGCACATACTGTCGTTTCCCATTCACTACCCCCGTCTCGTGCATCACAACCAACCGTTTCTATAGCAAGGCTTTAATATTCACTCGTTAGTTAGTTTCATCTTCGAATTGATATCATATCTGAATTTGGATCACTCCGTTTCCTAATTAAGACTCCTCTTATCTATGCTAGTCCACTTTCACTGTTTCGATCGTTTCATATATCTACGATAAGATCAACCGATCTGAAACCGCATCTCGAGCTCCGAGTCGCATCCCCTTGTCACTATCGCCGAAGCATAATGCTGTAGCGGAATTTTCATTTCTGATTGTGAGACTCCCTAAAAATAGTCCCCCTTTCACTGATGCACTTGAGACGTTGATAAATCGGAGCTTCTTAGTAGTGATCATCTCGGTTCGGTGCGTAGTGAATCTCCTTGGCTTGTCATGGGTCGCAGCCCGAGTGTAATCCACTCTTGATGCCACTCTGCAAAAGACTCGGACCCGGGAAATCCGCGCATTGGTTCAAGACCGACCTTCTCGGTGAGCTTAGCTTCTTCCGTAACAAGGTTGAGTTGTTTTGTTGCAGTCACCAACTTCCGCCCTTACACTGACTAACCGTGTTCAGGGCACCTATCCCAGTCAACAATCTTGGCAAGATAAATTCTCCATCTATTGCTCTTGTTTGGCGATAATAATTCACTTCTCAGTAAGCACTTGGTAATATTCGGATGCATGTACGTAATCAATGCTGACACCCCTCTCTTGGCTGATGATCCGGATAAAAGAGGTTGCAGGAGTGAGAGTCAGATGCTGACTGCCTTATAAGCCAGCACCTATCGAAACAAGCAGTGAATGGAAGAAACTGGAAACACTTGTAGCTATGTCTGAATCAACTCCCGAGCAACTCCCCACCCTCCCCTCTGATCTGACTCCCCAATGGTTCAGTGCGAAGCTTGGGCACAAGATCAAATCAGTAGAGAATACACGCAACATTTGGGGAACTGCAAGTAAGCTATTCTACACAATTACCTATGAAAATGAAACAGATCAAGAAAGACCAGTCAATATCTGCGTCAAGGGAGTGTTTGATCCCAAGATGATCGAGGCTCAGCCATGGACCGTCAGTCTGGCTCAGCGAGAAGCAGAGTTCTTCAGCAAGGTTGCTCCGAACGTCAGCCATATGATCTTTCCACAAGGCTGGTGGAGTGGAACAGACGAGAAGCAGGGGATTGCAATCATGAATGATCTCGTCGGTGAAGGCTGTACTTTTCCGGCTGAGGTTGCTTCATATTCGGTTGATGAGGTCAAGAATGGCGTTGAGCAGCTGGCAGGTCTGCATGCTCAATACTGGGGTCAGAGTCAGGAAGACCATCCATGTAAGAACCTTTGTGAATAGTTCCGTTACCAGTGTCTCACAATCCTACAGGGATATGGAACAACTACGATCCTGCCATGACATTCATGTGCAGATCGTGGGACGAAGTGGTTAGAAGACCCGGCCGCCCCCAACTTCCGGAGTATCTGATGGACGGGGCTCGATGTAACGAAGCCTTAGATCGCTACTACGCTGAGCGGAACCCACGTTTCCGAACCTTGCTGCATGGCGATACTCACATCGGAAACATCTATTTCACAGCTGATAACCGCATCGGCTTCCTAGACTGGTCAGCTTTCCACTTTGGTTCATGCTTCCATGATGTTGTGTATCACATGACGGCTATGCTCAGCGTGGAAGATCGCAGAGCCCATGAGATGGAGATATTGGATCACTATCTTGAGACACTTCATAAGCTCGGGGGTCCTAAGCTTGACCGGCATAACGACCCCGAGGTTATGCTCGAGTACAAGCGATCATTCATGACCAATGTAATCTGGCTCATTTGCCCAGATGGCCTCCAAAGCAAGGAGCGTGTCGCTGCTTTGTGTGAGCGAACTGTTGCTACTTATGATGACCATAAGGTCATTGATGTGATTATAGGTCAACCAAAGCTGATGGCTTGAGTGCAGCTTAGATAGGTAGGTCAATATCATTGTGCTGGCAGTTCTATTTATACTGGAAGTTCGACGCCTGGGGCATGAGGCGGAAGGCAGAACTAATGGTGTGTTTTCCATTTACCGTTAAACTTTTCTGTCTTGTTGTGGTGCTGGGCGACGTGATGACGCATATAACATCTATACATAGGTAGTTAACCACAGATGAATCATGATGCTCAAGACATTTGATCAGTGAACTGTGATAGGGTTGAGGGGTCAAAAAGAGGCTTAGCCTCAAGGCCACAAAGGTAAAGAACACCAAATTGATCAGTGAACAATAAATCACTTCTTCGCCATTATAACCTCCCTCTCACCGACCCAAAGTACGCTAATGAATGTCAGCCAAAATTCGCAGCTACAGACCTGACCTCGTATTAGTACTAAATTCTATTCACAATACTAGAGATTCAAGAGTCAAAGGAGAAAAGAAGTAGGGAATAACTATCAGTAATACTTGATTTCTTTTATTTGTAATGAGGACGTGAGCGCTTGATGACAACTAGACTATAGAGAATTACAGCTGAGCTATGATATGCTTACTCAAGCTTACCCTTAATAACCTCGCCTCTTCTTCTGCTTCTTCAAGCACTCGTCACATATGGACTCTATCTCCTTCCTCTGGACTGACGCCGGATTCCCGCAAGCGCCCATGGCACCACCCTTCTCCCTCGCCTTGGCACAGGGAACGTCGTCCCACTCATCCTTGAGGTGAAGGTAGCACTTCCTGCAGGAATACTTTCTTTGTACCTTGATACACATTTCTTCTGGGCAATAGGTGGTTTCCATATGCTGGACTAATATTTGGTTTCGATTTGAAAGAGATTTGTTGATCTTGAGGTGTTTATTTAGGATGGGAAAACGTTCTGGGAACAATAGGTTCGATATTTATACTTTTTATTGGTATCTGATTCACTGTGAGATGATTCAGATTGACTGTGATACGAGATGGAAATATTGGCGAGTGTCTGTACTATCACGACATTACACATCGTCTGTTGAAAGCCATACTCTTGTGAAGATGATACTATTACTCAGAGACAGAACTTGAGCACAGTGTGATACACTTCTTTATTAAATCCAGAGCTAAGTTCTATTGACTATGAGCCAAGGCCATGGTCGAGGTATCCATGACCAGTGAATAGTTTGTGTCCGTATTTGTGTCGCTCCAAACCCGGCTCCTAACAAAGACGAAAATTGACTTCTCAGACTCACACGTTTGCCGTCTTTCTGAATCTCGGCTCAAACATATTCAGCCAAGGTCTTTCCTGCCGCAAAGACGCCTCAGCCATCTGTTCCAAGAAATCTCGTAGTCCATTGTATGGGTAAACAGTAAAGTCCCACGCAGTCCAACTAACGAGTGCCCATTCGAGCTTCCTAAAATTCTCCATGCTCCCGTATGTCTCTTGAACAAGTCGGTCAAGCTCACGACGCTGAGTATCATTCCGTTCCTCGTATGTCTTGAAAAAATACTCTTTAGCTGGCTGAAGAAGATCCTGACCTACGAGGAAGAAATGGCCAGCCCTTTCTTTATGGTTCATGTCGCCCGAGAGACAGATACACCTAGTCTTTTCGATCGTTGGCCATTCCAGTATGTTCTTCGTCCATGCTAGTGGCTCGCCATCCTTCAGCAGAGGAAGTTCGTTGCCTTCAAGAAAGTCGATCTCTTGCCAATTGACCTCCTGGGCACCAGCCAGGTAGTCTACAAGATTCTGGCCATCCCACATTGAATCAAGACCATTAGTGATGCTGAGGAACTCTTTATAGTCTTCAGGAAGAGTCACCCCCAGTCGCTCTTCGAGAGCTTGTATACCCGAAACGTGACATCCCCGCCGAAGCAGTCCATTCGCACCCTGGAGTCGATTCCGGAGGTTACCATGTGGACGATAGGCATCCAACCTGTCATACGGGCAGTTTTTGAACGTATTCTCGCTGATGATATGGACCAGTTTCTCGATGGTCTGGCCTGCATATCGGCGCAGCGGTCCATTCTGCAGACGGTTCTCGGCCATTTGACGGGCACGAGTTACGGCTGGCCGGAGCTTGGCTGCGTGAATGCCGAGAAAGTCCAGGAGGGGCCGCTCGGGAGCAGCAAGAATCTGCTTCCACGCGGCTCGAGAGCAGGCGAGCTGTTCAACTTGTTCTTCGGTGTGAAAACGATCGCAAACTTTCATAAATAGCTCTCGAGCCTTTTCGTCTTTACCAAGACGTAGGTATATATCCAGGGCAATCATCAACCCAGCGGTGCGGTACAGCTGAACAAATGGGTAAGGGAAGATGCCTTGACGCCACCACATGGCTATCTTCATGTATCGAATAGACATCGGGCCGTTTGGACTCGCTGAATATGAGAAGTCACCGTTGGCGGTCATTGCTTCTGCCTGTATGACCTGTCCGGCAAGCGTTCCGTTGTAGTCAGGTAGGTTCGTAGTCAGCCCGTTATACGCCATGTCTAAAGCCTTTTCGGCAGTTTCTTCTGTGACCTCCCATTCCTGACTGAATCGCTCGAGCCAATGCTTTCTTCCGTCGACCTCAAGCTCTTGAAGCTTTTCTTCTGTGCGTTCCTACTCTTGTACCCAAGAAGGCCAAGACGACGTTGCCTCCCAGGCGAAAAACATGCAAGGCTTCAAGAAGGGGTATTCGGAATCAGAGTATTGGAACGGATTGACACCTCTGCTCGTAAGTGTTTCAAGAAGTCTGGTGGCACCTTGGACTTCACCAACCACAGCAAAGTTCACGGCGGTCTGGATGGATTTTTGAATAGCTTCGGTGAGAGACCGTGCATCGGCAATCGAGGGCTCATCATCGACATGACGAAGAAGGAACTCAAATCTGAGATTCTCGGGCTCAACATCTTTGGGTCTCGATGTCGCCATGTTTTTGGGCCTTGAATTGTTAAAGAACGTTTGTGTGAGTGTTGTCAAAAGCAAGCTTACAGCGTGAAGTTTTGGCGTTGGCTTGGCCAAGGCGTGTGACGTCACATATAAGCTGACCATGCACGTCAGTTGACAGAAAGTCCAGAGAATTTTGTTAGATATACTGATTCTCTCATTAACTTTGTGAGACAGGTTAACTGTTAATACGACTCCTAAGTGAGATCGCTGTGGATTGTTGAGGCTTTCAGCGCTTATAAGTCGGGCATTTCTTCGGCATCTTCACATCAATCTAATCACGAGATTGGCTGGATTCTGTGTTGTCTCGCGATGATGTACTGGACCCTAACTATGATTCAGTGAGTTCCGACTCGTGGTACTTGTCACCTTGGGCATACCGGAGCATACTCTCCCGTCCGCTTTAACTCTTCAAGGGAGGTGCACGTCTCTGGCTTCCGAGTCCCGACTGCAGGTTCCCTCGAGGTTAGGTAGGAAAGGAAGGATACATGGCGAGGAAGGCGACGGTCGGTTCGTCATCTCTCTTGCTTAGCACTTCCAGTTCCTGGCTGATGGTGTTTTCTAGGCATGTCTCAAGACACGGATGTTACCCAATTTACAACACAGCTCCTCTTCCTCTTCTTCGTCAACTTCTTCTTTTCTCCGCAAACAATCATCGAGATGAATTTGTACGTATCGTTACACATTGACCGTTGATCAAGAAACGCTGACCTTTGACAGCCTCCTCCTCTCTTTTCGGCGTATCAGACCTCTCGCTCTCGTCAATACAGAGCCGTGAGTTTCACCTCGACCCCTCTTGTTCCTTGGCTAACCTCGAAGTGCAGACAATGGTTGCCCACAGACGCGCATTTGGTGGAAAGCAGCGGATTTCTTGCCATCACGTTTTCTATCCAAGACAGTAATGGGTATCGGTGCGAGGAGTTGTCGGTGTGGACTGGAGGCCGTGGACTACTGCTGTTTGCGTTGGTACTTTTGGTGGTTGGTTTGCCATCTTGGCTGTCTTGGTTCCGGGGTCTTTGAACATGGTTGCCCTCGAAGCTTTCTCTTCTGCAGATTTAGTCATTCCCAGACAGACATTGCAGGAAGCTCCCGTCATCATGTGAGCAATAATTGAAGCACATCAACATTTCTGAGCCACAAGCAGGTGCACCTTTCGCCCGCTGAGACCGTACCTTCAACTTCACGTCTCCTCCTCCTCCTCCTCCTCCTCCTCCTCCTCCTCCTCCTCCTCCTCCTCCTCCTCCTCCTCCTCCTCCTCCTCCTCCTCCTCCTCCTCCTCCTCCTTCCGTCCTTCACCTAACACCAGGCAATGGGATTGGCAGACATCTTGGAGCCTCTTTCTCTTTTGTCCCTTCTGCACTCGTGCCGAATCTAACTCCGGGTCTCTTGGGTCCTTCATCTCAGAAGCATCTCAGACTTTTCATCTCCACTGCTTACCATCATCATTTTACTTCATGCTATACTTGTTCACGCGCCAACCAGCAATTTCATTCATTACACACACATTCGTCACTACCGAACTTGTCGGCCCCGACTCCCCGGGTCCCTTTCGCGTACTCAATTTTACACTGCCCGAGCTCAAGCCCTGCCGACCACTACGCAGACGCATCGATCAGTCCTTGATCAGTCAGTCTCTATCGGATTATCAGGAGACTTGACAAGAAAACCCCGCCCTGTTACAGGTCTCGCGTTCAAATCTCATACCGCAATTGGAATCTCGGTTCTACATAGTTCTTTCGAATTGAACTGGACAAGACAAGGTACGCGGAGTTGGATCGTCCAAATGCCAACTTTTGCTACATCATTCCTAACTAACTATAGCATAGACACGCGTTGTTGCCTCCCAAAGTAGAAATTGCAACAACTCATCCGCCATGAACCCCTATCGAAATAATTCACCCCGGCCCCCTCAGATACCGCCCCTGAACCTCGAAATCGATGAAAATTGGATCGATATCCAGAATCAAATTGACAATATCAATGCACAAGTCGATTTCTTGTGTGATGAACTCGCGCTCAGGCTGGGGGCTATGCGACGTTGCGACCCTGAGATTACCCGGAGGGCCATGCAAGCGTTTGCCGACGCTCGACCCTCTGTAAACATTGTTTCACAGGCCCAAACAAGTGTCAGGCGACTCACGATGGCCATCACCCTAGCGGGACCACGTGTCCGGCCAAGACTTGTTTATTTCCGGTACATGGCTGAGCAGCATCGAGACCGACTGCAAACAGAACAACAAAGATACAACGGGCTTTTGGACCAATGTTTAAGGCAAATACAATTGCATCAGAGGTTATATGATGGGATTAGGCAGGAAGCTGAGGCGCTGCGAGATAAGATCACCGAATTGGAGGATTTGTTGCCCGAACTCGAACGGAAAAGGCTGGCATGCCTGACTCTAAATCAATAGCCTCTTTGATCTCCCCATACAGGCGACGGTCAGCGTGGACTTTGCGATGCACGGAGAGGGCCGACAGCAACCCAGCGGAATTGAGATTTCAGGCCATTATATGTTATTAATACGCCACAGCGAAATGAAATGAATAAAAGTACCAATCTTAGACCAAGATACCAATATGCCTGGTCTCAAGGGTTACTGGGCTGTAATAAACGTAATGTCCCTGATTCATTCCACTGTTTAGGATAGAGTAGACGATATACGGCCAATTTCCCTCTGATTAGACAACACGATACTCGGCGAAGTCGGTCTTTTCTTCAATTGCTCTAACAGCGGCCTCTCCGTTCATGATCCCATGGATATAGCTACAACACTTTAGCGGCTGGTATCGAAAATGGATAGAAGGATGACACGTACCATTCGCCAATGTAGCTCCAGGTCTGGTGCGTATTCCTCCTCAACGCATGAGCCACGGATCCGCCCAACAGGAGGCAGATAGCGTCGCCGGGTTGGATATCTGGCGGACCTAGTCCCATGTAACCCTTTTCTGTCCTGATAAAACGCCGATTGAACTGCTCAATCAATCGAAGTTGGCGGTATATGGGTCGAAGACATGACTCCCATGTGCTTAGCAACGCCTCCATCCCTTCTGGGGTTTCGAGTTGTAACAGGTCCTGTAGGTCATTCTCGTCAAGTCTCTTGGGCCGGCCTCCTTTCGTTGAGGCAAGGCGGCCTTGGTCCAAGTCCACCAGAACTGTTCTCCAGAAGGCCATAGCCTGAGTTTCACCTGTTATATAAGTATCGTTAGGTGGGATCAAAGATCTCCAATGGCTTAGCGCGTCTCTCATCGAGCTCCTCCATTGTTGAGGGCCTGTTGCGCCTACATTCTCAGAATCAGGGCCCGGTGCTTGAGTTCCGATAATGGAGACATAATCAAGACAAAAGCCTTTGAGTATCAGCACACTATCATCCTTGTCTGTTCTGATATCTGGAGGAGATCCCTCTGGGCTCGTAAAGGCCTTGTAGATGGACCATTTGTTGAGGACTTTGGACAGCGAAGTGATGTAGTCCCTGAATGGCTCGGAGTGGAGTTCGAAGTCAGGGACCCAAGAAGCCAGTTTCTTGTTTCGGGATTCCTTTTTCTCGGAGATCAGGCCAAGGCAGTTGAGGTTGCCATCCTCGACAAGGGCGGCTCTCATTGCCACTCTGTACACCTTCTCGACTGGCCATGAGTATTCTGGCTTGAGACTATCGCGAGGCTCTATTATGCCCAACAAGCCAATAACCTTGTCTCTCGGATCCGAAGTCGCGCGATTCCAAGTCGAGTAGAGCGCCATTGTCAACCCAATTTTGCCGTGAGCAACCATGTCTTTGCGCAGATACTCGACGAGCATCAGCGCACCTAGAGTCATGTCTCTGTGGGCCAGTGCGCCTTTGTAAGCGTCATGATTTACTAGGTGATACAAGAAATGGGACAAGCCCAAGAGGTATTCGAAGGGAAACGTCTTTGATCCAGACCAGCAGATTACATTGGGGCATAGGACGCTTTCTTGCAGTGTCCATATTCTTCTCCACCAGCTGTTGGTGAGCAATGTTACGGCATGATTTAACGCCGTCAGTGTTGCTGGGTCATCAAGAAGTTTTAGAATGGGCGCATAAAACTCGTGAAAGGGCGTAGAATCTGGATAAATCGTGGCCGTGCGTGCATCGCGTGACGGAGACTGTTGATGACTTGTGTCCTGGAAGACAAGTGTATAAAAGGTCTTGAGGAAAGTAACGCCAGCGTCCGAGGTTGCGTCTGCAGTCCCAAGCCAGACATCGACGGCTTGAGCTTGAGAGTAGATTTGGTTCATTTGCAGAACTTGACGATTCCTCTCCCCTTGGTCTTGCTGATTGATGCAGACGGCGTCGACCCAGATGAGTTTTGCCTCATGAGGCTGTCGAAATGTCTTGAGAGCTGCATGTAGGTTGGGTCGCACTTTGAAGACAGTCCCGTTTACCAACAGTCGCTTCGTCGCATCTTCATTGCCCCATGTGTATGAGATGGCTTCGTAGTGAGGGCAGGTAGATAGCTCGTGATGATGCAGCTCGCAGGAGATATCGGATGCCTCATTATCCGAAGGGAGGATACTCAGCAGTCTGAACCATCCGCTTGATGGGAGTGGTGAGTAAGTGAAGGGTTGTTCCATGACTGATGGACGTCGAATCTTGGGTAGTTAGCGGGTGATGGAAAATACCGCATCAGACTGAGAAGAGATACTTTCGCTTCTACAGATGTTCTCCTTGATCAATTTTATGCACAATGGCGCAAGGCCACTGAGATACTCATTGATACCCAAGATCTATTTCGTGAGTTGATGCCGCCAAGGCTACGGCTACGGCTACGGCTACAGTTAACGGTAGTGGCGCGTGGTGTTTGTTGGTGTCGCGCGGGCTCAGCACAGGCCGTTCCCAATTCTGTACCAGCCTCACAAGCGCCAATGCAGGCTGACCAATCTTGGGTGCAGCAGCGCAAATCATTACATTCACGTAAGAAAGTACATAATTGTAACAAGAAGCAGCCAGAAAAGATACCAAGTAATCACAGATCGGATGGTCGGAGGAAAGAAGCCTTGGTAAAACTGTCGGCGGCCATCGGTGATCGTTGCAACAGACCTGACTGGGAGCCTCTGTGGTCGATGCCAGTTAATTGAACACGTAAGCTATGTCCTTTACGAAGAATCATAGTTTCCAGCCTGAAAACACAAATATGTTAATAAAATACTGTCCCAGACTTGGAAAGATTGTAGATTGATCTGAAGAGGTCATCACTACGTAAGGGCGGTGTTGTCGGCGATGTTTCAATTGGATCTTCCTCTTCCCCTCAATCTAGATAGATACCCTGCAGCCCGCATCTTGCGTGCGTAGGTGGGCTCGATCGTCGGCGCAGCGACCAAAGATTAATGCGGGGTCGACCAGGTCAATTGTCCCTGAGCTAGCGATCATTTTGTTCTCAAGTCACGGGAATTCCACATCCCGAACGGGGACACGACTGATGAAATTAACAGAAAATCTTCATCAACAGACTAATTAGCTTCAATTTGCCAGGCGACATGGTCAGGCAGAGAGTGCCGTCCCCATACGCAGAGCCAGAGCCAGAGCCAGGGCAAGGGACTGAGGTTTGCCTCAACAAGATCGAGTCAGTGAGTCTCCAGCTTGAGCACAGACAGACTTGTCTACTTTGAGCAGCTCATCCTTCAGGGATGGTCGATTGGTGGCGATGACTAGCCCACATGAGGCATGATCTACTCAGATCCATCTCTTGAACATCCAGGCTCTCGGGAGATTGGCGGATTACAACGCTGAGCTTCAAACCTACGATTCATGGAGTAATGCTACTGCAAGATATCTCTTGGCCTTTTACCCGAATTTGTTCTCAATGAATCAGGTCCATTCTAATGCGACACTGCGATAGAACCTGGAGAGCAACCTACCAGGCAGGCTGGTGTCTGTCTTCTCGTATCACCTCAGAGTCAACGTCTTCTCTGTCAGCTCCACCTCGTACCCAAAGCAAATGACATCAAAACCTCCAAAGAAATTACCATCCTCTAGAGTCTCAACGCTTTTCACAGCCCTCACTCAACTTGGCACGGCAAACAACCCCCTACTAGCAAACCCGAAACCCAAACTAAGGCCGCCGTAATGACTCGAACATCCACGTGCTGCCCACGCGCAACTGGCGGTTAGCCATACAAAAGCAAGCCCCTATCCATTAGCACGGAATATTCTTATACGCCATCTTCACCTAAACACACTAGCGAACGGCGGTCCGCCACTGCGCGCTCTTCTCATTTGCTCATCTCGTAGATCTATGGATTCACCATCTCGGTCTATTCACCAGACTGCCGGGGCTTCTGGAACCTCTAAAAACCCCATCATGCAAGATTCCGATCTACTTCGGGGGCTTGGCAAAGATTTGCCATTCTTTTTTTCTTGCTTAAAGACCGTCTTACTGCCGCAACCGTGTCTGCTTGTCTTTCTTGGCTGTTTGCTTGTTTCTCTGTGTTCCAGTCACTATTTCCCGATTCGATCTCACAATGGCGGGTTTCTTAATACCGGATCACTACGTTTACGTGAAGCCAAGTACTACCGATCAATTGGTCGCCAGTATCATCTGGGGTTTTACTCTCGCTGTTGGTATCTTTGCGGGCCAGAAGGCGGGAAGGCAGACATGGGATCAGTGGAAGCGCACGGGACGGGCTAAGGCCTATGTCTGGATGATCTGGGCCGAATGGTTGGCTTCGATGTTGATTGGAGTCTTGTCGTGGTGTTTTATCCGAGGTTACATTGCTCCCAGGTATGTTATCGCCCTCCTCACGTTCATAGACAATAGAACTGACCAGTCATTCTTAGCTTCTGGATCTACTTTGTTCTCCGTACGATGCATGCTTCGAACTTTTGCGAACACCAAACTGACTGGTCTTTTAGTGTGCGCCTGGGTTGTCCAAATTCAATGCATTTGTGGAATCATCATCAACCGAATATCTCTTCTTATGGTCGACAGACGAAACGCCATCAAGATTCGATGGATAACAGCCATCACCCTTGGCCTCATCAACATCAGTGTATTTTGCATTTGGATTCCTGCCCAGCTGCAAATCTCCCAGCGTTACCATGATATCAACTATATCTGGGATCGTATTGAGAAGGGTCTCTTCCTGGTCATTGACGCAACACTGCACGGCTACTTCGTCTACCTGATTCGTATCAAGCTTATCGCCAATTGTCTCACCAAGTACCAGCCTCTGATGCGATACAATCTTATCATGATTATTATATCCATGAGCTTAGACGTTATTCTCATTGGCAGCATGTCCATCGGCAATGGTTTCATGTAAGTCGCCGCTCCAAATGGCTAGTGCTAGACCTCAATGACTGACTCGCATAGTTACGTGCAATTCCACCCCCTTGTCTACATGCTCAAGCTTCATATTGAGATGAACATTTCCGCGCTCATCGTGCGAGTTGTTCGTGCGACCGGAGATCACAGCTCATACCCCTCTGGTACCGATCTGCGCTCCAAGGTCAGAGCTGCCGTCACGAACAAGAAGTCGGGTAACTCGAATCGCACAGGTGGCACAGGAAAGGGCGCCATGTTTTCGTCTACGGGGAGAAACTTGGAAGTGCGCATTGACGCGGGCGGTCAGATAACCGACAGCGAAAACAGACCCCAGCCAGCGGGTATCACGAAGGTCACACAGACGCATGTAACAGTCATGCCCAAGCACGAAGAGGATGATGCCAGCTCGCAGTCCTCAACGCGGCACCTGAAGGATCCTTACTCGTATCCCTGATTCACTAGGGCTGACGGAGGCGGAGGGAGTTGAAAGATGGAGTCTGGAGATGGAGACGGCACTTCGGTGACATTCTCTGCTTGCCAAGGATAGCGAGCTTACGCCACAAAACGTGGTTCGGAGATTATAGAAATTAGAAGGCCTAGAGTCATAGAAACGAAACATCACTAGCATAACGTATTTAATTAATAATGGATATCTCGACTCTGAAGCGCGCGACAAAGGAGAAATGCGAATGGCCCCAGAAGCTAAGGTTTTTTCGCCGACATGATCTGCGACCAGGTTGCCCTAGCTCGGCATAGACTCGGTGAGCTTCGTGGAGCCAGCTCCGGTGAGACACACTCTGCACAACGGGGCTTGTTGCACACAGGAAATTGTTAGTGCAAGGAGCTAGAAATGGTTAGCTGTGCGATGGTGCAGCTCAAGTGGCGAACAATGACTAGCTACAAGTCGATCGAGTCGTCACCAGTCTTGAACTGATCGTTTTCCAAAGCTGAACTGTTGATCCAAAGAGTAACCGAGCAACCGAGGTAGCGATCACATTTGGACTAGCTACAGCTTGCTCTCATTCCAATTCAGGCTCTGAGTTGCATCCAAGGAACAACGAAGCACTTTCCCGCGTCTGGACCGCTCAAGTGACCCATGGGCTTGAGCTAACGACCCCCAAAGGTGCACAGCCGGTGGAGTCTCGAGAATCCTTATGAGCCACTCACTGCTCATTTCTCAACACGGCCCGGTGCCCGGGGCTCTTTGCCTCTATCCACCAGCCTTATTCCAGTTAGGAGATATGGGGTATTCACCTTACCATTCTCAGATTGCCCCAGATGAATGCAACGTACCCGACCAGATCGGCGTCTGGACAACCCCGGTTGAAACGTCCTACCCCAAGTAAAGTCTGATTGTAAGGGTCCAGAGATAGGTTACTGAGATATTTGAAGGACCTGCAGGTGACTCGCGCGGGGTTGTCCTGCGGCTGGGTGCCCGCAAGGAATAACCATGCTGCCATGGTGACACGAGCTGCAGGTATATATATATAACTTCCCCTCACGAGGGACATTCTCTTTCTGATGAATCACCAAGCACGACTCGCTCACTACCCTCTTCTAATCCCATTTCCGACCTTCTAACCCCGTTGCCGAAAGGATCGTCCAGCCTTGACCATGGGTTTATATACTAAACTCGCTAGCGACATTACCGAAGTCGACGTTATCATCGCTGGAGGTACGCTTGTTCTGCACCTAACCCACCGACACTGCTAATTTCTTGGACTAGGTGGAACAGCAGCATGTGTCGTAGCCGGGCGTCTGGCGGAGGCTGATCCAAATCTGTCCATCCTTCTAATTGAAGGCGGGCAAGATAACCGTGGGGTCGAGAGCATTGAGAACCCTGTCTTTTTCCTGGATCACTTGCTGCCAACCTCCACCACGACCTTGTTCTACAAGGCTAACAAGTCAGATAAACTCGCTGGACGTGAGTCCATTGTTCCCTGCGGTGGAACTCTTGGTGGAGGCTCGTCGATCAATTTTATGATGTACACTCGTGCTCAGCGAGCAGACTTCGACTCTTGGAAGTCTCCAGGATGGTCTGCTGATGAGATCTTTCCGTTTTTGAAGAAGGTATTCATTTTGAGTTATTCTGGGGTCTTCTGACACTCTTGCTAATTCCGTCTAGCTTGAGACATACCATGGCCGAGGTAACCCGGAACACCACGGCTTTGACGGCCCGGTCCACATCTCTGACGGTACATACCGTTCCAAGAACCCAGAAAGTGACTTCATCAATGGCGTGTCTCAAGTCGGCTGGCCAGAGGTCCATGACTTGCAGACCCTTGACGCCAACAATGGCGTTGAGCGATGGCTCCGATATGTTTCCAAGGATGGTCGTCGGCAAGACACTGCTACGGCTTATCTTCACAACAAGATCGACAACAAGAAGTATCCGAACCTCCATGTCCTCGTGGAGTCAAAGGTTGTCCGTGTTCTTCTTGATAACGATAAGAGAGCTGTTGGTGTCGAGTACACTCCCAACCCAGCTTTCCAAGCTCAAATCACCCCAACTCAACATCCTACCTTGAGTGTCAAGGCTCGAAAGCTGGTCGTTGTTTCGTGCGGTGCCCTGGGTACACCACCCGTGCTTGAGAGGACAGGCATTGGCGCCCCTGAAGTCCTCAAGAAAGCTGGCGTCGACGTCAAGGTTGACCTACCTGGTGTTGGTCACGAGTATCAGGATCACAACCTCATTCTCTATCCTTACAGAACCAATCTCCAACCCCATGAAACAGCCGACAGAATTCTCAGAAACCCTGACAAGCGCCAAGAGTTTATCAAGTCAAAGGATTCCATGTTGGGATGGAATGCGATTGATATCTCTTCTAAGCTCCGACCTTCGGAAGCCGATGTTGCTTCACTTGGGCCTGAGTTCCAGAAGGCTTGGGATCGGGACTTCAAGAACCATCCTAACCGACCATTGATGCTGATGGGTATGATCTCTTGCTTCCTTGGAGATCCCTCGACCGTTCCTGAAGAGCAATATGTCACCGTCGGTAACTACACTGCTTACCCATACTCTCGCGGCCACGTCCACATCACTGGCGCTGGGCTCGATGACCCTCTTGACTTCGATGTTGGATTCCTCAGCGACGAGAATGACATTGACTTGAAAAAGCAGATCTGGGCTTACAAGAAGTCCCGAGAGATCATGCGTCGCACAAAGATGTACCGTGGCGAGATCGCAGCTGGTCATCCAGCATGGCCCGCAGGATCCAAGGCAGCTTCTGTGGAGATCAACGAGGCTCTCAGTGATGTCACAGATCTCGAGTACTCGGCGGAAGATGACAAGGCTATTGAGGACTGGGTCCGACAGAATGTTGCCACAACATGGCACTCCATCTCCACTTGCAGGATGGCGCCTCGTAGTGAGAATGGTGTTGTGGACGAGAGACTGAATGTGTATGGCACAAAGGGTCTCAAGTTGGCTGATTTGAGTATTCCTCCGGAGAATGTCGGTGCGAACACGAACAACACTGCTATTGTTGTTGGCGAGAAGGCTGCAGATATCATCATCAAGGATCTGGGCCTTGGTCCATCTGCTAAGTTGTGAGATGGAGGTAGCTTGTTGACTAGAAGACAGTCTTCAAAACCTGACTTGGGCTTGGACAGTTTTTTTTTTTTGTAGGGAGGTTGAGAACATGAGTTTGGCTTGATGTTTGGTCGTAGCGTAGCAATCAGTAACATATACATACAACCTAGGTCTTGAAGCCTGAAACCTCACTTAGGAAATTAAGAGATTTTTTTGACTTGCAAGATTGAAGACCACGCAGGTTACTATCTCAATATCAACGTTGTTGAAGCTTATTATAGGCAATAAGAGTACCTGTAACAATGTTTTATTGGGCGTTTCTTGAGTTATGCATGTCCTCAGCTTTGTCATGTATCGTGTAACAGCGATTTGAGGAGCGAGACAAGTGCCCACCACGGAACAGTCCAGTAACACTTCCACGCCAGATTTTCAGAAGCTTCCAGGAAGCGATGCAGACTGTGACCGGCGCAACAGCAAAAAGATAGCATGAGAAAACACCAAAAAACATACAACAGCGGGGATTCGCTGGTCGTCACCGACCCAACTACTAATCCGCCGGTTAGTGGCTTGACTATGGGAGAGCAGACGGGATCCCGTATTTTCCACTACCTATGGTCGTATGTGATAGTGATGCTGTCGTCAAGGCCTATAGCCTCAACATTACGGCATTGCAGACGACGGTTGGGTCACCAATCCACGGCCGGATGCTACAGATCTCGCTGCGCTCCACAAGACAAAAATCTCTGCTCCATACCTTCACAGGCTCTCTTTTGTGCTCCTGGAAACTCTGATGTCAAGCATTGAGGTTGTTTAATTTTTTTACTCTTGTTGAGGTTCCGAACTCCTCGGCCTCAACAGAATTGGCCCTACTGAGCCCACCTCATTTCTCTTTGGAAAGATATTCCATTGGTGTCTCGGTTCTGTCTCTGATTTGGTTTCGCAATAGTTGGCGTATTGCTATTGGCCCCCAGCCGAAGTGAATATGCGGTGCTGTGTACTGTTGCGATGAGCTGCCGATGCTTGCTGTCTATGGAATGAACAGCGATTGTTGCGTAATGTGTGCCAATAGCATGTGAAATCTACCAGGATCGCATCAAATGCTGAGGGCCATTTGGCCTTCCCTTTATGGTGTTCAATACCGAGCAGGTTGCAGTGCATTCGTATTAAAAATGGGCTTCGGTGCGACCATCTCCACATCATACATGCATGAGGATACATGCGAGCTATGGGGAAGCGCTTTGGGGGTTTCCAGTACTACCTATGCTATCAGTCAAGGCAGTGTACCTTGTGTGAAGAGTGACAGGCGGCGGGCCGATCGGGAACCAAGGGCGGCCGACAAAGATATAGCCCCAGGAGCAGGAGGCGGAAACAGTGGCCATCCCAATTGGCCTCGTCTATCCTGAATATTAGCCGAGTGGGTATACAGCATATGATGCCACTTGAGTTACACGCAAGCATGAACAGGTCATAAAGAGGGGAGCATCCCAGTGTTGAGTTGCAGGTTTCCTGCAGCGCATTTGTATCATCCGCAAAATGGCTACCCCAGCTGCTCAACCAACAGCCGAACGTGCTGAAGGCCCTCGTGATGTACCTGGCATACTAGAAGCAGACGTACCATACCCAAAACTATGGATAAAAGCAACATGCTGATTAAGAGTAGGACGATGGTGGAGATACTGATTCTACATTAGACCTTGGGTCAGTCATAGCGACGGATATCTTGTGACTTCTATGCTGACAATCAGTGCAGAGAGGGTTCTTCCAGTTACATGACATCTCTCAAATCAAGCATTTTCAGCTACAGGTGAGAGGCCAAACTTCATAGCCAATCCTGCTTGCTAAAGCTATTTAGATATGAGGTAGGGAATAAAAGATTCATGGGTGGCCGGTAGCCTAACAGGTCAACAGCATGGCCGTCGGTATCATGCGTTCCATGAAGGAGCGTACTTGGTGGTAAGTCTTCTCGCCTGCCGAAATCTCAAGTGCAAACCGACAAACCATAAACTGTAGCCAAACGACGACGAAGAGCAGAACCGCATGGACTTGGTTCACCATATCTACAGTCTTCTTCTTGCGGGGAAGCTTCATACAGCTCCAATTGACAACCCCCAACGTGTCCTTGATCTGGGTACAGGTACTGGCATCTGGGCTATCGATTTTGCAGAGTAAGTTATAGCCTCTTGGTGACAAGTCGAAGTCCCATTGTTGACCTCGGGAAGCGAGCACCCTTCAGCCGAAGTCGTCGGGACAGATCTGAGCCCCATCCAGCCTGACTGGTGAGTTATGGGGATCATGTCTTGAACCTTGCCCAGACTCATATTTTATGCAGGGTTCCTGCCAACTGCGTCTTTGAAGTCGATGACTTTGAAGACCCGTGGGTATACAAGAAGCCGTTCGACTACATCCATGCCCGAGAGCTTGAAGGATGCATCGGCAACGAGCAGCAGTTCTTTGACCGTGCGTTCGAAAACCTCAACAGCGGCGGTTATCTTGAACTCCAAGCCCAGCGTGGTTTCTTCATGTCAGACGATGACTCGATCAAGAAGGCCGTGAATGCAGAAGTCTGGGCTGAAGCAGTACGCGACAGCAGCAACAAATTCGGAAAGCCTATCGACTGCGCCATGAACTGGAAAGACAAGGTGATAAAGGCGGGCTTCGTGGATGTCCAAGAAGAAGTCCGAAAGGTGAGGATTATACCTGACGAAAAAACAAGGCGTTAGCTGATAATGAGACAGATCCCAATTGGTGCCTGGCCCAAAGATCCTGTTCTGAAGGAAGTAGGCAAATGCCAGGTTGTTCAATCATGTGCAGCAATTGATTCTTACACTCCCATGCTTCTGGAAAAGGTCCTTGGATGGGGTAAAGAAGAGACTCAAGTTCTAATGGCGAAGGCCAAAGGGGAGCTCCGAAATCCCTCTATCCATCTATATCTTCCTGTCTACTTTATCTGGGGAAGAAAGCCGTAGAATCCCGACCTCCGGCTGTCAGTGCCAGATTTGACATGAGATTGAGTGGTACAGGTGATGTAAAAGGCAAATAAAAAGACGAAAGGTCCACAGAACCGTGTGGATTGGGTTGCAGAGATATGATTAGGAGCTACATAGTATCGACGCTGTGAGTGAGCGCTTGCTTGGATTTCGCTTGTTTCGCAAGTTGTGATGAGAAACTTGGTGGTAGCTACAAGCTCTCAGCTTGCCATCGTGACACTCACTCAGCCCGGTTCATCATATGAACGCCAGTAAGCTTCCGTTCCCGTGGCCATGCAGCCATTGCCAAGATGTCATTTTGCGCTCCTGGGATGGACGAGCCTGCAAATCCCAATACGCCGCCCGTTCTCGGACTCTATTACGGTCCTGATGCATTGCCCTTAATCTTGTCAAGTCCAACCGTCTACAGTCGCACCTGTTCAGTGATGGCGCCTCGTGTGCGTCAGTCTGGATGCAGGTGGTGGGTTGTTGGATTGAACTGATATCTAGGTTGGCAATAGTGGGCATCGTTTGGCCGGTAGACGTTTACAGAGCCCCTGTGGCCCACTCAACTTACAGCACTGTTAGCCGCTGCCGCTAAAGTTTCTGAGATCGTCGTTGACAGAGGCTGAAGGTGGCGCTTAACGGTAGCCGATCTTCTTCTATCACAAGGGTCTGATTCCTGGTTCTTAGAGGAAAAAAAGAGGAGATGAGTCGTGCGATTAGGCGAAGCTCGCGACATGAGTGGAATAGGCCAGCCTCCAAATTGTGTCAATTCCATTCCATGAGACCTACGATAAGGTACCTACCTACCTAAGGCTGGTGTTTGGACCCCGCCACCAAATGAGACAGCCCGTTGAAAACGACATTAACGTTTAAGGAAGCACAATACATAGAAAGTCATGTGCACCAATCACTGGTACTCTAGCTGCCTTGTTAAATCCCTGTGCGAGATACTCTCACATAATTAGGTAGCTAGGTAGTTGACTGCGGCGTGTTTGTCCTGGCTAAGGTAGCCTGCCTGCGTAAACATTCCATGGATCCATCCATGCCCGCCCCGGTAACCTTCGCGGGGAATAATCCGCTGAAACCCCTGCAATACGGCACACAGGGCGTTTGTATCCACTGAAGCGTTGGAGATGATTTAGCGACCGCACGTCAACCAACAGCGCACCTCAGCCAAAACTCACCAACAGTTTCTTTGCTTATTATGGGCGTTTGAACGCAACCTCGTTTGCCTGGAACTCTACAAGGGTTTGTTTATCTTCTTCTCTCTTATCCCTCTGCAATTGAGTCTTGTTACACACAACGGAGACCAATCGGAGCTCGGCTTCAGTTTTCCCGACAGATGCCTCCTGGCAACGCAACGGATCAAAAGTTGTTTGCTCTTGCCATGAGCCAACAGACCCAGAGCCTGATTCGTTTTTTCCCTCCTTCAGCGCGCCCCTCGCTTCTATCTTCGCGTCAAAGGGGCGCACCTATATCTTCGAGACGTTTTCCTATGGTTGCTGCCGACTCCTCTCGACCTACAACACGAATTCCACAACATACATGCCATGAATGCGAACCACGACGAGGCACCAGCCTTTTACGATGACATTGGGGTCGGTGACGCAAACCCAGAGGTGCAGAAATGCGTCAATCGCATCTACAAGGCATCTGGGAAATATCCCTGGGACTGGCTGCCACGCGATTACGTTCCCAAGGTCTCTGCTTGGGGGACCAACGCCGCGCTGAACCTTGCCCTTGCCGTTGAAGCTGTTCACGCCCATGGATCAACGGTTACCATGGATGAATTGCGCGATTTCCTGGTACGAAGGGCCAGAGAGCGCCAGCAGTTGAGCAAGTATGGCAAGCCACTCAAACCCACAATGAACTCGGATTGCGTGAAGGCCAGAAAGTGGATTGAAGACAACAATCTCAGCTCCCAAAGCACATCGAAACAGAACAAGCACAAACGTTCAGGCCATGATGGCACCTTTGGGGAAGCCAGACCAAACACATGGCGCGGGCTCACTATCGCTCAAAAGAAGCAACCCCAGGACAAGCTTGACGACGACGATGATGACGATGACGATCTATTCCCAAGGATTGACTTCAGTAGAGAAATGAGTGTTCTCAGTGATATCAGCAACGTGAGCAGTGCGATAGGTCCATCCGATCGGAATCAGCACTCCCCTCGTCCCCCACCCGATCGGACTTGGACTCATAAGCGGGATATGCCTCCTCGTATGTTTCTATATATCTCGTTCTTGAGCTGAACCAATGACTGACACCCTCTTAGCACCCTCTCCAGTCCCCAGCAAACGCTCTCGTCAGGTCGAACAATTCGTATCGAGCAATATCGATGACTCCAAGCTAGCATCCGGCCTAGTCGACGCCGAGGAAGAGGCATGTCTCAATCAAGCAGTCAGTACCATGCCTCAGCCATTCAGATAAGCGTCGAGGCTAATTCTATCTCACTTTGTAGGAAACTATGATGTTCTATGCTATCAATCGCAACCTACGAACATCATGCGAAAGGATTGAAGCTGCTGAGAACCTGATCAACATATACAACCAGGAGATAGACACTACCCGAAAGAATTTAGCTATAATCGACAAGGGAGTCAGGGACGTCCTCCAAACAGCCACGAAAGACCGAGATGAAAACCAAGAGAACGTGAGGCAATTAAGGGAGGAAAAACACAGGTTGGCCGCGATGATAGAGGACCAGGGTGGAAAGTGTTCGGAAACTCTGCAGGCTATGTACGACGGTTTTATTCTGGAATATGAAAAGGCTCAGAAAGAGCTTCAAAAGGCCCAAAACACTTTATGTGCGATAGAAGAGGAAAGTCGGAAGAACAAGCAACATCAAGAAGGACAAGATAAGATCGCGTCTCTGGAGAGGGACATTGCCAAACAAAAAGATATCATCAAAGGGAAGACGAGGAGGAAGTTAGAACTCGAGACAGCCCGGTGTTATGTGGATATCTTGAGCAAACTTGGGTCTGCTTCGGACGAAGTGCTAGAGGCAGAACACGAAGCAGCTATGAGGAGGCAAGAGTACTTGTCATAGCACAACTTTGGTTGCTACAGCCAGCACCTGGAAAAGTCTGGAGTATGTTCAAGCATTATGATTGGGTTCATGTCTGTCAAAGGCTTTATTTGGCGAATGGTTGGTAATGAAAAGGACTTGAGAGCTAGCTTTGAGATGAAGAGCAACTTGAATTAAAACTAGAATCAAGTGCAAACGTGGGTATTTACTTCATAATAACAAGAAAACATCAAACCCTTGCCCTCCTGTGGTCTTCTTGCCTCACCACCTGTGCTAGATGGTTGGTCGTGAGCCCTGAGTTCTTCACGGAGGGACAGCAACCTTGAATCCATCTTGGATAGTCTTTCCTTCAAAATTCTCTCGATGACCCGCTCCTCAAACACTGCGACATCATCGAAAGAGTCAGACTCTTCCTCATCAAGGTCCCCGTCTCGTCGTCTATGAGTCGCGAAGCGTAGCGGCGTTTGTGTTGGCTTGACTTTGCGCACAAAGTCCCGTCTTCGTGTGTTGTACCTCTCGGACCTTGCGCTCCAGAAGTCTTTGGCCATCTCGCCGAGTTCAAGAGTTTTCGCCGCTGTAAGCCCAGCGTGACTCACATCGACCTTGGACTTCCACTTGCCGGGCTTGTAAGTCGTGAAGCTCATCTCTTTGATGTGATGTCGTATTCTCATGTCAAGGAAATGTCCCGAAGCTGGGAGGACCTTATCAACAAGGCCCATGTCTCTCGCTTGAGAAGCAGATATGGGTAGCATAGCGCGCAGTATATACCTTGAGCGCTCTGGTCCACAGCGGCCGACGTAGGATAGAGAGTGATACTCAGAGCCGTAGAGTCCGAGGGTTCGATAGGCGGGATTGAGGACGACTTCGGAGCCTGCGATGACCACGTCACAAGCAGCTGCCAAGGCCACGCCGCCAGCAGCACAGTTCCCTCTCAGCGCCGCAATGGTAGTGACATTCTTCCGAGGAAATATGTCCAGTAGCATATGCACCACATCATCAATGCGATTGATGTTCTTCCAAGACTCCGCTGCAGGGTCATCACTGGCTTCGATGACGTTGAGGGCAATACCATTACTGAAATATGAGTCGCCGCCCATGAGCACGACGGCATCAAGAGCCTCACGCGAAGCGACGAATTCAAGAGCTTCAATGAGTCGCGAGCATTGAGACGTGCTCATGGCACCGTTGTAGAACTCGAAGTAGACCAATGCGACTTGGCGCTTGCCCGCACTCGCGGCAAACTCTACCCAGATCTCTTGATGAGTTGAGTATGTCGCTTTGGACCATTCAAAGAGAGGGCGGAGTGATAGTGAACTGTTCAAGGTGTTTTGATTGATGAAGCCGAGATCAAGAAGGCCAGAGACAGCGGGGACTTTGGGCCAGAGCATCGGATCAGCCTTGCGCTTCACTCGACGGATGTGAGTGATCCAGATTCCTTGTCCATCACAGGTGGCGACGCAGACAGCCTCGTCTCTGCAACCAATGATCTGTCCAGGTCCGCGCTTGCATTTCGCATCCCTCCCAGCCTCAATCGTACCTCCATAGACGTAGAGGCCGACTCCTCCAAACAGCTTTGTGAGGCAGCCAGGCTGCGAATCAGAAGACCTGATCTTTCGCGATATCGTCCGGGCAGGTTCGTATTGGATGTCGAAGTCGCGGTCCGCTGCCTTGAGAAGTGGTCGGCGATGTGTTGGTCCGCCGAGGAAGGGCTTGCGCAGTGTCACTGACAGGCTTTTGTAATTGCGGTTGGGGACAAGGTCGACTGAGATGCCACGAATATCCTGTTTCTCCAGCAGTGAAAGTCGCGAGAGAGCTGCTGCAATGCCTGAATCAGAAAAGCCGTTAGCTGCCGAGACAATGCGATGCAGAGCAGTAGCGGTGGCGGTAATCGCTGCTTGGGTGACCTCTTTGCGGTAGAGGGTTGACTTGGTGACTCCGGGGGCGTCGATGTCGATCTTGAACTGCTCGAATGCCCAGACTGGACCAGCGTCCATCTCGTCAACAGCTTGTAAGACCGTGACACCCCAATGCGACCGGCCGTTCTGGCTCCAAGACTGGGACTTGAGTAGTTGATCGGAGTCTGCGACGTTGCCATCGTCGCCCATGAGCACCCAGTCGAGGGCGCTTGGTCCAGCATCACCTGGCGGTCCAGGATGGACGATGAGGGTGAGATACTTGGAGAAGATCTCGCTTGGGACTCGAGTAGTCATGAAGGGGCAGACGATGACGTTTGGTTGAAACAGGGCCGCAGCCTCGATCATGGCTTTGTCGGATAGCGCATACTCAATCGTGACATCGTGTTTCTGACTGAGGATAAGATACAGCTGTTGAGAAAGCGAGTTGTGCGCGGTACAGAGAAAGAGGATCTTCATGGGAGGTGTAGTAGGCAGGCGACGCTCACCCGAATCGCTCGAGCGGCTGGTCTCGCTTGTACCTCGTGATAGCTTCAGTGAACCCATTGTGAGACGTTATGACGATTATGACGAAAGTAGCAGCAGCAGCTGGGGATGTCAGATGGCAGCTTCATGGGGTTTAAGTAACAATCTCCACAGGCCAGTGAATAACTCGAGGTTGCGACGGAATGACTGACAGTGTAACAGCATCATCGCACTAAGCAGCCCAGCCGTGAACAAACGCGCAGGTGTCACTCAATCATACCCATCAACAAGCAGTGAATCATTGGCTCGATGAGATCCGGCTACAATTTCGGTGGCTGTTGATCTATCGAAACTCTCACGACTAAACCAGGATGGGCAAACAAGTTGCAGCACGGACGCAGCCATCACAATTGAAGATCGAACTTTGGCGACAGATTTTGTGTTTCATTGGATCGCAGTCTCACTTTTGGCTTCATTGCTTCGGGTGATGGGTGCCCCTTGCAGTCGCTTTGGCTTTCCAAGGGAGATTACCTGGCGCTTGGTTATTGGGGCCTTACCGGGAGTGTGAATTGATCGACACGGCTGAGTGGGTTAGCGGAGCTGAGCTTTCCTTCTTGTTGATCACAGGTCCCCGGTTTCTGGGTCGAGATGTATCGCAGCAAATCACTGAATGGAGACTTAAATCACGCATGCTGATCGAAAGCATGCTATGTAATGTTCAAGGGAGCATCATCGAATGCATGCCCTGCAGTGAGTGAATGGAGACTGAGGGACTGAGCGCGCGTCTCGTCTTATCTTATCAGGCTTTCGCTCAGACGCGCCAAACACCAAATTATGATGTCAGAAAGATTCCATATCACAAAGCCTAAGCCTTAGACCTTGTTTTGAGTGCCACGAAGAGAGCTGTGCGACACAAGCACAGCACTGTAACTCAAGTCAGAGCCCAAGGGATACATTAGTCCAATACACCCGGTTGGGTTCTGAGGCCTTTGGTGCTGGAAACAGTGATACACTGATACGCGTCGCCGAAAAAATACGGAAATTGGTAATTCCGGTTATTTATTTGTGGTGGAGAGAGAGACCGGAGCGATCACGCCAAAAAGTCAAAGCAGCCCTTCACGACGCAGGGTAAGTTGATCGGCATTCTCGACTCTTGAAGGCATGGAGCTAAAAGTCCTCCCATTGCATGATAAGTGTTGATCTCATGACTCTTGTCACAAAAAGGGAGAATTGGGCCAATTGGCTTCGGTAGATTTAGAGCGTCTGCAGGTTTGGGATTGTTTTCACGCAACCTCATGGCAGCGGAACAAATGCCGACTCAAGGGATGATGCTTGATTGACCTTGATCACAGCTAGTAGTGTCGACGTAGGGAAACTAAGTTGTCGCCCTGAAATGACAGACTTACAAGTGCAATATGACTGGCAAATTGCAGCCCGAACTAACTATCGCACCATTCCTTCTACATTTCTCTTGGTCTTGCTGGTGTTTCTTGATTAACATGTCCATTACTGCACAGGATTGTGAATTGTTATCGATAACGACCAAAATGGCTTGCGGGGTCAATTACAGTATGGACCGAACCAGAGACCGGGGAGCTTCCGCCTCTATTCCGTCGCCATGAGATGGATTGGTCGAGACTACGGCCAACCCTAAAAATAGCGGCTTGAACACTGATGGCATTCATTATTTGGACTTCAGATAAGTGGCACAAGTTGGCACAAATTCGGCATGGAGACTTTAGCCATCTTCTGAGAATATAATCACATATGATTTAATTTTCTCTAATGCGCCCAACTCGACATACCTATCATTCTATTCATGCGCTGCCTAAAACATAAAATGTAAAGCTCTCGTTGGGTGAATCTTTTGCTACTTGGGTAGTAATGGCTGGCTGCTTAAACTCTGAATGAGTAACCGGAGTTATCGTAATGCCGTTTATATCATCTCGTCCCCTTGTCTGCATTTTATTTCGTGATAGCAATGAAATCTTGCCCCAGAAGACTCCAAGATACCTCAATATCTTCTATATCAATAAGAAGCCGATTATAATGTCACATCGTAGAGTCACAGTACAAAGATCCAATGGGAGGCGATGAAACCACGGCAGGTGACATGACAAGATCTGAACAGGGAATTATGCCGTTCCTAGACGGGATATACAATAGATCTCGCGCTATTGCTGTCAATGCGCAAAGTAAGGTAGTCAAGTGGGAGCAACATTAGTCTAGAAGGATAATAGAACATTTCATCTGCAGTTGACAAAAAGAGCTGTGGCAGGACTTAAAATGTTGGACAAGTTTCCATACCTACTGTGTCTAATATTCATTCTATATGATGATTAAAGACTCCTCGTCATGGAACTCAGCCATAAATACTACATCCAGGTCACAATGAAGACATTGCAACACCGTGCATGACAGATTACTGTAGCATGAATGCTCTTCTGACCATTCTACCTCATCATTTCTTGCGGCTGGTAGGAGGATTTTCGGAGAAAAGGGGATGATCCCCGGCTCGTCATCGTGTTGCATTGGCAATAGCGGCACAGATATTCGATACCCGCCATTGTAACGGTAAGATCCTCCATTACATGATCTTCCACCAACAAGATACATGACATGGTTGCAACTTCATGACAGACCTTGAGACAGCATCAATTTGCCTCCTTTGGTATGCCCCCTTCCGTTCTCATATCCCCCGTAAACGTTAAAGGTCCGCCGGACTTTATGCGGCACTTGCGACTCCAGCTGATGGCAAAAGGTTCATCCCTCAGCTCAACAATTCGTGGGTATGCACAGCGTGAACCCCACGAAACGAAGCTAAGACCACCATGGGATCTTTCTACAGCGCGGAAAGGGCGTTGGGTAATAATAGAACACATAAATGTATATCAGCGGGGATCTCAAGACTGTTCCGGCCTAGCGACTGGCGGAAAGTTTATATGGATTCCCGAAGTGTCGGAATCCCTAGATCCTCCAGACTCGGAGACCCATAACGGGACGGCTTCCCCTAGCAGGCTTGCCCTGAACAGTCTTGACCGTCAATCGTGAACTTCCAGGTTCGCAAGTCAGATAGGGAGTAAGATCATCGGCTTTCATGGGCACCGGTCGTCGGGGATAGAATACTGGTATTTTCTAGCTTATGTTTTGCCCCATTCAAAGGCGATACGGAATCAAGCCTGGCGATTCTCAGCTCCCCGCCCCGGGTGTCGGTGGTCGCAAGCATCGACCTGTAAAGGTTTAGCGCTCCAACGCTCGAGTTTGAGATTTGATCAGCTCAGCTTTATGTAATCGGACAATGCTTGAATGCCAAGGAACCTTGACATTGGTAGAACATGGTATTGAGATGACATTAGAGCTTTCCCGAGTGTCAGTTTAATGAACTGATCTCGCATGGTAATTACCTTAACTTTGTTGTGACCAAGGTATTTTCCGCTAACTAACGCATGCAGTGGATGGAAGTGTGCAGTTCAGTCAGCCTCCAGCGATAAGCTTATTTGTGGCCTCTGCCAAGATCGCAAGCCCCTAAAGTTGACAGCGAACTTTAAGGTAAGCAACACAATGGAACCTCAATTTCTTCAATCAAGGATACGCAAGTTCTTCCAATGACTTGCATACGTAACATTTTCTATGCGCTTAATGTATCCAACCTCATTCGATGGAAGTTTGCGGCTGTTTTACCGGCTGCCTGTTCACACCATCTGCCATTGGAAGTTGCGTACTGTTGAAACTGTAGCTGTCTCGAGTACAGCAGGGTCGCAGTGGAAGCCCTACGAAAATTGTGATGATACAAAGTACAACATTACGAATCGACACAGCACACTTCCCACGGGAAGATACTGCGGGGGCCACGGAGTAATGTTGTCTAAATGGCCTAGCAAAGGACCAAGTTTCGCAATGCAAAAGTCGTGCTAGTCTCCGTTGCGCTTGGATCAGATCGAGCTCTGGCTCCCAGTAAATCGGGACCTGACACCTGACTAGATAGTCTACCGTCCGCAAGCCACCGCAAGAGTTACTCTTTGGGTATCGGCCCATACTAAAGTTTGACATCAAACGTCTTGTAGGCACTAACTATGGTTCATCCCGTGGCGAGGAGCCGCTCAAGCCATAAACTTCAAGGCCAGTTTCATATTCCACGAAAAACATGTTCGCCGAACAAAACAAAACAGTCTCAGGCACCTTGGCGCTCACATTTGTTCTGAAGATCAGTTCATATGGTTCGATAACATGCAGTAAGTCTGATAGCAGCTGTGCATGTCCATCTCAACAAGAAAATTGTTGGAACATGTTGAAAACTGGTTGAACCTCGCCCCGGACCACTACAAATCATGAATTTTGCAGATTCGATGACCTCGTCTAGCTTCGTTTAAGGTTAACAATAATAGACTGCGCAGCGGTCAACTTAATTTGGTGAAGCTATGATCACCAGCCAGGGGCTTCCGCCCACTATCCATACCTCAAAAAGACGGGCATCGTTTCCAGACCCCTACCGCCAAGAAGTCTTGAGCGCCCCTGATTGAAATGAGCGTTTCATGGTCTCGCCTTACTTCAATCAGCGCCGTGAGAGCCGCCGCAAGGACGGGTTGAGCCTGGGTCTGCCGCGCCGTTGTTATAGCTGTAGGGCTATGATTGAAGCAGGTAAAAGAATGGAGAGTTCAATTAATTGACTTTTAGTTGATCAGCCATAGCTCAGAGTCAATCTACCCGTCTTTGAAGCATATTTTTTAGGTTGTTTTGTAGTGGTTGATGAACGAGCCTAAACGAGCTGTCATCAACCTTAGTTAGATTAAACAGCGCTGTTGATTGGTGCAATGACATTCTATCCACTGAAACAACCCCTAGAATACGGCTGCCACCCGCCGCACTCTGTAACAACAGTGGAGGTCTGTCTGATCAAGATAACGAAGCGAAGGCCAGCAACATGACCGGGTTCTTTTGCCTACAGAGAAGAAATGTTTTTCCCATCTTGGCGTTTTGAATTGAATGAGCTGGGGCTTTAGGCGCTCCAACGACCAAAGACATTCTTCCACCGGACGAAAAACTGGTTCTCTCTGGTGTAAGGCCGAGTACCGCGCCGTGCAGAATATCCCTGTGCGGCGCCAAAGATTGATGGTAGGGAGTAGGGACTCTCGAGATCCAGAATCTATAAAGATATCTCATGTCCTCCGTCCTTCTCGACTTTTTCCCTTCTCCTCACCATCAACAGATCTTCATCTTCTTTCATTCACTTCAGTCTTTCTTTCGAAGAGCTAGTCTCTCGTTCCTTTCGTTCCAATTCAACCGAGCCAGTCTCCAGCACTACCAATCTATTTACTATCCCTCAAACCAACCAACTCTTTTCAAAATGAAGTTCTCCGCTCTCGCCCTCGCTGCCCTCTCGCAGGTCGCCTCTGCCCACTACTTCTTCGACGTCAGCGCTCTCAACGGTGCCGAGTCCAAGTCCTTCCAGTACATCCGTGACTTCACCCGTCCCACCAAGTACAACCCCATCAAGTTCTCCTCCAACCCTTCTGCCGACATCCGCGACAACTCTTTCGCTGATGGTGAGGACATCATCTGCAACCAGGGTGCCACCGGAACCGGTGGTAACACTGAGGTCCTCGAGGTCAAGGGCGGCGATGTCATGACCTTCAAGCTCGCTGTTGGTGCCAAGATGGGTCACCCCGGACCTACTCTGGCCTACATGTCCGCCGCTGGTGGTGACGTCAAGTCCTACAAGGGTGACGGTGACTGGTTCAAGATCATGGAGGAGGGTGTCTGCAACGCCGGTGGTGACTTCACCAAGGACGCCTGGTGCAACTACGACGCCACCTCTTTCGACGTCCAGATCCCCCAGGGTACACCCAACGGCGAGTACCTCCTCCGAGTTGAGCACATCGGTATTCACCGATCCCACGTCAACCAGCCCGAGCACTTCGTCTCTTGCGCTCAGGTCAAGGTTACTGGTGGCTCCGACGGCACTGTCGACGCCGAGATGGTCAAGTTCCCCGGTGCCTACAAGGACACCGATGAGTACGCCAACTTCTCCATCTACAGCGGTGCCAAGGCCTTCCCCATGCCCGGCCCCAAGGTCTGGGACGGTGCCGCTACCGCTGGTGGCTCTACCGGTGGCTCTACTGGTGGCAACACTGAGGCTCCTGCTTCTACCTCCGCTCCCGAGGCCGGTAACGGTCAGCAGACCGGTGGTGAGCAGGCTGCTCCCTCTGCCGCTCCCTCTGCCACTCCCGAGGCTGGCAACAACAACGGCCAGAACGGTGGCTTCCAGGGCGGTAACCAGCAGTTCCAGGGACAGACTGGTTCCAGCGGCTCTCCCTGCTCCGCTTAAGCGAGCAACTTTTTTCTTGGAGACGCTGTATTGTTTAATTCTACTGAAGGGAGGAAGTTGAAGTATAGATGGAGGAGTTGAAGAGGTGGTTGGTCAATCTTGTATAAAAGAGTCCTGTTGATCGTTTCAAAACACCCAGATGAAGAGGGGATAGTCTGGTACTGTGCTTATCGTTTTTAGCTTTGTCTGTTTAATACGAAGCAGTCTTAGGACAAATCGTTGTTCCACCCATTCACAAGTGACCCAATCCCATGTCATCTAGTCGTCTTCAAACTATTCGACTCTCCCTGTATAGTCTCTTGCTAACTACCCAGTCTGAGTAATGGCTGCCTCTTATTACTCTTCAGTTGCTTGCTTATGTTATGATGAATAATAAATGGGATACAAGCTCCACTGTCAAGACCATGCTTTTGTTTGTTTCGTTTCGGAAAATGGATCTTGGCAGCCATGTGCACGCTCGGCAGCTGAATCTAGAACCGTGCTCAACGTCACGACAGGGCTGACACCTTAGCAAGAGGCATGTTAGAGAATGAAAACAGCAAAGCAAATCACCACCACTAAGAGTAAATATATGTATGCTGAATATTTGCAGTTTAGATCTCAAAACCCTTCGTCGCATTTCCTCACTGGCCAACCGTATCGCCATGTGCCGAAGTGATAATGTTTGCCGTGTGAATGGGGCACCAATCATTCTTTTGTGATACATAACGCTAAAGAAGCAACATCGCTCCGAGAAATCCTGACCCGATTGAACGATACTATTTATCTATCGATTCATGTAAGTGAGAGACTGATCTAGCCTCCATCGAGAAGTGCCCGAGCCGCATGACGTCAAGCATAAGCATGGTGAGACACTCAAAACATGTTTGTATCAAACCCTCAACACCGTGAAACGTCCTTCACTCTCACATTCATCACAATGGCTCAACCAAACAAATTTGATCGCGAAGGGATCTTGACAAACACTTCACTTCCGGAAGTTTACAGCAACCTGGTTGAATTGGCCGAAGAGTTCTCTGTACTTGGTGAAATCTATACCGCCAAAGAATTAGTTTCACTGCTCCTCAAAGGATACTACGTCGGAATGGCAACGCAAGCAACTCCATCATTTTGAGCCATTCTTTGCGGCTGCCGACATATGGCCTGATGAAATCCCCGAGAAGGAAAGAAGTGAAGCAGTATCTGATAAGACTGCATCCAAGCACGCCCTTGACATCGACGATGTCGAGGAACAAGATGACAAAGGCCACTTCCAAGAGCAGATAAAGAAGGTCCATCAATATGGCGCGGACGGTTCAAGCTTGGCCGATGCCCTATCCAGTGCCTTCAGGCTGGCCGCAAAGCAGACATCCGATCTAGAAGAAGTCCAGAACAATTCGAGAGTTCGAGAAGTTCTCGAGCTCATCGCCCAGAACTTATACAAGCGAGGGATTATCTCGCGCCTTGCTGGACGCCATGATCTCAGTGGACTGCTAGCTACAGGTGTATTGGCCCGAAAAGTCCCTGTTGACAAGAGAAAAATCCAGGCCCTCGGCAAAGACGCTGTTGCGACATTCGCAGAGCGTTTTAGCAAAGGTCGAAAACCACTGGATATAGAGTCAAAACCCATGAAAGACGTGCTTTTGGAGCTCGAACGGAACACGAAGCCCAAGTCCCTCGGTTACTGGGAAGAGATGCAACAAGATCCTCCGAAAACACTTTTCAATCTGCCACCGGCTACAGATGAGCAGATATCATCACTGGAGAAGAGGTTGAAAGTAACTCTACCAGATGATTACAAGGAGTTCCTGAAGATCACCAATGGATTCGGAGGCACATGGAACGGGTTTCACCTCGACCCTCCTCTCCATGGCGTCGACGATGTTCAATGGTCTGATCCTTTATTTGAAGTCCCTTATGTTCAATTTCACGAAAGCACAGTGGAGTACTCGCGCTGGATCTACCAAAGAGAGATGACTGGCCAAACTCCGGCCCAAACATTGAAATTGGCCGTGAAGATGTTCTCGGCATTCTGCTCATCACACCCGATTGTACCAAGACAGTTCTGGAGGCCTACGACACAGCATTCAAAGGGTCGGATACCTCGGAAGATGACAAGAAGCAAGAGACGAAGGTCATTGAAGCGCATCATGGAAGCTACGATGAGATGAAGAAGCTGGACTGGGCTACCATTGAGTTTCATGATTCGGAGGACATTCCATGCGGGACGTTTCGGCAGTTTCTTGAGAACAGATTGCGCCGAACAACGACTGTGGGGTACCCGGATGAAAACTCAAAGGAGGCTGGAAGTCTGGCTTATAGCTGCTTGGCTGATAATTCTTAAGCGAACAAGGAAGATATCAACATCCATGCCAGGCAACAGGGTTACAAAGATTTGTCACGTACGGAGTACACGTGTCAGCTACGGAGGCTCATAAGTAACAAAGTGTCAATTTCAATTCGCAAATGGTGTATCTGATCCTACGCTGCAAACAAAGTTCCGTCCGTCCCATGTTGATATATCTTATGCAATTTGGCTCCGAAAGATGCCGCCGTCCATTGTCCCAATTTTATCCGTGCCAGCGACTCCCTGAATCCGTTTTTATCCCTAAGCAAAAATCCGTGCCACCCATGTTTTCATTCCTTCGTGATCCGTTGCTTCCATAAACCGTAAATATCCAAATTTTGCATGTAAGTAGGACTAGCTACTGCTTCTCAATTAGATGTAGCCAGCTACATAACAGCACATCCACCAGAGGGTGAAGGTGAACGGCTCCTCTTCCCTCGCTGAGAGTGGCTCTTTGACTGCTTGGGCCTCGACGATCGCTGATCAGTCTTGCCCGTGCGTGTAGAGTATTGATCATAGGGCTTGCTAGCTGTTGAGCGTTGGCCATATGCCTTGCTTGCATGGCTGTGCGTTGTTGAGCGCTTGTCATATGTCTGGGATGGACGTTGAAGCCTGAGCCACCAGCAGACTTCTTCCTCGATACCAGACAAGATGGCGGTGAGTCTCTGCTGCCACGGGGCGAATGTGAAAGATTTGCCAAGGCTGGGCTTCGATGTCTTGGCTTTCGACAGGGGATACAATAACTGACCCCGGATTTCGTCTCGGTAGAGCGGCAAGTTCTTTGCTGTGATAAGGTGATAAGGTTAGATTGATGGATTCGCTGATTGCAGGGGTTGGTCGGGCGGGATTGACTCACGGGCTGGGTCTGTGTACTTGGCCTGGCCCTTTGCCGAATTGAACAGGGCTGTCAACGTGTTTGCTCCTCTGACAGCAGTATCGCACATTCGCTTCTTATCGTTCTTCAACTTGGTACGATCTTTGTGCTGTTTGGGCAGCTTGATGTCTTCAATTGCATCGACAACATCAGCGAGATAGTTGATGATGGATATCAACACCGCCCTCCCCAGCAAATCGCTATATCCACTGACGCCATCCGAGCGTCGTGGAATGCGATGGGCATGCTGGGGGAAATGAATATGATCGCTTGTTCGGTCTTTCATTATGGCTATTAAAAAAAGAGGTAAGTAGAGATGGAATGAATAGATAGATAGACAGATAGATAGATAGATTAATTAAGCATTATACTAGTAAGAATAAGGATAGAATGAGATGATCCAAATGAGAACCGTTTGGTGAACAGGCAGCCGCCCGCCTTTATAGCCAGATGGACGTTGTTTACGGAGGACCATGCCGGGGCCTTGTCAAGTCTCTCGATGTGGTGGTTTATACATGGAAAAGGCCAGAGCAAGGATGCCAATTAGAGAGAGGTCATTTCTCAACATTGTACGGTTACTAACGTAGTGGAGGTCTGTAACACGTTCGACGGGGCTCATGCACCAGAATAGTGGCCTGCAGCCTCATGTAGCCAACAACGATGAACTGTTACGCGGCCAACATGCCATGAAGAACGGGTCCGTCGACCAAACCAGACTTTTGCATGTCTTAGCATGTGGATTTTGGGTAAGATGGCATGCGAGTTCGAGCTGATTTGGCCATGCATGCAACGTAAAGCGGCTGTATAGTTTGCCAGGGTTGTATGCTGGTCTATGATCAAGACGATCCCTTTGCTTTTGGCCCAAGCCAAAAAAGCTTGACATCGGAATCCACTGTAACGCCTAACAGTGGAGAATGAGATGCCCACTGGAGGGAGGGCCTCGATTTTGGGTCTCCATTTGCCGGGTTTAACTAGGGCCAGTGTCCCCCGTAGTGTCGTGCTGTGCTGCGCTGGCAGAGCGTTCCGGTCGAATCAGATCATCAGTACTTGCACAAATCGCCACAATTTGCATGACAATCGTTGTGCAGAAAAATTCTCATCAGAAATTTGCTGTTACACAAGTCACTAGCCACATGTTTTATATGGATCAGGTGACCTATTCGTTGCTGTGAGTGAGTCAAGCTGCCAAGAATAGGACAGCAAGTCATCCCAAGTCGAAAATTTTGAGGGATCCGAGCTCTACCAGCACATGCCAATTCGAATTTTGCTGGCTCTGACTCAGAATTTGCGTTTCAGAAAAATAGTTGTGTTGTCAATTTGTGCGCTGCGTGACTGTTACACTCGCTAAATCACTGCGGGCGCATTTATACCTGTCCCTTCGGCCCTGACGGCAAGGAAACGAAACAATTTGTCTGCTCTGTTATGTTCTGTTCAAAATGGATTTCTGTGCATGCATTTCTCTGCATAGCATATGCATAGCACATCATCCATGTTATACATGAGTTGTGCAGATCCCTCTCATGTCATGTCATGTCCCCTGCATGAAACAAACGGACGGCGTACATAACTGATCGCCGACATCGTTTTTGCCTAAATACATAAACTTCAGCTTGCACGCTTCAGTACAGAGATCAGCAACATTGGCAATGGCTAACGTTAGAATTTCGGAGAGATTGCCGATGTCACTTCGCGGGGAAATGAAGCTGCGCACTGTCCCGTTCTATTGCCAGATTGATCTGCCATTCTCAGAACTTAAGCTTAATCTCTCGATGCTTACCTTATTGTAGAGTTTGGACTACTCCGTAGATTATGGCAGCTTGCAAGAGCTCACCATCAATTATGGCAGCGTAGGTAATCTGCCATAAAGCTCTCCCAATGCTTCACTGGTGTTATTTCCTTATATCCGCCATTCTCACTCTATGGGCCCCAGGCCAGTCCACCTGCCCTGAGTCCAAAAGATCAGCCAAGTCCGGACGAACAGTGAAGCTCGGTCCATTTACCCCGAAGTGAACCTGGATGCCGATTGATGGACTAACTAATACAGCATCATCGGCTGCCGATCTCAGCCGTAGCCATGATCTCGAGGCTAATTCAAATAGCCTGAATCAATTCACCTGTAATTACTCCGCATATCATCGTGAGACATGCTACGATATAAGACGATGGCCTCGCTTCAATCAGACGGAATGTCACAGACCATCGCAGTCGCAGTCATAGTTTACCATGTGGCTCTCGACTTTACTCTTCGCTTTGTTCACCTGCGTTATCGCAGAGGATGGCATTGATGGTTGGCTGAGATACGCTCGCTTGCCATCCAGTGTCTCCATCAATGCCAAGTCGCTTCCCCAAAAGATCCGTGTAATTGGTGGTTCCACAAAGAGCCCCCTCGGCAGTGCTGCCTCGGAACTCCAGAAGGGCTTCAGCGGTATTCTCAACATCGACTTGAAGACCGACAGCAGGTCAAAGTCGTGCGACTTCTCACAGTCAATTGTCGTCACCACGGAGGAGAACCTCAAGAAGGCATGCAATGGCAAATTGTCTCATCCCAAGCTTGAGGCCGATGGCTACTGGCTCAGCACCTCTGGCAATTCTGTCAAAATCATTGGTCAGAATGAGCGCGGTGCTCTCTATGGCGCCTTTGAGTACCTATCAATGCTCGGCCAGGGCAACTTCAAGAAAGTCGAGCGAGCATCGAACCCCAGTGCGCCCATTCGATGGGCCAACCAGTGGGACAACCTCAACGCGAGCTCGACCCATGGCTCCATTGAAAGAGGCTACGGCGGTCCTTCCATCTTTTTCGACGGTGTCAAGAACGTGCGAAAGGATCTCTCACGGGTTCCTCTCTTTGGACGTCTTCTCGCTTCCATCGGTATCAACGCCGTCGTCATCAACAACGTCAATGCCGATGTCAGACTATTCAACTCTGAGAACCGCAAGGGCCTTATCGAGATTGCCGACCTGCTTCGCCCCTGGGGTGTTCAGGTCGGTCTTTCGCTCAACTTTGCGTCACCCCAGTTGCTCGGAGGCCTGGATACCTTTGACCCTCTGGACGAGAAGGTGATCAAGTGGTGGCATGGCCTGACCGATGGTCTTTACGATGGCATCCCTGATATGGCGGGCTATTTGGTCAAGGCAAACTCAGAGGGCCAGCCTGGACCTATCACGTATAACCGCACTTTGGCTGATGGTGCCAACATGTTTGCCAAGGCCCTTGAGCCCCACGGCGGTGTCGTGATGTTCAGAGCTTTTGTTTACGACAAGCTTGACTGGACTGACTGGAAGGCCGATCGCGCCAACGCTGCTGTCGAGTTCTTCAAGGAGCTGGACGGAAAGTTTGACGACAACGTGGTCGTTCAGATCAAATACGGCCCTATTGACTTCCAAATTAGGGAGCCTGTTAGTCCTTTGTTTTCACATCTTCGAAAGACCAATAGTGCTATCGAGCTACAGATCAGTCAAGAGTACTTAGGGCAGCAATGCCACCTTGTCTATCTGGCTCCATTATGGAAGACGATCCTGGATTTCGACATGCGAATCGACGGCAAAAAGTCCCAGGTTCGTGATATCGTGTCAGGAAAGGTCTTCAAGCGACGTCTAGGAGGATATGCTGGTGTCACGAATGTTGGTCTGGACAAGACGTGGCTTGGAAGTCACCTGTCGATGTCGAACCTGTATGCATTTGGACGTCTCGCTTGGGACCCTACGGCGGATTCCAAGGAAATCCTCGAGGACTGGACGCGTCTGACATTCGGACTAGACAACAAGGTCCGAAAGGCCATCACTGATATGTCTATGGCTTCTTGGCCGGCCTATGAGAACTATTCCGGCAACCTGGGCATTCAGACCTTGACTGATATTCTCTACGCCCACTACGGACCCAACCCAGCTTCGCAGGACAACAACGGCTGGGGACAATGGACCAGGGCAACCCAAGATCACATTGGTATGGATCGTACAGTTAAGAACGGAACTGGAAATGCTGGGCAGTATCCTTCTGAGATTGCTAGGAGGTTCGAGAACCCCGAAACGACCCCCGATGACCTCATGCTCTGGTTCCACCACGTCCCATACACCTTCAAGCTCCACTCTGGAAAGACTGTGATTCAGCATTTCTACGATGCTCACTACAAGGGTGCCGCTACAGCCCAGACTTTCCACAAGACTTGGGCGTCGCTCAAGGGCAAGATCGATGATGACAGACTCGAACACGATCTCTTCAGACTAAAGTACCAGGCTGGTCACTCGATCGTTTGGAGAGATGCTATCAACGAGTTCTACCGCAACTTGTCTGGCATTCCTGACAAGCAGAACCGTGTTCGTAACCATCCTTACAGAATCGAGGCTGAGAAGATGGAACTCGATGGCTATAAGCCTGTCAACGTCACGCCTACTGAGACTGCTTCCAAGTATGTTGCTATTTACACAAACAGCACTGGAACAGCAAGCACCACTCTCAAGTCCCCCAAGGGAACATATAATATTGCCGTCAACTACTATGATATCGTTGGCGGAAAGTCTACTTGGTCTGTATATCTTAACAAACGACTGATCGGCAAGTGGGTTGGAGACAATGAAGAGCGACTTGGTCATTGGCCAAGTGAATTCCTTGATGGTCACTCTGCCACCCGTATTACTTTTGAAGGCGTCAAGATCCAACCAGGCGACAAGCTCGTGATCATTGGAAAGGCTGATGGCAAGGAAACAGCTGCGTTGGATTATGTTTCAGTTTTGCCTCAGGGCATTGTTGACTAGTTAGTTATTCCTGTACACTTTTATCAAATTTATGACGCATCAACAGAAAAGAATACGAAACATGTATTGCTCCAATGTTCAAATGTCAATTTATGTGTACTCGTAACTAGCTACAATCCAAATAAAACATTCTACGTCCTTGACAAATAATCTGATCCAACTTCAAACTTTTCACTTTAATCAGATCAGCCATTCTTGTATAATTTACAGGAATGACGGGTTGGCGTTGTCGAGGAGCTGCTCGAAGTAAGCCTGGAACCAGGTTCCGGCCTCAGGAGCGGGCCTAAAGATGAACTGTTAGCACGGAATGTAGCGAGAATATCGAATGGAGCAACTTACTTGAGAGCATCATCGAGACCACAGTGGTAGTCGTAGCGAGCAGCCGAGGTATCAGAGGTACCATCAGACTCACCGCCAGGCTTGACCCAGACGAAAGCATCGGCGAGAGCATCACCAGTGTTGGTGGAAGGTCGGAGTCCGAAACCAGTACCCTTGGCGTTACACCAATCACCCTGAGCCTTCTGGCCAGTAGGCTGCTTACCAGATCGGCCCTGGTCGACGATGAACTTGACGTTGGACCAACCCTCCTGGGCAAGAAGAGGAGCGAAGGCGTTGATGTATCGCTGCTCGTCGTAGTTGGGGTTGCTCTCGGTGTAGTCGGGCTTGGTGGAGAGCTTCCAGCCATTGTAGTTGGAGACGTTGGTGACGAGACCGCGAACGCGAGAAGGCTTGCCAGCGTCCTTGTAGATTTGGGCGTAGAGCTTAGCAGCAGGACCGATGTTGGCGGGCCAGCCGAGCCAGCCACCGTGACCGGCATCGAGGTACATGGAGACGTTGGGAAGGTTGAGTTCTTTGATGGCATAGACGGTGAGTTCCTTGTAAGCACTCTCGGCCTTGGCGCACTTGTCGACGTTCAGGTTGGTAACCAGGTTAGCAAGGGAGTCAGGCTCTGTAATTGGGTTAGCTAGTTAGATGTCAAGAATCAAGCTCTACTTACCAATAACAAGGATGACCTTGGTGTCAGAGTAGTCCTGGAGGATGCCCTTGATCTTGGCGATGTAGGCCTTGTACTTGTTGGCACCATCCTTGTCGAGGGAGTACTCTCCATTGGAGGCAGCAGCGGCGCAGTCACGGTTGGGAAGATCGTAGACGACGAACTGACCGGCATAGTTGCCACCAGCCTTGTTAGCCTTGCGAATATCAGCAAGGGTATCCTCCATAAGAGAAATGTGGTCGTAGGTGTCCCTGAACCTTGTCAATACACGAATCAATATCGGATTTAAGCATGACTTACATCCACTGGAAGGAGGGAACATTAGCGACCTTGGCAGCAGCAGTAGCCCTAGCACCGCTCAGCTTAGGAACAGCCAAGTTCATAACTTCAGAGCGGTAGTAGCTGTTGGCCCAGAGGTCGACACCAGAGTAAGGGTTACCACTGGCCGCAGGAGGGGCAGAAGTGACAGAGCCTCCAGCAGTAGTAGAGCTTGCACCAGTAGCGGTAGTCTTGGTGACAGTGGTGGAGCTGGGTCCGGCAGCGGTTGACGAAGGCTCAGCTGTGCCGGGCTGGCACTGAGAGTAGTAGTCGTTAAGCTTGACACACTTGTTTCCGCTGGTGCAGCAAGGAGTGCCGCTCCAGTTCAGACCACCGCACTGAGCCCTGTTTCGTTGTAAGTAGACGTTGCTGTGACTGTGACCCGTAGACATACCAAACTCCGTTGCTGCAAGACTGGCGCTCTTCAACAGGAGCAGCAAGAGCTGTAGCCGCAAAGGCGGCGAGGATAAGCTTGTAGGCCATAGCTGTCGAAGTTGAAGATTGACTGATGATGCTTGACTGTTGACTGTGGATGAGTAGAGCAGAGCCGTTGATTGAGGTCCGTGACAGACGTTATATACATTTTGAAGGCATGGAATGTAGTTGCATCGTTGAAGTTTAAACGTCCCGGAACGACGGGATCTCAAACATTAGTGCAAGGCCACCGTCGCCATCGGCAAGGAGATCCGGACAAGAACCCACCTTCAGATAATTCCCGGATGAGATCCAAAAACATCCGAAGAGCCTTTGACGATGTGGAAACTTTCGGAGCGTCTCGTCTCTATCGAGGCCCAACCCCTCACTCATCACGTTTATTCAGCCATTATTGAAGCGCCATCGCCACAAACGACTATCCCGGAACAGACAGCCGATGCGGTCATGTGTCCAAAAGGCCCTAAACTGGATAGTAAAATGATGCAACACTGAAACTGCTCATCTCGGAGGGGTTCCTCCTTGCAGTTCCTATTTGGGAAGTCCGGAGGTTTGACGCTTATACATCGAGCCATGATCCACGGAAACGTCGTCCTGTGATCCGAAAAAGTTTACTGGATGGAGATGTTGCTCAAAACTGCTCAGAGGATTACATGATTGATCATTGGGGTCCGGCTAGGTTAGGCAATGGTTGGGTTATTGAACCATAATTGTCGGGGAAGTCGGCTTAGGATTAACGCATAAAGGACAAGGATTTCCTCAAAGAATCCTAAAGTCAAATTACGACCAATAACAAGCTCAGCCTTGTCAATGTCGAGTTTAGCCGCATCGTACTGTTAATTTACCCCTCGTTTCAACTATACGACTCTTCACCAAGATTCCCCGTAACCCCCCTCAAGCTAGCCCATCTTTACACTTCTCCTCGTTCTAGAGGGCCTTCACTGGATTCCAAAAGAAAGGTGGCAATCTTATGCGAAAAGTTATCGCTGCAAAAGTCTGCCAGCTCTCGTACATCTGACTCCCAGTACAAATATCTTTGCTTGCTCTGACAACCTTTCCAACCAAAGAGTCTTCTCAGTCCCCTTCACTTTGGTGTTCTATATTTGCAAACGCCTGATTCTGTTTTTGTTCCTTTAGCGATTCCCATGCCTCAAGCATAGCTGCAAATCTCTACTCATAAATGACCAACAGTGCGCTTGAGAGCTTCACTCTGGGACTCGCTTGACAGCGTTATGCAGCTGACGCTGCCCAATATCATTGGTCTCGTTCCAAGCAAAAAGTCTGAGTATGTCTCCTACTTCAATGGTCCTATGAAACCGAACTAAAAAATCTCGAACGGAAGCAAGAGTCTAGCTGGCATGATGATAGGTAGTGTCGACCTTTTATGGTCGCTTATTCCTTGAAGGATCAAACCTGCTCCCGATATACTCACGATTCATAGCTTGCTACAAGCTTGAGCAGTTGGCCATATAACTCTTCAAAGGATTAGGGCATTTTATGAGAACTTGCTGAGCTGTAAGAATACGCATTTCCTATAAAAACAGACGTGACCGGACCACGGAAGATGCCGTTTGCACTAACTGTAACTGTCACTATCTTACTCTTGCATACCAGTCCTTCAGCTGTTGCCAGTGTCTGTAGAGATAACTGCGCTTTCCACTGTGAGACGTGAGATGATACGTTCAAGCATCTCAGCCGCACAGTAGTCAAAGATTCGGCGCAGCAACAGTCCGAGCGGCAGTGCGCCTCTTGAGATGGACCAACTAATCACGCGCGGTGACATCGTGGCGGGCGGCGCCAGCCTATGAGATAGTGTTGTGGCGTTGAGATTACATTGATCATTGATCAGTAACCTCTCTTCCGAAGCTTATACGAGTGGCTTGCATAGACTTTCAAGTGTTCGATCTGCTGTAGTGTAAGCTTTTATACCGACTTCCCCGCCCTTCGCAGCCTCAATCTCTGAAGTCTCATTCCAAGCTTTCTAGTACCACGTAAAGGTAATTCTACCGCCATTAAACTTCATACGAAATGGCAACTCAAACAGGTATCATCATCGAGGGAGCCAACCAGCCTCACAAAGTAGTTGACAATATCCCCCGCCCGTCCCCCGAAGGCAGGCAAGTGCTTGTGAAATGTCTCGCCGTGGGTCTCAATCCTATGTATGATACCGGATACCCAGCCCAATTAGAGCTTTGTACTAATAGAAGGGATAAAGCGAAGCGCTCCAGCATCACACTGGGATGATGGTAAACGAGTGGCCCGCGATTTTAGGCAGTGATGGCGCTGGCGTTGTCATTGAAGCTGGACCCGACGTTGCTAGGCTGAAGGTTGGCGACTATGTCTACAGCTGTGCGCCAGTCGGCCAGAATCGATTCACACCATTTCAGGAAGCTTATCTGGCTCGGGAAGATTTGCTGTTCAAAAGGGGCGAGAACATCTCCCTTGAAGACAGCTGCACCATTGGAACATGTCTTTTGGTAACTATGAGACCTTGTAGACCAAGAATCGAGAACGTGAAGCTGACATCTCAACAAGACTTCAAGCCTCTGTCTACTTAGTGGAGCAAGGCTCGAGATTCCTACTGACGGCAACGAAGCCCAGGAAAAAGATGAATGGATCGTCGTTCTGGGTGGTAGTGGGAACGTTGGGCAATTTGCAGTACAGGTAGCAAACCGAGCCTCACAAAACTTCTACATCTGACACTCGCAGCTGGGCAAAGTCTGCGGATATAAAGTTCTGGCATCTTGCTCTCCGTCCAAGCAATCTGTGAGTCCTTTCAACCAAGTGCGCTTATCGCAGTGCTAACTGTGGCCAGATTGGCGTCCAAAACGGAGCTTCAGCGACCTTTGACAGTCGTGAGACGATCGATGCGCAAGTTGCGGAAATCAAGAAGATCACCGACGGAAATTTCGGTAAAATTATGGACGCGAGCACTTATGGTTACAAAGTCATGGTGAAAGCTCTCGAAACCGCTTCCAATGCGAAAGAGAAATACCTTACGTCGGTAGACTCTTGGTAGGTTTTCTGAACCTGTCGTGAAGCTTGGAAACAACACTTATGCATTGCTAGGTCCCCATTCTCAACACCATCCTCTATCAACGAGTACAGAGCTGATCTTGGCCATCTCTGCCGCCCCAACGAGAGGGATGGAGCACAGATCACATCCAATATCGCCAGCTGGATTCCGCTACTTGAAAACCATATTGTTTCTGGGACTCTGAAGCCACTCGAGCATCATGTTGTTGACGGAGTCGGATGGGAGAAAGTCATTCAGGGCATTCAAGACATGGAAAGTGGAAAAATTGGGAAGAAAGTTGTTGTGAGAACCCAGGAAGAATGAAGAGGCTTTTCGTTATTCTTCCACTTTGTATTTTCGTGATTGCTGATCTTCGCTCTTTGGGACAAATATGGAATGGTTTGCTGCATGAGAAACCAATCACGAGATGCTGTGCGGCGCGTAAAATGCGACACAGCCCAGCCCACCCCAGCCGAGCCAGGTGCGGCTGAGTCTGCTGAGACACAGGGCGCTTCACAAGGCTTTCCCTTCTGTTCTATCTCAACCATTTTGCTGTTTTCTATCAAGCTATGTGATATGTATGATTTGAAACGTAGCATTCGCGGCCTCGGCAGATCGAAACCAGCATGGAAGCAATCGGCGCAGGTGCCAGCACGCTGGCCTTTGTACTCTTAGCCCTCAAGTCGGCCAAGATCATCAATGAGTCACTCTCGTCAATCAAAGATGCCCCGAGGATAGTCTCCGAATTGTCGAAAGACTTAGAGTCACTACAGTCCGTTCTCGGGCGGATATCTAGCAGCTCGCTGCAACACGCGCCGACAAGCACGATTGAGTCATTAAATGACATTCTACAAACGTGCTGGACAGATCTGTCGAGCATAGAATGCCGACTCGCAAGATTCTCTACAAGCTCTGGCTGTAGTCGTTCGAGTCGTATGTACAAGGGCGTTCTCGCATACGTCAAGAAAGAAGACCTAGAGAGTGCGCGAAGCAGGATTCGAGACAAGTCAACGCAGATCAACCTTTACCTTGGCCTTCTTCAAGCACAGTCACTTTTGCAAGTGTCATCAAGTATAGATACTCATGCCACAGCAACGGCAAGCATCCTGGAGCAGATACTTGGAGAGGTGTCAAATCTTCACACAAGACTTGATCAAGATGCTGCAGCCAGCGAGGTTGAGCAGCTTCCGACAACCACAGAAGATGACGCTATAGACAGCGCAATGGCTGGCCAACTTGGTGCCATGGCACTCTGTTCCGAGCTTGAGTCTAGCATATCTCGACTCTCTACTCTTATAGACCATGACGGCCTGACCTTGGACGCCGACGATGCTGAACAGATCATTGATGACCTGCGGAAATTTGTCGTTATTGCCAAGGAGAGGTCGATCGAAAAGTCAAGACTCAGTAGCAACTCTATTAGCTACAGCACCGTCACAAAGGATGATATGAAGGCTTTAGGAAGAGATCTGAAGCTCATAGAAGGACTGATTCTTTCCGCACCCATCATTGCAATCAACCAATCTGGTAACTATATCAGTTTGTTCCTGTGACCCACGACTGACGCTACATATCAGCCTCTGGTGCCCGAAAGCTTCGTTCTCATCTACCGCATGGGACGATCATCAAGCAAAAGCGAATAAGAGAAGAGATCGATGTTGATCATGGCTATCTCACGATCTCAACCAACAAAAGAAGACGGATATGTACTGGGAGCTCTTCTGACTCATCTGGGAGTGTTAGAACTTTTCGGGATGTTGTCGCTAACCTTATGTTCCGCCCATCGAATTCTCCCTGGATGTTCTCAGTCTCGCTTTCGCAAGGTCAGCTTTTCGATAGAAGTATTCAGAGTATCCCACGAATATCGGTCTGTCGCATAGTCCCGAATGACTCGCCCGTCTTTACTTTGGTGAAACAGGGCTCACTCAAAGAGCTCATAACCATGCTACAGGATGGCAAAGCAAGCCTACGTGATCACGACGAGCAGGGAATGCCGCTTCTACACGTAAGAGAGCCATCTGCAGATGCCTAAAGCTTGTACTGACCCTTGTGAAGTATGCAGCCACAGCGACCGTAGAAATGTGCAGATTCTTGATCGAGTCTGGAGCTGACGTTGATGAGATGGGCGAACATACGGGTACTGCCCTCTCACGTATAGCAGGGCTGGACCGGCATGATACGACGCTGGTACTACTGGAGAATATGGCTGATCCCACGTTATCATACCCGGGATGGGATAACCCATTGTCCACGGCTTGTAACCTAGACCTTGTAAGTATTTGAAAGATACCAAAAATGTGTGCTGACATAGTCTAGCCATCAGCAGAGCTTTTCCTCAAGCACGGTGGACACTTTCACGATGCATGATCTAGAGAGCTTCGACCTGAATGGAAGGACAAGACTTCACCAGGTTTGTATGGCAGAGAGTAGAAACACGAGCAAGAAGAAAGCAGTCGTTATGCTAGCGGCGGCTGGGGCTAACCTTGACGCCCGCGTGGCAAAGTCATGGTATCCAGATGATCATCAGACATTGGGATTCACGTGCCTGCACAGTCTTGTCTACAAAGCTCATCGAAGCAGAGACCGGGACGAGTTAGAAGCCCTCATCTTCCTGATTAAACAAGGAGCAGATGTCCTTGCGGTTGACCATCACCAGCATAGCATTTCAATGCGTGCATATCTACCCAATGATGGCGATAACCAGTATTCGTCCAAGGGGTCATACAGAGGTGATCTCTGGGATGCTGCTCTCACGATATGCGGCTATAATATTAGCACACATCGAGATACATATCCCAGAGTGCCCAGATATAACAGAAACTATAGAAGGAAAGACTTCGAGAGATTATGGGAGGGGTATGAAGTCCTCTGTCCGTATTGGACAGATGAGCGATATCCGGAAACAGGCGGCGATGACGACTACTGGAAACAACCTGTGAGGCGCTGCGAGCATGTCGCATGTTCAGACTGTGAAGAGCTTCCGCCACAAACTGACGAGCATGACGTAGAGCCCAAGATAGACGCTGAAATCCCACCCTACGCCCAGGCTATATATCGCGAATGGTACTTCGCTCGCAGTCCGGAGTCTAACCCTAGCCATAGGCCTTATATAGATCATATTTCTGACGATTATTACGATGATGACGACAGAGGAGAGGAGAGTCCATGCCCTGATATCTTTGAAGGGGAAGGTAGGGAGTCGAGTGTGGATGAAGGATCTGATGGCGGTGTCCGATTTTACGATGAGATGGATGGACCTTCACCACCGAGCAGTGAAGATGGGGAAGCAGCTTATGAGAGATTGGTTGGTCCATATGAGGGTGAACAGAGGGAGATTGATGACTACTCCAGTTTTGTCGATAGATGGCTAGAGCATTATATTCGAGCGGCTAAAGAAGAAAATGAAGGAGAGGATGAGGAGATGGTGGATTGACCGAATAGACTACTGTTCTGGGTCAAGCTCCGATACTCAGCAGTGAAGATTGATCTACAACCAAGCAGATAATGTGAGATCGGCCAAACCCTATCTCTCTCGGGTTCTCGTAAACGATCACAAAACTTAAAGTCGTATGTCATCAAGAATTAATACTTTGCGGGTGGAATTGCAATCAAACACATCATGAAAGCGGCCTGTGCGGCACCGCTTTTGCCGATAATTGCTGACAGGTCCAAGGCTCTCAAGAAGGGGATCGAGGAGTGGCTGCTTACTGGGCCCAACTTGCTTACATACCATCGAAATCCGAACACCCGAGCCGCGCGTGAGACAGCCGTATCTTGCAGCTCCGCAGAGCCAAGCGTCGGGCCTCCGCTGTATAGGCTATCCGCCATTCACCGAAACGCGCGGGTAGAAGTCGGGATTTGTAAGAAGGCACAACAGCCCATGTTCCTTGCGGGCGTATGAAATTCTTAATATTGCAAGGTGAGATGGGGTCCCCGTGAATTCAGTTGGGTATAAATAGGTTAGATACTGGATAAAGTTTGGTAAACATCCTTCTACTCAACACATAGACTCCTTTCCTCTATTTAAAGAATTCCCTTTATCTCCTCAAATTGCAACTTTTATATCACAAAAGTAACATGGCTGCCATCAAGAACATTGCTCTCATCACAACAAGCACTCGCAAGAGTCGAGTTGGTCCTCAGATCACCAGTGTCATTAACGATATCCTCACTGGCGATGCAGATGCCAGCAAGAACACCAACATCTCCCTAGTAGACGTCGCAGACTTCAACCTCCCCGTCTTCGATGAAGAAATCATGCCCGCCATGGTACCCGAAAAGGGTTCCTTCAAGCATGCCCACTCTATTGCCTGGAGCAATGAGATCAAGAAATACGACGGCTACGTCTTCGTCATCCCCGAGTATAACTTTGGTCTTGCCGGCGGCACCAAAAATGCTATTGACTACCTGTATAATGAGTGGATTGGCAAGGGTGTCTTGATCATTAGCTACGGTATTTTTGGAGGAACTTCTGCAAGTGAATCACTTGTTAAGACCCTGAAGGGCATGAAGCTTAACGTGGTTGATACTCGACCCGCGCTGGGATTCCACGGGGGTGTTGGTGATGATCTTTGGCTTGCTGGTGCCGGAAAGCTCGGCGACGAGACCAAGAAGGACATTATTGCGGAGACTCCTACTATCCTTAAGGCTTTTGGTGAATTGAAGAATCTGGTGGACAAGCAGGTGCCCAAGGATAGCCAGAAATGATGCATAGATCATGAGCGCTGATCATTGTTTCCTATTTATAGAGTCAGTATATAAATTCATTATATTACTTTCTTGTTCGAAGCTTTTGATAAGCAGTGTTTCAAATTGATATTCATGTAGCAGTCTGCTGATCTTATTGAGTCAATCGTCGTCGTTGTATCAGTTGACGTGGTTTTGGTTCGCTGAAGATTGGTGGCTTCTCTGATGTTAAATGGCTGGAACCTTCGGCACACTGCATGTGGCGTCAAGTGTATACCTAGGTCCAACGCTCCCAACAACTCAATTCAAGCCGGCTTTTTGATTGGCTTGAATTGGGGGGGGTCAGGCTTGAGTTGCAGCCAAGTTAGCCAATTAGACTTGAATTGAATTGCCTGACTTGCGAGATTTTAGCGTAACCTAATTAGGTTAGGCTGGCCCTGTAGGGAGCTTTTTTTTCCTGCTGACTAATAAGTTAAGATAAGATAAAGATAAGATAAAGAAACCTACCCTAAGGGGCCTTAAAATTGATAAAAATGAGAGGTATTTATATATTACTAATATTACTATGTAGACTTGTGGACTTGTAAGTTAGGACCTTTGTAGACTTGAGTTGTGGTGATTTTTCCTGACTTGCAAGTTGGGGGGTCTGACTTGAATTGAATTGAATGACTTGAATTGTTGGGAGCGTTGCCTAGGTCCGGTTGTCTGAGCAGATAAGCCCGAGGTCTAGGAAGCTGCGGGTATATCATTGACCTAGATATTAGTTTACTGGATCGGGCTCGAGAAATGCGTCGCCTACATGATTCCGGGGCCTTCATCAGCCTTGAATGTGGATGCATGGAATATTATTACCGAATGTCCTGACGAGAACAGTGGTAGATGGCGGTCTGGACCACAATGTGGCTTGAACAGTCTCAGATTGAGCGTAGCAGATCGCCTCAGTCTCTTCTGCCCTCTATCCGGGAGGAATGCAAACGCGAACTATCGCTGTTGCTCAGGCATGTGAGACTATTGCATGTGCAGATCTCCCTTTTCCCCCGGGCCCCTTTCAACGTCCATGTTGCATCATCTGTCCCCGAGGGCGATGCTAGTGACTGGGACTCCAAAACGAAGTCTGCATCTCATTATCATTTGATGTTGTATGAGACTCAGCAACATTCAAAATGCCAATAGATCCAAGCGGTCCAACAGTTGTCGTAAATTACCTCGTCTCATACGACACGCGACATTGCTAAATCAGTCGCAGGCTACTGAATGGGCCCTTATCTCTGTCGCGACCGCGGTAATTCTAGCACGGTTGTACCTCCGTCTCATTCTACAAGGACGAGATCTGCTCGCAAGCGATGTGTTCATGTGCGTCGGATGGGCTTCGGCCGTCGCGATAGCAAGCTTCGATATCTACTTCTTTCGTATAGGTATCTTCAACCCCGGCACCACGTTCGATCTCGCCGGGTTTGAAGGAACTACAGCAGAGTCCGAGAACTTCTACAAGGTACATACGATCATCCAAGAATATCACCAGCTAAATGTCGGGCCAGCTCTACTATTTCTCCACATATCCCTTCTATGTCACTTTCTACTCATCCAAGGCAGCTCTACTGGCTGTCTACTTACAGATCTTCCCTAGTTTTATGGTAAAGAGACGTCGATTCCTCTGGGTTGTCATCGTCTACGTTGCGATAGGTTTCGTTATTACAATACTATTACTCAGTCTTTCCTGTCTACCAGTATGGAGAAATTGGTGGGTTTATTCAATAGCAGCCCATGCTTCGAAGTCAATATTAACATGTCTCGAAGGACCTTATCGGACCAAAGATGCACCATTGAAACCATCAAAATCAACTTCGAGATCTCTTGGGTGTTAAACATCAGTGCAGATATTCTCAGTAAGCCGTCGTCGTATAGATTCTCAATGATTTGGGCTAATGCATGATGATATAGTTTTCATTCTACCCTGGCTTGTCATCCCTGAGCTGACACTGAGGAGAAGACTGAGATATAGCCTTTACGCGACGTTCCTCCTTGGGCTCATCAATATCATCTTTTGTATAGTCCGTTTTGCTCAGATCCAGCAATATGGCGGGGACTTGGTAATTACTATCAGTCTTGTCGGTAAGTATTAGAATTGCGGAACTTACTCCCGGCGAAAGGAAGATACTGATAAGGCAATCCGACTCTTAAACAGAATTATGGAGTTTCATCGATGCATGCATTGGCCTGATCATCGCATGCCTTCCATCGCTGCGGCCTTTCTTCAACTGGCGAGAGAAGATCCAGTACTATGGCCAGAGCAGCGGTCAATATAGCAAAGGGCATTCAAGCCATAACTCACGAAGACCGATGATATCATCAGACCCAGAAAGTTTGAGTCAGCCATCCAACGTTCACTTGAGTGAAGATATGCAACGGAGGTTCTCCATAGTGTAAAGACAAGGGAGGATAAGGAGATTTGGTTGTTAAGAACTTTTGCATGATATACCATGATATACCTTCTGATGAATTCGCTTTTCATTATGCGAAGGTTTTCAGGCGCTTCAGCGACTCAGGAATCCATTTTCTTCATTGCTTCTAAGGGAACAAATTTGTGTTTCAGCATGTTTCAGCAGGCTTCGAAGATCGTATATCACTCAGCATTGGACAATCCAGATTTATGTATGCAAAAAAGCCGTGCAAGCCGGCTATGGTTATATGTTCAGTTAGGTGCTAAGCTATGTACAATGAAGTAAAGACCGGTCCTGAGTGAAGTCCAGTCACAAGTCCGGACTCGTAAACACGTAATCCCATCTGAAGCTTCTAAAGATACAGGGAATGACTGTCTTCAAGAGACTGCCATATCATCATGACCCCAGAGCTTCCAGTCATAATGCTTCTTTACTGGGAGACAGTCATGCTGGCAGAGCCAGAGCTGTAGTAACCCTCAACAGCAAGGATCTGATAGTTGTGGGTACCAAGGTTGAGGCCGACGTTCTTCCAGGCCTGGAAGTGAGCACCGGTGTTGACGGATCCGCTGGAACGCTTGTTGCGTCGAACAGACCAGAACTGCTGGAAGGTCTTGTTACCCTCGATGGAGGGGGCGTTGACACGGGTGCTGACGTAGATGTCATAAACAGATCCGTCAACGGTGACCTCACCCTTCTTCTGGCCGCCGGAAGAGGGGTTGTAGGTGCCGAAGTTCTCAACGATGTAGTACTCGATGAGAGGGTTCTGGGTCCATCCGTAAACAGCGAGGTAGCTGTTGCCGTTGATGTTGTAAGTACCAGAGTACTTGATGGTGCTAGATATGAGGTTAGCTTGAGGCTCGGCGACGCAGTGCAGATGAAACTTACCGAGCAGCACCGGGCATCCAGCCCTTTCCACCGACGTGGTTACCGTTTCCACTCCACTGCATGCTGAACTGGCCGCCGTTGCCGTTGGTGTAGGTGACAGAGTTGGGTGTATCGGTCCAGAAAGAGAAGTAGTAGCCACCGCTTGTACCAGTAGTGGGCTGAGTGCGCTTGTCGAGGACGTTTGTGGGAGGATCACGCTCGACAACGCTCATGCCGTCAAGGGGCTGAGCGGAGGGAAGGGCCATGACGCCAGTGACAGCCGAGACGGCGGCGAGGAGGGAGGTGAAGGAAACCATTTTGATGATGTTGGCTTGAAGACTGTTGGAGACTGAAGCTGTTGGTTGATGGGATGAAGGGACTGGTTGATGAGGGCTCTCACCGTATTTATATTGCCAAGTGGTAGCACCTAGTCTAGGCGATCCTTAATCGCTTTACATCATCCGAGTCTGGCCCAAGTTCGCGAGACTTGTGGAGAAAAGGAATTACCTAACATGGATGTGAAAGTGTCCGAGATCGATCTAAGCCTGTATGAAGTGCACACCCAATTTTGCCGGTGAGATAACCACTGGGAAAGTAAGGATCGATGGAAATGCTTGTTTGACGAGTTGACAGCGGTCGTCCCAATGTGATTAGTGGGTCGGTGATATCCCGGAAACTGAACCAGGTCAGTAGTCATCTCCGCACTATGAAACATGCTAACCGTAGGGGTTTGGTTTATCCGGCCTTTGTGCAATTTCGGAGGAACAATGCCCGTACCGTCCGATTTAGGACAAGACGTGATCTCGAATGGGAAAAGCAAAAGCCGGCATTCGTAACATGGAGCCACGCGGCATCGATGCAAGACTTGCCATAGAGCCACCTTGAAGGGGCGGAGGTTGCATTGACTGCCGGCGACCCCAGACAGGTCCGCGAGCTAGGAGCTGGACCGAGAACTAACGTCTTTGATTAGGAAGGGGAGGACGAGGATCGGATATTCAGCCTAAAGACCAAGGTTGCGTTTCAGAAGATCAGCGTGAGGGTGCATGGTGTATAGCTGAGGTCTACTAAGATGTAAAACAACGGGCTCAGTCTAGAACTTGCTCATGACTCAGGGATAACACGAGAATGCACACTTGTTTAGCGATCCTTTGCCTTGGTAATTGGTGCATTTATTCGGGAATGATCCGTGCTCAGTGCACACACGGTTAAAACCGAACGATGATGGTGTCTTTGACAGACCTGATGCGACGCTGGCTGGCTGGCTACCTCAGACATTGGATAGCGGTCTGACATACAAGCTGGCCTCGGCTAAATCTAAGAGTCCCATTCATAGGTAATGACAAGAGGATCCGCCAAGCCGCGTTCTAGTGGCGATGTAACTCCAACACTTTAAATCTAAGGCACATATCAATGCATTGTGAGCTTGCGGGGAACACCAAAGTGATCGAATCAGGGTATCACATCGTAGGCTCTCTAATAAGTCATCGGACCCAATTCAGGCAAAATGCCAATGCCGAACTTTCATCCAGCCAAGACTGTTCCTGCGCCGTGATTAACCGCCAAGAAGAACCTTACGCTCGGCACACTTTCTGCTTCTATAGACCCTCACGACAGCTTCATCTAGCACATACGACCAAAGCTCGTAGAAAATACGGGATCCCGTCCGCTCTCCCATAGTCAAGCTGCGAAGCGCTGGATTAGTAGTTGGGTCGGTGACGACCAGCGAATCCCCGGTGTTGTATGTTATTTTTGCCCTGTAGACAAGTGGAGGAACCTGTCGGACCGGTTGCTTTTTTGCTCTGTGATGATACCCATGGATTGCTTCTTATGATCATGGTTGGGATGTGTTACCCCCGGCTGTGAGCCGCATTATCCAGAAGCCGGGGTAAACCCGTGTCATCTGACTTCGTAATGGCCGAAACTCTGTATGTGATCATCTTAGCAATCTTGCCCTCATTTGTTGTAATTATCATATCAGGCTGTTGGAAAGATGCAGGTCGTGCTGAAACCATATTATCCAGAATATTACGAACCGTATGTTATTCGCGTTCGTTCCGAGTGTCCCAAGTAGGAATTACTTCACGGCTTCCGGGATATGGTCTGTTCGAATTGAGCAGTGTCTGCTCTGCCTTTTTCAGGTTTTCTGCATTTATTGGCAATATCTCTACCGCAGTGTCACGCCATTTTCCTGTGCAGGAAGAGACAATTTACAAAGCGCGAGCATCAGGCAGATTAGGAGTTGTAGGAATGTTCCAAGAATACTCACTCCTTTGTCTACCTCATCAGCTCAACGGCATTGTCCTTGCTGACAAGGCGGTGCACTTTAAGAATTATTAAAAATAATAATTGATTGAGTATAACCATCAGAGTGAGGTTGATATATATAAGGTAGCAAGCTTCATGACAACTCCTGGGTTCAAGTTATCACGTCCGTGCTCTAGTCCAGTCAGTCCAGGGACGTTTTCAACGAAGCTTGATAGAAAACAGTTGATAAACGCGTACTATTCAAAGTCCTTATTCCGATAAATGTAAAGAAATCAGAATGTGACTAAAATCCTTCTTAGAATAGCAGCAAGAATGGCAACTCTGAGTATTTCTAGGAAGGTATCGGGTAAGCATCGTTAAGCCTATCATGCATGAGCTTACCGGAGCCAGCCAGGGTGGGGTCTTTTTCGAGCTTACACTAACTGAGCCCGCCCAGAAATCAGCCCTGGCGTGTTATTGTGCTATGGACAGTGACACCGCAAGCCGATTAGTAACATCAACCACGATAAAAATTCACGGCCCAAATTTTTATCTGGTTGACTGATTGACCTGAGACTTAATCATGATGGAGAAGGAGATCATGTTCTTTTGGCATAAATGTCTCATCTGAAAAGATTTATTTGCCATACATTACCAGTAGTTACTAAAGCCTGTTGTTGGAAATTTGCAGCTTGAGTTCTGCCTTAGTTCGAGGCAGTACGTCTAATTGGGAGGAATTCATTGAAAGAGCTTTTGAAAGGATATGAATGTGTTCTTATTTGTTACCTGTGTTTGCAGCCTAAAGGTTAACCTTATAGGTCGCATGTATCCCCGTAGATAACTTTAACACGATAGTTCTGCGCAAAATGGACTAAATTTGAACATGCTTCAATTAATTGGCTGCACTTCCAGGCTTCAAGGACTTTTCTCGTGAAGATCAAAGATGTTCACGTAGTGCGATATTGAAGACAAGGACAAATCTAGGTGATAAGCGCATATGTAGAACACTTACAGAATTCCGGTGAACATGCGGCCAGTGCCGGGAAGTGCGAGCGAACAGAAAAGCAGGCACCTTGGTAGGCGCGTGAACAAACCATATTCTTATCTGAGTTCCTGTCGTACCTGCTGTTCAACTTTTACTCGCCAATTTTAAAAGTCATCAGTCAGAGTTTAATCTCCTACCCTTAAATACGCACGCCTTCTCCAGTGTCAAATGTTTATCTAGATTCTTCTCTCATCATCATCACTCCATCGCCTACCGCACGCATCAAGATACTTCCTAAGCAAAACATTCCACCATGGACGACTTCCCCTCATGCGCGTCAGAGCTACTCAGACAAAAGCTGTCTGGAACGCAGACACAGGACTCGTCACTGGCCATGTATACCCCTTCACCAACTCCAGCAAAAACCGCAATGCCCAAAAGCTATGCTGCCGCGCTCAAAGGACCACGACCGCCACCCGGGCCAACACCGCTCACAATGGGAGCTTTGGCCCGCCTCGACGTCAAAAATGACGAGGAAGAGCTACGAGCTTCAAACTCCTGGACCAGTGAGGAGCCCGCCCGTCGAATCAAGGAATGGGTTTTCCGGACTAGAGCTATGCAGAATGGAAAGCAATTGGTTCATCCAGAGAACCCGCCCCTGTCAACATAATGGGATTGGTTCAGAACTTGGCCTTTGTCAGGGAGTGTAATAAAGTGAAGCGGATATTCGACTTGGCACAGGTTTCACATTCGACAATCAGTGCGTGACGCACAAGGAAATGAAAGCATTGACAGGAAAATGGCCGAGAACATTTTAACGACGAAATTCAATTTCATTATTCATGATTACGGATTATTGCTCGGGCTGTGAATGCCTCCTTTCCGACTCGATATATGACGGCAATGAACTGGAACATCTCGCGCTACTTTCAGGAAGCCCAATGTCCTCAGCGTCGGGCTGCGCATCCCCTTTCTGCTCCTCCACTGTGAGCTGTACAGGCAGTACCAGCTTTAGGGTTGTCGACGCAACATTAATAGTTAGATGTAGTTGGTATGTCCTGGCAATCAGGCAAGAATAAAAAGTGGGCAAAAACATTTTCTTATCGCTCGCAAAACTCGTGATGGGTATTTCGATGTGGCTGCTGAATGTCTCAGCAGTCTCGGTGACAACGCTGTCTGCTTGTTTCGGTGAATTCTTCTCCCAACGTAAGCCGACCTCTGCCTTCTTCACGAGAGTCTCGGAGCCATTATAGCAGTCTCTCGCGTTGACGATATGAGGAAGCTGTTGCATGGGCTCATCTTGTGACCATGTTTCTGACTCAATCTTTGCAGAAACACTGCATGTTTGTGGTAAGCTAGTCTTTGAGTCGCTCAGCTTCAATCTCAGAGACGTTGTAATCGTCGCAGGATGGAAACCCTTCCCGCTGGAATCGAGAATGATCGCGGTTGGTTGATCAGTATATAACGTGACCTCACCCGAAGAGCGGCAAAAGACACTGGATTTGAGTTGTTTCGTTGACGCGAACTTGAAAGTCCGATTGGCTGTCGGGAGCTTCAAAGGCGGATGCTCAACATGTCCTGGCAAGAATTGAACGGTCTCTTTGGCTTCCATTCTGGCATATTCTGGGTTTGCCGAATCCCAAACTTGAGCAATAACACCATAGTCAACACGCACGCCTCTTGGGATCATGGCATCACCCTCCCAGCCCGTGATACTGGGTGGGAGATGTGAGTGCAGTTGTCGCGTTTCTTGCCATATGACGTTATGCGAACAGGCCTCTGTACCAAGGCCATTGGGTAGGACAAAGTAGAATGGAATCGTGTAAGCCTCATATGCTTGCAGCACCTTGTTCGCTGGCAATGCCGCTTCCTCAATTGGCATTTGCAGATCAAGTAATCGATGCCATGTCTCAAATGATAAGTTGGCGTTGGGTCGCTCGACACTTGAGTCGCAAACAAATTTTATTGAGATCTTTGTGAAAGGAATCTGCTTCTTGGGCTTGATGTTGACAGTGCCCATAACAATGGAGCCAGGGCGGTAGCGCTTAGATGCATAATGATCATGGATATTAATGGTCAAGCCATTTTTCTTAGGTGGCAAAATAGAATTAAGGCTCTGTAGGGCTGATGGATTGAACGGGCTAAGCACCGGGCGTGTCTGGAGAGGGACGCCGGATCTTTGCGTGTAAGGAGGCTCCATATTGACGATACTGATGAAAATTGATCCGACATCTTGGCGATATTTGGCCTTATTGTTATACAATTCCTGCCTGACTAGGCATCTACACTTTTCTCAATGAATCGAGTCAATTGACCAAGGCAAGTGACTCACGAATTCTGCGTATTACATGGCATCGGCTTAATCTGACCCGACTGTTACGCCTGGGAGCAATATGCGCGTCGAAACAGACCGCGTAATTGAGTCACTGGGTGTCGCAAGCACAGTCATCAGCTAAATTATTGATCCGTCAGCCAATTAAGGGCCTGCTAAGGTCGACTAAAATTCATGGTTAAGGATTTTCTTATGCACCTTTTTAGTGTAGCACGGCATGTATGATCCGAATTAAGGTAGTGCTCCGTCCGGGCTGAGTAATGCTCAACGATGACGCTAAACACCAGAGACGAGTTCGATGTGATTGGAGGGATAAGGCATCGCGAAGGAAATGTTAGCGTCAATGACAGAATCATCCACGACAGCGGAATTCATAAGTGCTCACGCAATCCTCGAATTACAAAGCCAATGGCCTGATGATTTGGAAGAAAGTGTTCAACGTCACTTACAAATCTTGGACAGGACTCATTGCACCATCGATATCATCATCATACATACGACAGCCTCCACGCAACGTAGAGTCTTCGATTCGGAGCGATACAGGCAACGACAGTCACAATTGGTCTGTTTTGACGGTTCTGATAGAGTCAGAAGTGCAATTGGCCGTTATACGGAAGCCTGCATCTCAATATCTGGCGGTTCGGTACCACTAAAGGAATAATCTTGGAGCCTGGCCATGACGATCTCCATAACTCTTCCAGCAGGATCTATCTACTTCAACTGTCGGGCATTACATGCAGGCCCTACGCAAGAAATAAGCAAGACGAAATCCACGCAGACGTCATGATAGCTGCAAGCATACAGCAATGCATGTACTCATCCGAACTGAATCGACGACAGCGATGCGGCTGACAAGCTAAGATGTCGTGAATATAGGCTGCAATCAGACTCGATTTAAGCACATATGACCATACCTATCAGAGAACTCGGGATCCCGTCCGCTCTCCCATAGATAAGCTGGTAAGGGGCGGATTAGTAGTTGGGTCGGTGACGACCAGCGAATCCCCGCTTTTGTATGTTTTTGCCGATCTCGATAAGAGACTCACTCACTCTCCTTTTTGGAGGTTAAACCATCGTGATGTAGGAGAGTACGCGGTCGTTATGAAGATCTAGGCCCCTAGCATACCGTCCCGGGATGCCACCCTTCCCTTTTGAACTTACTTGATAGTATTGCCAAAGCTTTGTAGCTCACTGTTACTGAGCAGTTAGCAACCCGTCTATTGCCAGCGTTGTCTGACATAGGCTTGAGAGTTACGCCCAAAGAGCTGGGTATCGACAATGACGAAAGTCCCGTCCCAATTACCAGTCATAAGAAACAAATAGCTCTCATGATATTGAACAGCTCCAAGAATATATATGACCTCGCCCTGATACAGCGTCGACATTTCTGCCACCAGAGAACGCTTAGCAACCAGGGTATTGACTTTCGTGTTCGATAGGCGATCAAATTTCGACACCATGTAAGAAATGCAAATAGCCAGCAATTGCAGGAGATCGTAGATTTTCGTTGAGACAAAGGCGCGCGACGCAAAAGCCCATTGTCAGTTACTGATCTCCGTCGTTTGGACGGAATCATGGTGGATGCTTGGGGTTGATATGCCCCCTGTAAATCATCCGTGTAGGGCTCATAGTCAAGTGTATTTACAGGGGGCGCTAGCGGAGGCAATCACCAAGGCTAAAACATACTCGCTCCAGACAAGGGACTCGAAATCCCATTCGGTAGATGTTTGAAAGGGGAATATGATACCCGCTCAACATGAAATTTAGGAAACTTCCAATAAAGCCTTAGAAAAAGAGGAGGCAGAATGCTAGGCTGAGTGCTGAGGAGTTGAAGTATGGCTAAGCCTGCCACGAAGCTGCCAACCCCTGGTCGTTCCAGTGAGAATATCCAATTGCAGATGCCATTGGTGAAGCGCTTGAGACTTGGCAGCGCTCTCTCAATGGTCACCCTCCCTGGAACTGTATCAGCCACCGGCGGCTATGCAACTAGGGCGGGCCTTATTCCGTGGTGATCTGCAAACCTCAATTATGCCTCTTTCAACGTGAATCAGCCTTGGAATCACAAAAACATTGTGAAGGCCCGCACGGGAATGTTGTTGTCCATGCTGCTTTACAAGTATTCGTAGCTAATTCAGTGTTACACACATATATCGCCGACATGTACAAGTCACACGTCCTCACAACGCCAACATCAATCCGCCTCTTGGATATCAACGAGTCCAGAGACGGCATTGTTCGCTGCTCCATGCGGGTAGTCGACCTAAACGATGAGAGTATCGAGTTCGCCGCCCTCTCATACACATGGGGCAATCCCACTACAGTTCATGAAGAACCCATGCCCGATATCGATGGCTTGGAATTCGCAGAACACGCCGATAAGCTTCCTTTCACCTATTACAGCCCAGAACTGGGACCCGATGGCGAGAAACTGGTAATGGTTGATCAGGCCAAGCTTCTGTACTACGATATGCATCGCTATGTCCCTCGTGAAGAGGTGCTCTGGCAAAAGCGCACGCATCATGAAATAGAAGTTGATGGGAGTCGAGTACCAATTGAGGAAAATCTCTTATCTTTCTTTCAATCAATATTGACAGTTCGAGCTGCAATTGCTCCGGGCTCAGGCGAACCGGAGAGCTCAGGTCACCGCTCCATCAACCTGCCCATCTGGGCTGATGCACTATGTATCAACCAGGCAGACCTTGATGAACGAGCTGCCCAAGTAAAGCTTATGGGGCACCTATACAAGTCAGCGAGCACAGTGCTTGCCTGGGTTGGTCCATATGACAGGCTTGCAGAACTGGCGATACAGGCAATGGGGAGAATTCTTGATTTCGACGCAACTCGCCTCCACGCACAAGACTCATCATACCAAGAACAAGAGGAAGTTACCATGTCCTCAGTCCCAGGGATGACAGTGGTGCACTGGTTTGCTCTGTTTTCACTGTTCCAAAGACTCTGGTTCCGCAGGGCTTGGGTCGTTCAGGAGGCAGTTTTTGCTCGGGATATCTTAATGGTTTGCGGCGCGACGCTGCAAAGCATGGACTTCATCTTAGCGGTTGCTGGATTTCTGGAAAAGACGGGAATCGATATTGAGTTATGCCAGTTTGGGCATAACTTCCTCACAAATCGAGCTGTATCAGACCAGTCTCAACATTGGGAGAAAGTGTCGTTGCTCTCTGGACAGCCAGCGAGGGTGACAAATGAGTTGAAGGTCACTCCACGCGATGCTCTTTCTTTTATCCTCGGATACCATCATACTCGCTCTCGTCTTGGGCTCTGCAACGCTGGCCTGCCCATGGTCACCCTGCTTCCAGACGAAGAAGGGGAAGACGGGGAAACCAAGGGCAAATCATGTCGATGGGCCATAGAACTTCCCAAAGTTACTCATCTCATGGATCACGACATAGTGGAATCTTTCTGTGAGGAGCTGGGTATACCTGGCTTCAAGTTTGAGCGCCGAAAGCACCACCTGCTTTCCGTCCTCTCAGACTTTCGGGAGCTTGAAGCTACTGATCCCCGAGACAAAATCTTCGCTTTTCTGAACCTTGCCGAGGATGGCCTCGGACTGCAGCCAGATTACAGTGCCGACGTCAAAGAGGTCTTTATCCAAGCAACAAAGAGCATGATTGACAAACGCGTTGGTTCGCCCCTTGCGGTTCTATCCCATGTACAAGACCTTTCAGACACAAGGATCCATGGCTTACCAAGCTGGGTGCCAGACTTTAGTGCTAGACTGGGACGGGTTCCGCTCGACCAAGGTGGGCATGATGATCGCTTCTGTACTGGTACTCATGACAATGTTGAGTATGACGACTGGGTAATTCATATTGATCCCGATGACAAGCTAAATGTCAAGGGCATCAAGGTGGATACTGTCTCTATATCCACAGAGCTGAATCAGGATCCTGTCATCCAGGCTCTGCAACTGGCATTGCATAGTCCGGCCGAATATCCTGTTCAAGTAGGAGCATGGCGTGTCGAGGAGACTGGAAATCATCGCTCAAGACGATACATCCGCTCATCACAAACGGTGACCCGAGTTGAAGCCCTATGGCGCACTCTGATCATTGATAAACTGACCGAGGAGGAGAACGATTTCGGTAGTCTCGACTCAAGAATGAACATAGGGATGGGCTTCAGCAACTGGATTTTGACTGATCTCCTAGAAGCTCGCGACGTGCTTGCGGAGTGGTCAGGACATTGCTCAGAATCATGGGTATGGGAACTGATTCAGAAGTCATTCACTACTCGCTTGGCTCTTTGGTCGGCCATGTATGAAGCACGGCAGCTGTCCGATGAATTGCAGGTGCCAGATCTCGAAGCAGCTATAGCTGATTTTAGGGAAAAGGTAGAAAAGGAGATAGGACAGCCAGACGAAGATGTAGAGGATGCAGAGGAAGTAAAGCATCAAAGCCAAAAGCTGGCGCTAGAAGCAAATAAGGAGGTAGAGAACAAACAGGGAGAAGGAGAAGCGGAATCATCTGAGAAAGGAGGATGTGGCAGAAAAGCTCAGGGAGGAGGCGACGCTTCATGGGAAACAGGCTTTCTACCCGCAGCACGGCTCATCAGCCAAAGTTTCCGAGCTCCCGAAGTGGTAAAAGACGAACAAGATGAGGACCCGTTGGGGGGCAAGTATAAGCGACCCTCGATGCGACGGCTAACTCCTCTGGGACGGAGAAAGCTCCGCAACTTCGAGAAGCACATGCGGAATGCTACTCAAGGTCGTAAACTCTTCATGACGGAATCCGGGCTACTTGGCCTGGGACCCAAGACTCTCGGCCAGAGTAGCAGCAAGGATGAAGTATGGATTTTGATCGGGGCTCGAGTACCCTTTATTCTACACCATATCGAAGGTTCTAAGTATCGCGTGGTGGGAGAGGCATATGTTCATGGAGTGATGTATGGGGAGGGATATGATCGTTATCCTCGTTGGGACGAGTTCGGGCGTAGTGGCGTGGATAACATACAGTTGGTTTAGAGACAAAGAAGGCACAGAGCAAGGCGCTTGAGAAGACCGAAAGGTATTATTGGAGATAAATATGCTGTATTTAGTTTTGAAGCGAATATTATGATAGCCTCACCAATACAACTCATGGCTCTTGAGCAATGATGTTGACAGGGGTGTAGCCACCCGGGCTGCCACTGGATATATACAAGTATGTGCCAGCGCCAGCCTGGGTCTTGTAGTAAAACTGGTTATTCACCTGGCCACTCACGGTAGTGCAGCCGATGGGGAAGCCGTTGCCATCAGTTGAGCACGCAGCTTGGGGCGCAGTACAAGAGAGGGAGCCGCTGACGATTTGGCAGGTCAAGTAATCGTAGGCCATGTTGGGCCCAGTATTACCATTCTGGCAGAATGCAATTTTTGCAGGGTCAGAAGTTGTTTCTGCATCGGCGTAGTATGCGCATATCTCAATTCCTGTATCTTTATCTCGCAATCGGCTTGTGTTGGGGTCGAGGATGACCGTCCTGGTACGGAGGTTTCCGGCTTGAGGATTGAAAAGTAGGGCAGTACCATCTTGGTCAACGCCCTGGAGGGGAGCTCCTTGTATAGCTCCACCGCCGCCCACAATGGTGAACGTTGGAGTGGCCGCGGCGGCGGTGGTCGTGCTCTCAGCTTCGGCTGTCGTTGTGGTAGATTCCGCAGCCGTTGTGGCAGTAAGCTCGACCGCGGTGGTTGTCTCAACTTGGGATGTTGTAGTAGTGTCTGGCGCGGTTGTGATAGTAGTGTCAGTCTCGACAGATGTTTCTGATAATGAAACGGCGGTTGTAGTGGGCTGTGTTGTCGAAGCGATTGAGGTTGAGATTACAGTCTCCGAAGCTGGATAGGAAAAATACGATTAGCCATTCTCCCGCCTTATTTTCAACATACTCTCTTTGTAGACATACTGGAGGACCTGGGTTTGCAAGGACCGGCAAGCGCAGAGTCTGCGACAAGAAGGCCAATGGCCAACAGCAAGACGTTGGATCGCATCCTCAACACGATGAGAATTCGCAAACGATCGACTGAGGTGAGTGACGAATGGAAAGCAGAAGGCGAAAGCAGTGCAAAAGAGACCAAAAGGGATTCCTGGTGTGTAAATGGATTGTTTCGTGATGTTGATTACGATCGTCTCATCTCCCTCGGATCAATAGTTTGCTCTAGCGCGCCACAAGATCAGGAGAAACTTTATGCTCATCAATCATTGGCTGCTTCGTGACTATACCCCTGGAACTGCTCGAAAACCGGCCTAGCTTGGCCCCGATGGAAAAGCTTGTTGCCCTCTACGGCCATGACGGCAATCTTCGAACGGTTGGCGATCTAATAATCCCAGGCCCCTATTATTCGTTACTAGATAATGTGCGGAGATATTGCTCAGTTAAGGGTCTATCAACAGTTCTTATCGCTGTTAGTTTAAAGCAGCATAGAGTATAAGGCTATCGTAGACGGTATGGTTACATAAAATATCTAGTTCTAAACTCATACTTCCTCCTCTTGGTCCTCCCCTACTGGCCAGTCGGGCTGATGCACCATCGCCATGACCAGTCCAGGCTTATCGGAAGTGATACCAAGATGCGTCTCCAGGCCCATACGCCAAGTAGATGGGTAGAACTCACGATTCTGAAACATGAACATGGATCCGATGAGATGGAACTTGTTTGGCCCCGGTCCATCATCCGTCGAAACCTCATGGCGAACCACATCATACCAGTTGTGATCTACCAGACTTTGGATGACAGCTGCATTATCATGGGGTCGCAGGATATCTGGGCTGGCGAGCTTCACTAGGCGTTCGAGCCAGGCTTCTTGTGTAAGGTTCCTGCCCAGCTCAATACCATGACCCATTCCATCTCGACATGGCTTATATATATAATTATTCCTGACGTTGGGGTCGGATTTTGACTCGAGTAGCAGTTTTTGCAGCCCCTGCGAGCCAGGGTTGATGGTTTGGATGATCCCATCAGCGACAATATCCGCCTCCTCAGCCGTCAGCACACCACGTGACACCATCTTGGGAAGTTCTTCGGGTATGATGCCAAGGAGCCGCTTGTCATGCACGATGAATACAGTTCGAAGATCGTTGAGAGGAGTAAAGGACAGTTGGCGAGCTACAGCCGGCTCCAGTTCGGCATACTCTTCTTGCAGCATCTCAACGAACCACTGTTCCAAGAGCCTGTTTGTCGCCTTATCCCAGAGAGCGAATCCAGTAGGAGATTTTTCATCAGGGCGGACTTCCAGGTCTTGAGGACGAACTGCTTCGACTGCTGGCCTTCCACGTACGACATTGACAGCTGAGAGGATCTTCGAGTCAGCGCCAGGCCACTTATCTCTAATAGAGTAAAGAGGTTTATCGGGGTTGAATAGTGCCATAAGGTTGTTATAAGATGTCTAAATTTTGACAGATTGTTAGCTTCAGAATATGATGCAGAAAAGTCGCAGCACTCACATCCATGCTATTCACAGGCTCAAGTCCTCCCTTACTCGCACCGAGTTCCTGAAGGCCATTCTCACTCAGAGCAATTCCCATGACGGCATTGAGAGGAAGTCTTCCGTTTATCTCGCATACATATGGTGACTCGTCGCGCAAACCGTCTGGACTGCGACCAAATAGCAAGTCACTTCGCCAGCAACCAGCATGCTCGGCATAGTCTGGAACGCAACCACTAGACACTACCCATCGGAGGAGCTCCTCTTCCGATGGATCCAATGGCATGCGCTCCGGAAAGCGTGCCTTCTCGTCTGTAAACCAACGGCCTACAATGTCGACAAAAACACGGCCAAGGAGAAGATGAAGCTGCTCCAACCGCGAGAACAGGGGATGTGACACCGCAACGGCATGTGGTGAGATGCGCTCCATGATTCCAAAAGATAATTCACCACCTTTGGCGTCGGCGTACAGATGCTTACGAAAAGTCTCAAGCTCTCTGGCCCGACGAGCAAGGTTGCTGCAATATGCAGGGATCAACCGCTGCTCTTCGGCACTTCGGGAGACCGAGACTTGCATGAGTCCCGGCCGTTTGGCAGCCATGGCGGGCATCTGTATTTCACTTTTAGATGTTCTTCTCAAGAATTCCACCGTATGATTAGGAGAAATTTCGAGCGTTGAAATGCCGTCTGCGATGCTTATAACTTATACAGACCCCTGTCAGCCTTGATATGACAAGAAAGGGCGCGTGCGACACCACCTACCTAGTCTAGCCTTATTCTGTCTCCACGATAAGCAGCGTATTACGATGGGACAGGTTGTTCTGAGGAGGATGACTGTAGTCAGAATTTAGAGCGTAAGCGATTACGCTGCCCGGCACTCCTTCGGATTTGTCAAGAAGGCCGATTTGATACGCCAGTTACACCAAACAGTGTGTCTGACTTCTGGAGTAGCTTAATAGAGTCATCATCTTAGCTTTGAGGGAGAGGCCAAAGGTTTAGTGAGCTCTTAATCCCTCCTATCGCATCATTACCCAACCTGACAAGATCTTCTTAATGTAAGCCCTAAAACCTCACATCAACTGCAGATTGCTCCTACAGACACTTTTCTTGGTCGCTTAACACTTTTGTCTCATCATGTGATCGGATACGATGAAACGGTCGTTTTTTGAGCAGCAGATAAGGATGTCAAAGATAAAGACCATTACCCGGGCATTGCCTTGGACCATCTTCGTGTCTTCCTCATTCACTTTGGAATATGACATGCTCTGTAAGGTAAGTTCGGCAGTTCCTAACCAAAAGAGTTGACTTACAAGGGTCACCTTACATTAAGAAGGTCAACTTGGGCGAGACATGGACAATCCTGCGACCAGGTTGGGAACTTAAACTTCCCAGCATGTACGATGCCTCATGCATTCAACTCTCTTACTTTGCGCTTTGGCTAGTCAAGTTCGACGAAGTGCTGTTCTTGATCCAAATAGCCACTGCTGAAGTCAGCATACTAGTTCACCACGACACGCAGAAATGCATACATCTGCCTCCCAAAACCCTCAATCTTGCGTCATACGATAGCTTCGCCGGCTGGTTAAGTAATTCTGTGGCGATCAGACAGGATCGCAGTATGTGAGGGGACTCTGAGCATCTCGCATAGTGAGATATCCCACCAATCGGACCTTGCATTCCGTGACATACGACATCCGGTTAATGTAATTGAAGTGGAGGATTTTTGCCGCCAGCAAATCTGGATATAAATTAAGAATAATGCCCTCTAACCCTATAATTTTGGCCACTTATTATTTCTATCTAGGATATCACTCTTGTTCCTCGAGATGAAGCTATTCGATCAATGCCTTCTTCTGACAGCTGGCCTGTCTGAAGCACTTGCTAGTCCAGTTGCCTCGATGGCCGCCCAGACTACGAAGAATCTTATCGTATTGTACGTGATATCAGCAGGAAGAATTGCCTCAGACTAATCAGTGGTAGTGGTGATTCATACTCGACCGTGGGATTTTGGCCTGGAGGACAACTACCATCGGCTTCCAACCCGATTGGGAACCCCGGACTGCCCGGGCAGACGACTTCTGCTGGTCTCAACTGGGTTGGCCATGTCACTTCAACTCTCAATATATCACTGATTCTCACATACGACTTTGCTTACAGCGGAGCGACTGTCGATAAGAAGATCGTCAACTCATGGGCCCAGTACTCGATGTCGGAGCAGGTGGATCTCTATAAGCAATATGTTGCGCCCAAGATCACAAAGGCCGACACCCTTGTTGCATTCTGGATTGGTATCAACGACGTGGGTGAGGCGTTTTGGAGCAAGAAGAGTGCTCTTGTTGCCGAATGCGTGAACAGATATTTTGAGCTCCTGCAGGTTCTTGTCAATGATGGCTACAGCAAATTCGTCTTGCTGAGTATTCCTGGTAAGCCCCGGCCATTTGAAACGGAAAATTAAGTTGTCTGACTCTTGATGAAGCATATGCAGATCAGTTTCCCAAGATGATAGGTCAGCCGGAAGTTGATCTGGCTCGCCTGAGATCCGACATCATTTCCTACAACAACGCGGTCAAAGCCAAGGCAGCTAGCTTCACATCCTCTCACCCAAATGTCCAAATTCAGATCTTCGATACAAAGCCGTCATTTGACCAGGTTGTCAATAATTATGCGGCTTACGGAGCCAAAGATGCTACTTGCTTCGGCGCAAGTAACTGTCTTTGGGCAGATGACTACCATGCCAGTGGTGCCATCCACAAGCTCTTAGCCCAGAACTTGGTGAAGGCAGTGAAAGGAGCTTTTGTATTCTAGTCTTTGAAAAGGGTACAAAATCATGGATTCGAGCCTCACTCTCTTCTGTCGTCTAGCATACATTTATTTCGATATGAGAAATCCTCAGTGGCTCCTTCGAATTTACCACCTACTTCCAATCTTCATGTTACCAACACCATTTTTTATCTCCAGGGCTATCGACCTAATCTTTCTCTGTACGCTCATGGGTATTGACGACCTTATGATTGTAGTCCGGAAGGTGAGACAGACATAGTTGCGGTGTATGCTTTTTGAACTGTTTCTGTAGTTCGCTGTAGATGTCCTCTATCAATACTACTGAGTTCGCTGTAAGCCTCAACCAAGGGAATACTTCCAACGGGAATAGCCAGAATCCAAATGCCGGTGTCACATCCTCTCTGGATATCTTCTCAATGGTCTCAATGTCTTCATCATCCACCTCGCTCTCGTCTTCTAAGATCTGGTCCACAATGCGTTTTCTTTCTTCCATTTCATGCTCAGCAAATGCTATTGCATCCTCTCTATGGTATACTGCCTGAACTGACTTTGCGAGGGTGCTATTTGGAGTAGATAGACCCGACGGCTGATAGCTCACATCATGCGCCCAGGACACATTCTCTCTAACAATGATCTCCGGATCACAATCCGGGTAGCTCATCATGATCTGGTAGAGAATTTCAGGGTCGTTTTCAATTCCCCATTTTTCAAGATGTTTGAACCATTCGTCCACAACAGCGGGTACCCTCAGCAATTCGTTGATATTTACACCATCGAGAAAGTCGCCCACAGCCCTGGGGTCCTGTTTCATGGTCTGAAATACAGGGACATGTGGTTTGACAGGCACAAAAGGGCAGCTGGCAATGGCACGGCCGGGCCTTCGGCTGTTTTTCCGGTATTGGCAGGTTTCAGAATCATACACGCCATGACATACGAAGATGAACCTTTTCAACCGCTGGACTGCCGCCTTGACATTTTCCAAGTCACAGTCTGTCTCGAATGAGCTGCTGAAAATATAATATCTGCAACAGCTCCCATAGGTCTGCAGAGCCAAGTTGACAACGCCGACGTGAAGTGGATCAAGTCTCCAGATATGTTGTGAGAGTTCTGGGAAATAAGTCCACCGGGAGACGTGTATAATGTCGAGCTCTGGGTTATAGTAAAGGATCCCATCGTAGGTGCTGGTCATATGGACATATTTGCAGGGGATATGAACGCGGTAGAATTTCTTGGCGGCGGCACGAGATTCGCGGTTGGTAACGAAGAGCTTGCTCAAGGCGATGCGCTCTCTGACTTCGACACGGTTTTCCTCGGTATAGATTTTGAGGATTCTTTCGTGGGTTAAGGAGTGTGCCCAGATCCTATCGCGAACCTCAGGAGGAAACTTGTTGAATTGTGGGAAGCTGGAGGTGCTTAGCATTGCCGGATTGAGAATTTGGATCTCTTCATCAGAACTGGATGTGAGTGCATCTTCCGGGCCTGTTGCAATGGAAGTGGTCATCTTTCTTTGGCTACCCAGGCGGGGCTCCCACGAGTGATTGAGCTAGGTATTTGTGGTTTTTGTTTTGTGTTTTTTGTGTGAGAATTTCTTCTACTTCTAGCAATGAGGGATCAGGCCGGCTTCTTATACCCCAGCAGCTGCTAATAAGGTTACTGATTAAGTCATCACAAAAGCATATTATTGTGATTTTAATTGGAAGACTTATCTTTATTAAGGCTATGCGTATATTGCCTTTGGAAGCCTAAAGTTAATTGGTATTTTTCAGTGTGTTGGCTTGATATATCTCGGTGAGATATCGTATAAGCTTTAACTATCAATCAATCAGAGACATGCGGGTGCTTATATGGTACTAATGCCGACCTGAAAAACAAAAGCTGGCTTTTGTGGCTTCAAAGTCCCAGCCCGCAAGGTTTGTAGAGTGATGCCAGGAGTGGAGATTAACCATCAGCCAAAAGCCTCGAAGTTACAAACACTTCGTGGTTGGGGCCCGTTTTCGTAAACTTAGGGTCGAAAGATCACGGTCTGACGCGGCGGGGGCTTTCAATGATCATTGGATAATTAAATTGTTCTATGTATTGTGAATAAATATCGAAACCCCTCACAAGCCCCCTCTTATATAAGCTCAAACTTCTAAATAAAGTTGTATGGCACTCTCCCCTGTCTATTAATGGCTAACAAAAGCGCTTGTCTTCACCCACTGTTCCATTGTCTTCGCCCCAGGGTTCAGTTGTCGAACCTTGGCCAAATCAGCACCGTAACCTTCATCTCTGAACCAATTAGCCATGATTCCGAGCTCGGCAATGCCATGCTTCAAAGCTTTTCCGAGCAAACCGAATGTCGTACCAGCAGGTCCACCAGTGGCGTGCTCAAAAGCTTCGCTAAGTTGCGCGAATGTGAGCTCATCGCCAGCCAGACTGATAGCTTGCTTGCTCCAGGCTTGTGGATCAGTGAAAGCCTCAGCAGCGAAGAAGCCGATATCTTCTGTTGCCGTCCACTGAAGAGGCTTGTTCTTGAGAGTGTCGCGGATCATGGTGAGGAAGACCTTTGTGGCGAAGCCGGGTTCTAGGTTTTCCATGAAAGCTGTTGGGCGCAGGATGGTCCAGTTCATCGGGCTCTTTCCATTGGCGGTTGAGTCGCGAAGGTAATGCTCGATCTCGTGCTTGGTCTTGAAGTGAGGGACAACAGTGGCGTCGTTCCAAGACTTCTCGTCACCGCCACGGTCAACGCTGGAATAGACAAAGTGCTTAATGCCAGCCTTGATTGATTCGTCGATGAGACCCTTTCCTTGTCGTACTTCGCCCTCGAGTGTAACACCCTTGCCCATGGACAGTTGCACTGAGTAGACGCCCCAGAGAGACACAGTTCCGGCAGCTTGCTTAGCGGCACTGAAGAGAGCGGGGATTGAGTCGAGATCGCCCTCAATCAGCCTGATGTTGGAGGATTTGGAGGCTAGCTTCTTTGCGGAAGGTGACTCTTTGTTGCGGGTGGCGGCGAGAAGAAGGAAGTCTGCGTTCTTTGCGATAAGAGCATTGATGACAGAGCTGCCTTGCTTGCCGGTGGCGCCAATGATGAGAAGAGCACGAGACATTGTTGTGATGTTGAGGTGGTGAGAATACTAAAGTAGTGTTCAAGTTGAAGAAGTTGATTGGTTGTTGATGGTGATTGTCTGGATGAGTATGTTGCTTATTAGTGTCTTTGTAGATGATGCTGCTGATGGTGATGATGAGATTGATTGAAGCAGGCCATGATGGGCTCTATATGTATTGAATTGTCATTGTCTACACTAGTCAAATCCAATCGCGAAACAAGATTCAAAACTTCAACCAACTCCATCGACGATTTCTAACATGCTTGCTAAGGATGGACTATGTCGGATTTCCATGTCTCGAGGAGCGAAGTGGATGGAAAAGACAGTGGACATTTCGGAGATGCGACACATGCCGATAAAGACTGGGCTAGTCTGCTTTGGGTGTAGTAGCCTTCGAAAGCTCACTGGCCAACGTCGCATAATCTGCGGGTGACAGTAAACATTGTGTCCTTTTATCACAAGGTACTCATGCTACCACTCTATCTCGGCGAGGACAGATGTACTCTCTGTTAGCAGTCGTGTCTACCCCGCTTCGGCTGGATCATCAATCCCACCAATCGAACACTGGACAAACGAAGCGCCCCGCCCGGTCAATGCCAAGACACCGAGGGGGCCAATGATGGAGAGAATGGAATTCCGCATCCTTTCGCTGCCGCATAAGCAACCTACCCTATGAGGTTGGTGATGCTGTATGTCAGCAACTAGACAGTTTCTCGTGAATCCTTCAGATTGTAAAGCAATTGCACCATAGACAGAGTCAGATTGATTATGTATAGACATATCATTTGGATCAAGATGAGCTATATAATAAGTCAATGTTTCCGACTATTATGGATTCATCATTCCACCATCTTACTCATTGCACATTTTACCACCAAGCAACTTCAAATACTGTGACAAACATCTTCTCATCATCACCACTAAAATAACACTCAATAAACTTTGTGATTAATACTATCATCACTTTAAGTATGCCTCATCTCGCCGCTCAAGTCCCCGCCGCCAAGGCCCCTCTCGAGGTTCGAGAAATCGAGACTCCCCAACCTGGACCCAATGAACTCCTCGTCAAGAACCAGATCATCGCCATCCAGCCAATCGACGCTAAGATCGCCAAGGTCGCCATGCTTCCCCTTCCATACCCAGCTGTCCTCGGCAGTTCCTTCGCCGGCACTGTCGAGAAGGTCGGTTCAGACGTCAAAGACTTCAAGGTTGGTGACAAGGTTGTTGGCATGAAGACCGCTGGAGCTAGCGATAGCAAGTACAGTGCTTTCCAAGAGTACTCTATCTCATCAGAAGTAACCACCACAAAGGTCGATGATGACGAAACCATGGATCTTGCTGTCCGCCTTGTTGGTAACCTTCCTACAATCCCTGCCATCTTCAACTATACCCTCAGACTGGAGCGACCTATCCCTGGTCAGGAGCCCAAGCCTCAGGGAAAGCGCATCTTGATCTACGGTGGAACCTCCAGTATCGGAAGCATGACTGTCCAATATCTCACGCAAGCCGGATACGAAGTCATCACTACTACTTCCCCCAAGCACAAGGACTTCGTGTCCAAGCTTGGTGCTTCCAAGATTATTGATCACTCTCAAGAACCCGAGGCCCTCACCAAGGACCTCATCGCCGCTGGCCCCTACGATATCGTTCTTGACACAATCTCGACCGGAGCTACAGTCAAGCTTCTCGCAGACGTTGTCGCGGCCCAAGGCGGCGACTCAGTCTACGCCCTCCAGCCGCCCTTTGGTCCCGAGACTCTCCCCACTGGCGTCACCCGCAAGTTTGAGGGCTGGTCTCTACTACTCGGTAAGGAGGAGAATGCAGAGCTGCTGAAGTGGATCTTTGGCACATATTTTCCCAAGGCTCTTGCTACCAAGAGTCTTATTTCTGTGCCTGCTAGAAAGGTTCCTGGTGGACTTGGCGGAATCAATGATGCTTTGGGTCTTCTATTCCCCAAGGGTGTCAGCAGTGAGAAGGTCGTGGTTGACCTTCGGGATTAAGTTTTGGTCTCAATTTATGTCTCATTTAGCCGCAGAAGCTACATATAATAATAGTCTAGATAGCGATTGATCTAAGGAAGAGAGGTTAGTTCGTTTCATCACTTGCGCCGAAAATGCCTCTGTTCATCTGCCGTGTATCATTGTCTGGATGGAAACTGCACACTTTCGGAACGTCGTCCCGTCTTCCTGTTCTTTTAATGACCTTCTGCAGATCATTGAGCGGGAAACGAATCCAGCCAAGTTCGCTGTTCCGATGATGGCTTCTACCCTCCGTTTCCAGGATGACGCCAACCATGCAATGCAGAGAATGCTACCCAATACACCCTGGATTATCCATTCTTGTCGATGTAACATGCTAGATTCTCATATTAGCCAAGGCAAATCTCGTTCCATGTCCCGCGTTGGGCATATTCGGAGCCATTTGCCGAAGTTGCTCCTTATGGCCAGGGTCCGAGCTTGGCATTGCATGATAGTATTGGGACTCTGTACTTCCGATTCGCCTTTTTATAAGTTCGTTGATCTGCATGTTATGTAGGACAGCAGTGAAGCAGGTTTCCGTGTTTTGAAAAAATGAAGTTATCTACGCTTGCTACTTTGGCGGCTTCTTTTTCCCCAGCACTTGCTGGCTTGGTTGGACACCCTCGCGCCACCACCTTCAACAATCCTATCATCTACTCAGACTTCCCAGATAACGATGTATTCCTCGGTCCAGACAATTACTACTACTTCTCGGCTTCCAACTTCCATTTCAGCCCTGGAGCCCCCATTCTTAAGTCCAAAGATCTGCTCAACTGGGATCTCATCGGCCATTCAATTCCCCGCCTGAAATTTGGCGACGGCTATGATCTTCCCCCTAGCGGCTCACGTTCTTACCGTGGGGGAACTTGGGCTTCATCCCTTAGATACAGAAAGAGTAATGGACAGTGGTACTGGATCGGCTGCATCAACTTCTGGCAGACCTGGGTATATACCGCCTCATCGCCTGAAGGTCCTTGGTACAACAAGGGGAATTTCGGTGATAATAATTGTTACTACGACAATGGTATACTGATCGACGACGACGACACCATGTATGTGGTGTACGGCTCCGGTGAGGTCAAAGTATCTCAGCTATCCCAGGACGGATTCAGCCAGGTCAAATCCCAGGTAGTTCTCAAGAACACTGATATTGGTGTCCAAGACTTGGAGGGCAACCGTATGTACAAGATCAACGGGCTCTACTACATCCTCAACGATAGCCCAAGTGGCAGTCAGACCTGGATTTGGAAGTCGAAATCACCCTGGGGCCCGTATGAGTCCAAGGTCCTCGCAGACAAGGTCACCCCGCCTATCTCAGGTGGTAACTCGCCTCATCAGGGTAGTCTCATCAAGACTCCCAGTGGCGACTGGTACTTCATGTCATTCACTTGGGCCTATCCTGCCGGCCGTCTTCCGGTTCTTGCACCGATTACGTGGGGTAGCGATGGTTTCCCCATTCTCGTCAAGGGTGCTAATGGAGGATGGGGGTCATCTTACCCAACGCTTCCTGGCACGAACAGTGTGACAAAGAACTGGACAAGGACTGATACCTTCAGTGGAACCTCACTTGCTCCGTCTTGGGAGTGGAATCACAACCCTGATGTCAACTCCTTCACTGTCAACAACGGCCTGACTCTTCGCACTGCTAGTGTTACCAAGGATATTTACCAGGCGAGGAACACGCTATCTCACCGAACTCATGGTGATCACCCAACAGGCATAGTGAAGATTGACTTCTCTCAGATGAAAGACGGCGACCGGGCCGGACTTTCAGCGTTTCGAGACCAAAGTGCCTACATCGGTGTTCATCGAGATAATGGAAAGTTCACAATAGCTACCAAGCATGGGATGAATATGGGCGAATGGGACGGACAGACAACAGACCTGGGACAAATAAAGGCCACTGCTGATGTGCCTTCTGGAAAGACCAAGATCTGGCTCAGACTTCAGCTTGATACTAACCCAGCCGGTACTGGTAACACCGTATTTTCTTACAGCTGGGACGGCATCAAGTATGAAACACTTGGTCCCAACTTCAAGCTGTACAATGGCTGGGCATTCTTTATTGCCTACCGATTCGGCATCTTCAACTACGCCGAGACAGCGTTGGGAGGTTCGATCAAGGTTGAGTCTTTCACAGCTGCATAGAGGGATGGGATGATGTTGACTGAGGATATAGTCTTGGGGTATAACTGAGATGGTACAAACTGTGTTTTAGACTCCTTAACTCCTAAAAATGACGACATACCATTGATAAGACAATCTTCATCGATGACCCTTGAACAACCAAAGAAACCAAGACTAGAGATGGGTGGGCACAAATATGAAAGGGGACCAGATAAACCTCAAGAACTCCAACTCTCCTTCGACAGAACTGTTACTCTTGAACAACACGGGGTATATAAAAACAGGGAACCTTGAAGCTAGGTATGAAAACTTAGCCACATGCATCTGCACAAGCGAGAAAATACGAACCTTCTTTATCTACACATTAGGGAACGATCATATGCTTTCTTCCTACCGTCCATCATCTATCTGCCTTGGGGCGGGTTATTCTGTGAATAGCCTGCAGTGTAGACTAATCGGTCGGTGACAGGACGTGCTTGAGTATCATAGATATATCGGTTCATACTGTAGGGAGTTGGTTGATTCGCGCCGTCTCGTGTCTGTGTTCTTGATCCGTTGTTAGCACTATAGAGTAAGAAGAAGCTTGTAGATGATAACATACGAGTTCAGAAAGCTACCAGCCACTGCGATGGTCGAGGTGTTGGTTGCCGAAGCTCCTGATGGAGTAGTTCCAGAAGGGGTAGACATTTTGGAGATGTAATTGATGAGAGTTGTTTTAGCGTTCGCGTCAGATTCCAATGTCAAATGAAATGGAAAATCCGTTGCATATTGGTGATTGATGGGATTAAATACACGCAGAACCATGGGAAACACCGAAAGCGACATGATTCAGGAGTCCCAAATCAGGGCTTCTTTCAATCGGACGCACATACATACATAGCCGCACAAGCGTGCCAGAGCCCTCAACAATGTGGTGGGGAGATTGATGCCTCATATTACTATTGGTGAACAAAGCATTGTTTTACTCGTAGTGTGTGCGGGTGGTCCCTCAACAGACATAAAGGAGGTCTGGATTTCCAGGACTTTGTCACAGTTGTGATGGGGAGAGAAAGCAAAGCCGCGTGGCAGTAGACACAAAATCACAACTGTGACAAGCGCAGAGATAGCAGGAGACTGTGCATTGCATGGGGTCTGCAGGACTTTGTGTCCAAGTGGAAAAACCCCGCTCTGAAAGGTCAGGTTGCAGGCGTGAGATTGGTCGCCACGTCACAATTTGAGGCCATCCTACAGGGATTAGGGGGGCTTGAAATCACAAATGTGATGATTTCTGTCCAGTGACAAGTCTTTGTGTTATCACGCGACTGGTGGCTTTGTGACAGAGGGTTCCATTCGCTGGCAGTGTCATCATCGCACATTCGTTTTCAACCATCGCCTCCCAGGCTCCCACCGCCTGCATTTTCAACCCAACATCGTACGTTTTGCGGCTCATCATCAACAAAAGCAATTTCGCCCATCGTCTGGCTTTCAGTGATCGTACCGAAGCGCCCGTTTTCTGTTCCTTTCTTGTCTCCGACGTCATCACGCCGTGATCAATTAGAGAGGAAATTGTCAAACTCGTGACGGTATCAGGCAATTAGCCGCCTTGCCAGGGATCGTCTATTTTCGTCTGCTGTTATTCTTCAGAACTAGCAAACAAGGCTGTGTGTGACTCTTCGACTTTGTTTAAAAGAGCCTCAAGTACGGCGCTATTCACCGACATAAGTCCAAACGCATCACCATGGTCAGAAGTCTCAGTGATGAGAGCGAGCACGACTATATCGGAAGATGGTTTGACAACGATGTTGAGTCAGTTCATTCGCCACAGTTAATTCCCACGGGAGAGGATCAGGACGCTAAGGAAATCCCTGTCGACGTTGGCTCACCGAAGGAGATGCTAGCCTATCTCAATGATCGCCAACAAAAGACTGAAGAGGTTCGACTATTACAACCTGTCACAGAGGTACCCTCGGTGTCGTCTGTGCCCTCACTCAACCTATCAGATGAAACGATGAGCTGTACCTGCAGCACGCGTTCCGTTCAGAACGGTACCCGTTCATCTGCTGATGACGAAACTGCAACTTTGAAACAACGCGGTCAATCCATTGTAGAGGATGGTTACTATGAAGATGCCCAGGATACTGCCTCAGACTCTTCGTCGGACAGCTCTGGGAGTTTGTCTCCGGCCTCATGCCCCTCACCAAGTAACACAAATATCACATCACCAGGCTCAGATGGGTCTGACCCCGATTCCATAGACTCATTTGAAGAACTCCCTGAGAGCGCCCACGGGTCCCATCCAACAGAGACAGCCATATGGCGCTTACAAAGCTCTGACTGGGACTATGAGAGTGACCCAGAGACAAATTATTTGGATCAGCACGAGCCAGCCTGTGATGCAGACGACAATGACAACGGTGAAGCGAACAAATCCACGCGTCAGGAGGAGCCTAAAGCTACTGGAGTTGGGTGTACAAGGGGTACAGAAACCAGCGCTCTAATACAGCACAAAGACCAGCCACCAAAGCGTGCAGCTCAAGACGACGAGAACGAGCATCAACAAGTATCACGAGCAAAAAAGACTAAAAGGCAAGAGGACTCTCACCTCCGGCTGGCTTGCCCTTTCTATAAGCACGACCCTATTCAATATCGCCGCTGTCACTCCCACGTCCTCAAGCGCAATAGCTACGTCAAGCAACATCTCTTCCGCTGCCATATGCAGCCCATACACTGCGACATATGTCTTAGCGTCTGGCCGACTATCGAAGAGCTCCGAGAGCATCGTCGTGCTCAAGTATGCGAGAGGCGAGAATATATTGCCCCCGCTGGCATTACCCCCGAACAAGAGCGCAAACTACGAGGGCGGCTTGGAGGCCCTAACAAATCAGAGAGTGATCAGTGGTTCGATATCTATAGTATTATTTTCCCAGATGACGAAAAGCCAAAGTCAGCGTATCTGAACGGCGAATTGTCCGAGGATGCAGAGAGTCTTCGCGAGTTTATGGAAGGTCGCGGGACGAATTTGATAATGGAACAATTAATAATGTCGGGCCTTATTATGAGTGAAAATAACACAAGCCGTGAGATGGAAGGAAAGTTCCAGAGAAGTGTGCAGAACGCTCTAAGAACTATGTTCGAGGGATGGCAGAATCGGAGGGAGGGGGTTGTTGAAGATGACGGCGGTCGGCAGACTAAAAGGCTCAAACCAACACCCAGAGAATTTCCATACATCAAGGCTCAGACGCCTGTGCGGACTGATACTGGGAGTACGAATACTACCGAGACAATGCTGGAAGATCAAATTGAGGGGAGCGAGATCGGGCCAACTACTTCATCCCCTCAACAAACAGAAGAGATTGTCCACGAAATTTGGAAGTCATCTTCCTAGCATTAACCATACGACATAATGGTTTTCCATATTTTTCATTTCATGATCTTAGAATACTTGTTTCTTATATGCTTCTTTCTCAAAACTCTACTATGAAACTACTATCACAGAACTCCATTTGCTCTACTTTTGTATATGCCCCCCGTCTACCTTCAGGTCCTGAGATAGAGCACCCATCTTCCTCAACTCTTCCACAGGTCTCTTGACAGATGGGGCAACCAGGTTGACGTGATTTCCTGTGGTCTTTAGCTCATAGTTACCTTTTCCATAGATCTTGTCAAGGGCTTCCGAGAGCTTTAACATATTCGGAATTTCGGTCATGGAAAACCGATGTACGTGGTTCGTTCTGTTGATCTTGCGGGATGGCTTCATTGCTAAAATTTGAGTGGCGGATCGGATCTGTAAATTGACGGATATGTTGCTAGTCAACAGAAGATCGAGATGTGTTGGGGATGAAATTGGGGAGTAGATGTCCAAGGTGGGCCTCGATGAATTTATACTGAAACTTTACACTGAATAAATGATTGTGCAACATTGTACATAATGGGCCTCCCCTTGAATGAAGATACCATATTTAATATCAAGGAGTCTTCGAATCCCATAAATTCGATTATCGTAAGCTCTTGTTGCAAACTTCGAACGCCACCTGGTTCATTTGCTTAGGTCACCATGTTTCATACTGCAGATATTGCATATCAACCACTCTTCACTGCCTGTTACACTGTGAATCGCTGAGAATAGCTTCAATAGATCTAGATACCGGATGCAAGTGTTGAGGCGGTCAGTGACTATTAGTGCTGCAAAAGCGACGATAACATGTGGGACAGAATCAGATTACTCTGGCTTCCGTCCAATGGTCCACCGAACCTCATATCCCATCACCGAAACACCATCATCAACCTCTTGTTGCAAAATGTCGCAATGTTTCTCCACATCTTCATGAGAGTGAATCCACTCAAACTCTCCTTTGGCAGCGATACCATTCAAGGCCTGGCGTGCATAGTTGACGAGTGTATCTCCAGCTCGCTTCTGAACTTCAGGTCCCTCACTGAAGCTACTGAAATCAATGTGTGAGCATTCGACGTACCCAGCCTTTCTGAAGTGCCCCTCGAGTGGCATTGGGCTCCTGTTGGAGGTCAGCGAATCCTTGATGGTGGGTGGAGGGAATGCTTACGTGACATCGCGCCCAACTGATAGTCCGTACCGAACATCCGTACTGATCCATTTCTGGTATGCTTCAGTGATTGGCACAGCATTAAACTTGGTGAATCCCGTTTCATCCCACAAGATGTAGCCTCCTGGTCGCAAAAGTGATTGAAGGTTCTTTGCTACTGGTACCCAATCCTCGGCTTTTAGGGCGAGCATCAAGAGTCGAACGTGCACTAAGTCATATTTCCCCACGAGATTTTCTGGAATTGGGTCGAAAACGTTCCCGAATGACAATTTGACATTTGGTGGAAGCTCGGCGGGTGAGAAGAACTTTGAATCATCTATGTCAAAACCATCAAGACGAGCGTCTTGGTGGACTTCCGGCGCAAAGTCTCGCACCCAAACCCCAGTGCCAGTTCCAACATCGGCTACCGCGGGTGGACGGCCAAGAGAGCTGAGATATGACTTGATGTTATCGGGGATCAAGGTCTTCGTAAGATGCAACCAAGTAATATGCTGATAGTCGAGGCGATGCTCCTCAACGCCCTTCTTGCCGCTATTAAGGGTATAGATCTGGGGTCCAGTCATTTTGGTCTATATTCCTGAGATTATAGAGCATAAAGGTGACGGGAACATCGGTCCCAACTTATACTAAGAGACATGACCAGACTAACGCTTCAGCGCTTCAAATATTTGACTATACCCGTGAAGTGGTGCCGTTAGCCGAATGATGATGTTAGACTATGGATATGATTGGTTCATCCGATCTACTAAGGATTCTGATGATAAACCAGACGTGACAGCATGAAGAATCTTACTCAGCGCCACGATCGGACATGGTAAAGCGTCCACGATATGGCGTATTTCCTTCATCCTGAGACAAAAGTCCTCGGAACAGCCCTTTCGGGACTCATTATCTCGTTGCCGACGGTGTTTGATTGACGCGATCGCCAAACTCTTACCAGATTCGAGAGTCGGGGCTATTACTAAACTCCGGCTTACGTGCGACGAACTTCGGGATACCTGATGCGATAGCACTGGATCATCATCACATCAAAAATCCAAGCTAAATAGATGAAGGTGATTCTTGTCCCATCTAATTCTGGATAATTGAGGCTGGAATTATGCTTCATACAGACATCAGTAGCTTAATTTTGCTGGCCTAAATTAAGAGTGAGATCGCTAACTACCGTCAAGCTTCATGTGTCTCTCAGAGGCCCGCTACAAGTCGTTAAAGTAAATGATTGAGGCTTTCACGTCTTTGTTTGTACACGTAGTGATTTTAAGCGTTGATCTCAACACAAATAATGGGCTGGCCAGAGCGAGCGTTATATTGCAAACTGCGTGCCAAAGGTATTGCCGAATGCTGTTACTGCTGGAGCATATATAGGTGTTTTATGAAGTAGAGTGAAGACTTTTAATGATCTGGAGGTGCCCTAAAATGTGGACTATACCTCATAGCTGTTCCGACTAAGGTTATACCGTTGTGAAATTGCCAAAGTGGGCTGGACACCATGATGTTAGAGTTTTGACATTGGGTGTTGAGAAAAGGCGACCAAGCCAACGTCACTGCAGCTCCAAACTTTCTTTGCGCTGAATGGAGAACAAATCGTATCCGAGATAGCTTCAGAGTCGTCGCTGTACTAGTGATGCGCCGCTGAAACCCTGTTTCTCCAACACTTCGTCATTGTATCAAGCATTGCGCTTCGTGATTCATCTCAAACCATCGGTTTGGTGATAAGAAGAACTTCTATAAGACGACGGTTATGCAACCTCAAAGTAACAGTCTCGTACCATCTTCACACCAAGACACTCACAGCGAACGCCTGCAAGCTCTACTAACGCTCGCGGCTCTTCACTCACCGACCCCAAATTCGTCTTTTTGCCCCCCGAGTTCACACCGCAACAATGCCTTTCATTAACAATATGGTCAAAGCGCTGATCTTTGTCGCTTCTGCTGCAAGTGCCCTTCCCGTTAATGTCGCTCGCCAACAGACCAGTGAATGCGCGACTGGTACGTGGTACTACTCTTGTGACACCAACGTCGGCTGTTTCGACCACGATCCTTGCACCAAACCCACTGCTGTTTCTGGCAGAACTCCCGAAAAAGCTAAGGAAAAACCAACTGCTACATCATCATCTCCTTCGTTCAAGACCATTGTCCCTGCCACGTTGTACGACATCTACCCTGAGAATCCCGATGAATCTAGTGGCCCAGTCAACGGTGTGCATCTCGAGACCTGGAAGGACAAGTCTCAGGTTGAGCAAGTGATCGTATTCAAGAACATCCCCGCGGACGCAAAGAACTGCAATCTGTCTTGGCGTCAAGGGCCTCGCTACTCTCGAAGATTCCTCGTCAAGAACAGCGATGCACAAGCTGATGCACGGCCTCTTTCTGGTTTCCCCGAAAACGATGTGACATACAACTCTGTCAAGCCTTTTGACGATCAGAAATCCATTGGCGGCCCTAACTTTTCTTTTTGGGACGATCGCAAGGAAGACGTGCATCTTGTCGGGGGTGTAGACTGTGCCGAGACTGTCTCCTTCATTGTTGGACTCCGAAATGCCAAGGGTGATTCCCAGGTCTACCTTGAGCAAGATGAACATAAGAACGGCTGGACTCTTACTTATCATTAACCAATACAAGTGGCGCAGAAGCGATTCATCGCTCATAAGGTACCCTTATTGTTCAGTTCTATCATCCTCTAGATAGATACTTTAATGGATTGATTGTAACTTACTGTTCTGTGATTAATCCTAAGAGCCTCCTTGCATGCTTTGATCATTCCTTCTCTGCGCAATTACCAACTAGCAACCGCCATGTCATGTTTGCCACGAGGCGCAAAATTGTTGGGCCACCAAGTGGGTTGTGTTTCTCATTTGCCTCGACTTTTACGACTCTCTTGAACCAATACCACGTTTCGCCGACCATGTTGTGCTTCTTTGCAGGTATGCAACCGCTTCTCGGGGCTATTCTCGTCAAGACCTCGAATCCACCGATGTTTGCAATACCGCAAAGATTACCACAAATGGAAGCTCTAGTGCCCTAGATGTCAGTTAGCCATCAACTGGTTTTGAAGGGCCGTGCAGAACATTAGACACTGGCCAGTTTCAGCCTACGGTTTCCAGTCTTTTTGTACACTATTCTTTTTACCCGTATTTCCAACTCATGGTCATAGCCTCTTTTACCAAAACCATCATTGTAGCCAATATTTGCAAATATGAGTACTGGGATCGAGATTGTCGGCACAGTTGCCGCGCTGTACCAGCTCATCAATGCTTCAGCTGGGCTCATATCTGAGTATATGGGTGTTCTTAATGGGGAACCCACCGCCGATAATCATTTAGAAGAACATGTCGAAAACGTGAAACAAGTCTGTGACTTGACAAAAGCTCGCTATGAGACCATGGACTCATTCGAAAAGCTGTCTGACGGCGGAAAACGGGTTCGGAAGACTGCAGAAAAATGTCAGGCTTCTGCCCACGTACTGCTAGAAGAGTTACGCTACGTGAGAAAGAAGCGGAAAAGTAATGACTGCATAGCAGCCATTGCTTATGTGGTCAAGTCCAAGGTGCACCGTACGAAGATCGCCCGGATGGATGCTAGGTTCAAAAACGACCAGCAGGAATTGCAAACCATTCTGCAACATGAGATTTTGTACGTAGAATGGTTCTCATATCATTCATTACTGACTATAGGCCCAGGTCACAAAGCCAGGCCATGCAAGATCTCCAGATGGAGGAATTCGAGAATTTGGACGAAGACATACGGGTTTTGATCACCCAGCTGTCTCAAGGCTTTTTCGATCTGGAAAGATTTATCAAAGCTCAGCACGAGGCAACGAAAAATATCATCGAAACTCGGCTTGATGCAACAGACAATCTCATCGTTCAGGGGGGCGCGGAAGTGCAACAAGGAATCAAAGACTTAACTACCGAATTGAAACGCAAAGAATTTCTCGAAAGCTTCAGATTTCCTGAGATAAATAAGCGATACAACGACGTATTGGATTCGAGTGAGGCTTGCTTCGATCGAGTCTTCGCATCTTACGAAATGGCTACAAGGAGTGACAATCAATCAGCGTTGTCAGAAGAGGATAGCGGTCATTTCAGTTCTGAAGCTAGCGAAGGTGGCCGGAGAAACAGCGACCTATCCGATATTAAGAGCGAGGAGCTGAAAAGTATCGACCGATCCTGGTCGAGCTTTATTCAATGGCTTCGATCAAGCGATCCGTTATTTTGTGTCCGGGGAAAACCTGGGTCTGGTAAAAGTACCTTGATGAAATTCGTGGTCGATAACAAAAACACACGACAACTCCCCGAGCACCAAAGTTCCAAAGTCATCATTTTGACACATTTCTTCTGGAAAATTGGGAGCGGAGAACAAAATAGCATAAAAGGCTTGTTATGCTCGTTGGTTTATCAGCTGTTGGTTCAAACCAAGCAGTTGCAGGAGCTCGCCATGAGCCACTATGACGGTGGTTCGTATAGAACTCATCATGACTGGTCCTTTAAAGCTCTCAAAGGTGTTCTTCTTCAGCTTCTTGAAACTAAAAGTCGCACACTTTGCGTGTTTATCGATGGTCTCGATGAAATCGCCAATGCTGATGGTCTCCATAAGCTTACAAAGGAGATTGAGGAAATCTTGAAGTTCCCAGGAATCAAGATCTGTGTTTCTAGCCGGCCAGAAGGATTAGTTATAAAGTGGCTTCAGAAGCTAAATAGCCCTAGCACTCTCCTCGAGGATCTCACTAGACCTGAGATGAACAAATACGTCCGCAGAGGCCTGAATCCCTTCCTTTCATCTAAGCAGCTTTCAATTGAAACCTATCAGTACTTGTCGGACGAGATGGTGCGAAAGTCGCAGGGGGTCTTCCTTTGGCTCTCCTTGGTCTTAAGAAGTCTCATAGGCGGTATACAAAATGGAGACTCTGAACAGATACTGATGGAGCGACTGGCAGAGTTGCCTAGCGAGATGCACGATCTTTATGCTGACATTTGGGATCGCTTATCTCAAAACAGCCAGGTGTACCGAAGGGAAGCAGTACGGTTCTTCCAGTATGCTCTTGCAGAACGCTGGCAAGCAGTATACTTTCGCCCTGGGGTTGCCAATGGGCTCCAAAGCTTTTTCTTCTGGCAACCTGTCTTGGGACAGATCGCATTGGCGGGGATGCCTGATGCCCATGACACCTTTCTGAAGTGTAGGGGAGGCATAGATTTCATGAAATTACAGGAGATTTGTGATTCAACCAGAACTCAGATTGAAATCAAGTGCGGTGGCCTATTACAGATTCGGATGTCGGAGATACCTCAAGGCTATAACACGTTCCTTACACATCATATAGATTTCATTCATCGTACGGCTCACGACTTCTTCACCGAGACAGAGGCGGGGAAATTGATAATCGAGGAGAATGCAGTTTTACAGCCCTCCGAGGTCGAGGTCTGCGTCGCTAAGGGCATGTTATGTCTTCACCGCATCATGAGTTACCAACACGGCTTGATCGCCCATGGGGGCCAAATTATCGGCCAAATTGGTCACTTGGTCAAATATCGAAAGATCCTCGACTTCCCTCAAGCAATTGAAATGCTTCATGTCATGCAAGACTTCTACGTGAACGACGTAATTTCAGACATATATTGGAACAGAGAGGCCTGGGAACCAAAGCGGCACTTCCTGACATGTTTAACTCGATCAAACCAGTTGCACGATTTTGTCCTATCCGAGATAAATAGGTCGTCCTCAGCCGAACTAGCTACTCGTATTCTACAGGAACTGTCTTGCCAAAAGGAAGATTACTCGATGAAGCGAGTCAGACTTGCCGGCCCTCTCATATCATTGGGTGCTGATGCACATGCTTGCGCGATATACCTGCGGCCGGTACTGGACCGAAAGAGCTATCAAGAACCGTTGGCCAGAAGAGGCACTGCATTCACGAACATTCTGAAACTGTGTATAATGGCCACCTTCAACCAGTTGAACGACGATGTTGTGCTCGCCACGCTAGTATCAGAGGCGATCGTATCCATGGCTGCGACATGCCCAAGCCAAAATGATGCTACACTGCTGATTTTCAAGGTTTGGGAGACCGGCAGAATAACATTGGACGATCTCATAGACGTTCCTCAAGAAACATATTCTGGGACAAAATGTGTCCTTGTCTTCGTAGAAGCCACGCTGAGCTTTCTCCTCGCGTATTTTTTTTCCAAACTGAAGCCCTTCCTCCAACAAATCACCACTCTCAAAGATCTCTCTCGGAGCCCTGAGTATTCTACCCCAAAGGTTCGATTCATATTTACGCAAGATGGAGAACTGGAGGAATGGGCATGCAAGCGGATCTCGTCTCAAAAGCGTTGTAAGGAACTAGTGGACTTCCTGCTTGTGCAAGGTATTTCTCAGTCGCTAGCTAGTGCATTTGTGGAAAAGAGTGCAAAGGAGACCAGGGAGCCCTTTCATCACGTAATATCTCTGATAAGGTATTTGGATTCGATGCCATATGATGTTGAGTCGGCAATGCTATGTCTTGCCACCGAAAAGCTGGAATTTTGCACTTTCCGAGAAGCAGGCATCATGCCCTCGCCAAGTAGGGTACGGGAATGGCAAGAAACGAGATATTGCGTGTATCCCAATATCATCCGCGATCTGAGCGCCTTGGCAAAAGAATAAATACACTACTGAGAAGCTGACAAGCCATGGTATATCTCTGTCATTTATTGCCAACCCGACCAATCAGTTTTATGAGCTTCGTCATGTATAGATCCTCGAGCAATAAACTCCTCGTTGGTGTTAAAGTGCGTGGTGATTGATAACTAGCAAAGAAAACCCAATTCTTGATCATTTATTATCGCGAGCCTGTCCCGATATCCGAAAAAGATCACAACCCCCATCTACTTTCTTATTTAAGGTGCTCCTCATTGCTCTCCAACATTAAAGAATCTTCACCGGAATTCAGTGGGACCCTTTTCTCTTCTGGGTATCTGCTTTTGGCTTCCTCATACACGTCGTTTTCTAAGGACCAACTACAAGCCTTGGGAATAGCTAGCTGTGGTTGTTTCACAGGCATATCTAAATCAACATGTCTTCAGGTCATTGCGCCGATTATACACAAAGGTGTGCGAGAAGAGCCTATCCAGCTTCAGCCATCTATGGCCAGACCAAGTACCACAATCAGGCTGATCGCACCACAAAACGTGTTTCGTCCTGTCCGTGAAAATGGGATTACCGGCATCCCCATATTTTAGGTTCCGGAGCCATTCGAAACGCAATGGATCTGAGTATCTCCATCAGTTGCTGGGGTGCAAACGAAAGCAATTCTCTTATTCTTATAACAAATCTGTCTTCCTCCAACAACTCTCGGACATGTTGCGTGGGCGTTCCTAGACGTATGTCATGTTGCATTCCAGGACGATCCTCCTTACAGCCGGTGCACCTCCTCGGCTCAAATAAGGATATCAGCCTTTGTCGCAGTTCCACTGTGCTTAGGGCCCGGCACTCATGGCATAGAGTTTGGCGGCGCAAAGAAGCATATACCTCATCTTGCGACCTTTTCAGACAGCGGCCGGCACTGTTCTATGCCAACGGCTCAGGGTCTAAAATCTGCGAAAGACAGGATCGTTGTCGATATATTCGCAGAAGCTTCGTGACGTTTGATGGAGAATATACAGCGAGCTGTGGAGAAGGAATCCGGGGATTGCGTCAAATATTTCATGGGGTATTCAGACTGTACTCGTCCTTTGTAGCAAGATTACCATCTCTCGGGGTGTGCCCTCACTGTCCAATGCCGTAGTCGACGATGAGCGGACAACAGCTCGGCTCGTGGATCCTTAAGTACCCTATTTGAAACAGCAAAGATAGTAAGCAATAGCGTCAAACCCCTCTATAGCGCGCTGGAGCGGTCGTATGCTTCTCGGAAACCATCCAGAGCGACGCCCAGATTTTCCGATGTGAGCGTGGCACCCTAAAGAAGCGCGCCATGTCATATTATCACTGACGTCACAAATGGCTTGGAGCAAGTGAAGAAGTGAGATTCATTTAAGCGAAAGCGAAAAGGGGATTTTTAAATAGTCCGACCTCCCTATGAGAGACAGGTGTGAGGATACATCGAAGGCAAAGGTATTTTCCGCCCATACGAAACTTTGCTTGGCATCTTTCTGCCAAACCCTGATATGCAAGGTTTACATCATGCAAGTTTCATAAAGCAAGTCTGATAAGACACAAACTGTCATATCTGCTTTCTCATAACTCTAGCACATATATCATTATGATCTGTGGCAAGCATGAGAGCTTGAAAGAGGCTTCAACGCTCTCATATTCGGATGCGTTGGTGGAGAGGTTGCATCACCAGAGACTTTACCTCCCTTCGGAACCTTGTTGGCCAGGTACTTTGTTTCCAAGGCTTTACTTTGTAAGAGCACAACTTGGCACAGACGCAATTGTCAGTTTCTCAGAAGCCTTTACATGTCGCTCAATGTTGAAGTTCGTTCACAGGCACGAGTATTGTGGGGTCTGCCTAGATGCCACGTCACTACATCAAAAGACCACACAACACACAGTCAGATAATTCAATATAAAGCGGACTGCAGACTTCACTAATCAGAGTGCCACAAGAAGCTCTTACTAGTAGACTGAGGCTATAATATATTTTATTGGCTATGCTTGACTTGGATGTGACCTGTTGCGCACATAAGACCTCCCGACCTGAATAAGAATAGCGCTATAGCTCTCTCGTTTCATATTGTGTTTTCCCAAGCGAATGACAGTGTCAAGTATGACAAACAAAGACAAACTAAGTGATTGACGTGCGGAAAATTGTCTGAGGCCCGCATTCCGGTCTGTACAATCGGGATGAGAATACCCAAAGGCATTGTTTTGAGGCCGCTCACTGTGGCGTTCACTCATCGCGGCAACAAGTCCAGCATTCGCCCTGGATTTCAAGGTTAGTTATCATCACATTGGGTTCAATAAGGTGATCTAACTTGTTGAAAGGAGTACTTTCTCTTGATTAGCGCAAGCCAACAGTTCAAGGTATGTAGATCGACTTACCCACTCGCTTGGGCACTCGATCTCCTCCGAAGCGCATAGGAGCCAGCAGACTCCCTCCTTCTTAGTGTGGGGTTTGTCCTTGTGCATAGGTATCTGCGAAAGCTTGATAGAAAGACTTTGGCTCCGTGTTAGAAAGTAGCATTGCTATCTTATAGACCGCAATGGGCTAAGCATTGGACTAAAAGACATAATGGGGTAGTTTGAGATGAGTATACTAACGATATATCCTGATCTGGTACCAGAATCTTGGACTGGCTCTGCTTGATCTGCCCGAGCAGGGACGGGATAGCGACAATGCCTTGGGCAAGGGCGAGAAGCGCGACGGCTGAGTACTTCATGATGAATCAAAGATCGATAATATTGTGGATTGGGTGTTCGGCTTTGTTGGAGGCGACGTGTTTTGAATGGGCACTTGGGATGCAGGGTGGCTCTCGTCTTTATAGGTGATTAAACTCCTTCTTTCAAAACCACAACTTCCTTTTCATGGCAATGTTCGAAATGAATCTGCCTCAGGTTTCATCTTCGTCTGAGGCCCGGTGCATTCATCTGTCGTGCTCTGCGGAACCCCTGAGAGCCGGGTTGGGACTACATGAGGTAGAGATGGCAATCACTCATTCGATAGATCTTCCGGCGTGTCACAGATCACAGATACATCTCCCACTTCTTCTTTGACCCCGCCCAAGTGCATCGGCAGGTCGCCATCGGAACATCGTTCTTGGAACTCGGATCAACACTCTCGAACCGATCACCAACGTCAAGGTCAATAGTTGCCATCGGTTATTATTATTGTTACTAAATCTGGGACGCTGTTTGTCCCACCTAAGCGAGTTCAACTTGGTCGACCTTCTTATCCTTCTTGCCATCCTGATCCAACCTAACATGCTCGATATCATCCAGCTTACCAGCATGAAGTGCTCCATGAGATGTTCCCTCAAAGATGGCTTGGATTTCCTCCAGAGTATGACCTTTTGTCTCGGGGAAAAGGAACCAAATAACGACAATAAGACAGGCAAGAATGCAGCAGAAGACAATGTAGTACTTCCAACCGATGTTCTTCATGGCGATTGGGTTGACCTGGTTTCCGACTACGAGACCGACGAATGTGCTGACGTACATGACGGAGACACCACGGCTGCGAAGGGTGTACGGGAAGATCTCAACGGTATATGCTTGGAGAAGAGGGGCCCAAGCAATAGCGTAGAAGAAGAAGGTGATGAACACAAAGCCGACAATGGCCTTGCCGGTAGTTGGGCTTCGAGTGCTGTCGAACGAAGCACTAAGAGCGGTCCAGATAATGTACGACACGAACATTCCACAAGTCGAAAGGAGGAACAGAGTGCGACGTCCGAGTCTGTCGACCAACATGGCGCCAACGAAGATCGCGGCGAGCCAGTTTGAGATCTGCAAAAGACCATTGATGAGAGTCTGTTCCTTGGCAGCTGTGATACCAATCGTGTTGAGGACAAGAACAAGGTAGTAGCTATAAGCGACGTTAGACAGATACACAAACGCGGGGTCAAGGTGAGACAATATACCTGACGAGGTTGATACCGTTCCACTGAGCGAACCATCCAACAATAACGGCAATGAGTGTTCTCTTTCTGTTCGCGGGAGTTCTGACGAGTTCGAGCCAAGAGTTCTGTGACATGGCATCGGCTTCGTGCGTCAAAGCACCCTCAATCTCCGCCATCTCGAAGTTGACAAGTGGAGCGTTGGCGTCACCGCCGGCGTGATACGTGGCGAGGATCTTGCGGGCCTCTTCGCGTCGACCGTGGGCGACGAGCCATCGGGGAGATTCGGGGAGGAAGTAAACAGCGAGGAGCTGGATGAAGGGGAGCGCTCCCTGGAGAAGAGAGGGGATTCTCCAGCTCCATGTCGAGTCGATCTTGAAGGTTCCGTATGTGCACCAGGCGGCGATGATACCTCCGAGGTACTGTCAAGTCAGTGGATGTCTTTGGGTATGAAGAGTGGGTACTTACGAAGGATGTGTTGTACAGGGCGGTTAGCTTGCCTCGATGCGTGGGATAAGCAAGCTCAGTGATGAGAATAGGACTAGGCTGGGCCAAGAAACTTGTGAAGAAACCAAGGATAGCTCTCGCCGCAATGAAAGTCTCCAAGTTCTGTGACACAGCTTGCATGATGGCGAAGGCGACACAAGTCAAGGCTCCGACCATCATGGCTGTCTTTCTACCGAATCGATCGCATACGTATGTGACGAAGAAAAGGGCGATGACCTTTCCGGCTGGGTACACTGAGTTGAGAGCACCGAGCATAGCGCCTTCGGGTTGTCCAAAGCAGCCTCTCCATTGAGGGAGGGTCTGAAGACCGTTCATCATCGATCCTGTGCATGTTAGTAAGGAAGGTGGCGTTGTCGCGTGCTGAACATACCATCATAACCAATTGCTCCCGATGACACAAGAGGGATGAGAAGGAGAAGGTTGAGTTTCAGGAGATGCGGTACGCGATACCACGGTCGAGCATCATCGGGGAGAACCTGACGAAAATATTAGCATACAATGCCCATCACTCGCATCTTAGGGAATAAACACACTGCTGCAAGGTCATTGCCGGCAGCCGCGGCAGCACCTTTCTTCTCTGCTGGTGAGGAACCCATGACTTTTGGAGATGATCGTTGTCTTGTCAGATGTCCCAACGTCAATCAGCGACTGATGATGAATGTTCAGAAACCCAGAATCCCAGGGTCATTGAAGTTAATTATATCTGAATCTACCAAAAGAGAAAATGATTATGCAGATCCAATGCTACCCCACGCGTTGGTAAAGTGACACCCCATGGGGAAACTTGGAGCGTTCCTTGACGCTTGAAGAGATTGAACAACTTGTTTGATGGGGTCTTGGCTTGACGCGTTTGGTCTGGATCCGACGCTATTCCCAGCTGTTCCGAGACTTCGGACCAGGCTATCATTGGTCCATGGTCGTGTCTTCCGAAGCAGCGTTCAGCCGATTGGGCACCATCTCGCTCATGACTCGAGCCTTGACCAGTTTTCTAGTCTCCATTGTCGCTTTGCCGAAGCTCATCAAAGTCTGGTGGATGCTCTACTACCAGTTGAACCAGTCCCAAGCTGGAGATATTCCCCCTCAGGACCTCCGCAACATTAGCGGCACAGTTCCCCGACGTTGACCCGCACGCAAGTCAGAGACAAGAGATCCGGGCTTGCTTATTACTCGCGAGTATCAGCATCCGTCCCTGCCCTAGTACCTTCGAGGCATACAACGGCAAAATGGCAAACACAGATATTGATGCGATCATACAGTCACTGACGCTGGATGAGAAGGTTCGCTACACTACGATCCGTCCGAAGGCGAATTAAACTAATTCTTATCAGATTTCCCTCTTAGCTGGTCGGAACTTCTCAGAAACAGTTGGTTATCCAGAAAAGGGAGTTCCTTCGATCAAAGTGAGTTCCATATCTTGTGTCGCCCAACTATTTACTAACAGAATCAATCAGACTGCCGACGGACCAAATGGAATTCGCTCAGCAGCAACAGATCTCGACATCAAGTCGGCCTGTTTCCCAGCAGCATGCAATCTCGCAGCCACATTCGACCTAGACCTTGCCGAGAAATTTGGCAAGGCTTTAGGTGCCGAAGCGAGAGGCAAGCGAGTAAATTGCATGCTTGGTCCAACAGTCTGCATGCATCGCCATCCTCTTGGTGGTCGTAATTTTGAGAGCTACAGTGAAGACCCTTTTCTCACTGGTAAAATGTCTTCAAAAGTCATTCAAGGGCTTCAAAGTCTTGGTATTTCTGCTACGATAAAGCATTTCGTGGCCAATGAGCAAGAAACTGCTCGTACGACAGTTGATGAGACCATTGATGAACGAGCATTGCGCGAGATTTATCTCAGGCCGTTCGAAATTGCTGTGAAAGAAGCGAATCCTTGGGCGATCATGACAGCTTATAATCATGTCAACGGTGTTCATTGCGATGAGCACAAGTGGCTTTTACAAGAGGTCATGCGTGGCGAATGGGGCTGGAATGGCCTTGTTATGAGTGATTGGGGCGGTACGAATTCCGTCGCTGCAGCGCTCAATGCTGGTTTAGACCTCGAGATGCCTGGTCCTCCACGTCTAAGAAAGGAAGATGCTGTCAAGGGTGCGCTTGAGCGGGGAGAATTGACAGAAAGCACCATCAACGAGCGCGCCAAATCTGTTGTCGAGTGGGCCTTGAAACTCAAGGCCCGTGAAGCAGAGCCACACTCTATCGCTCTTGGTCAAGACACCAATACCCCCGAACTGCGAAGCATGATCCGTGAGGCCGGCGCAAGGGGCATTGTCTTGCTGAAGAATCAGGGAGACCTCCTCCCTTTGACCAAGGAAAAGGTTCAAAAGAAGAAGATTGCTCTGATCGGATTTGCTAAGGACGCTATGGCTCACGGAGGAGGTAGTGCAGCTGTCAATGCGTACCGCAAGATCACTCCCTGGCAGGGTTTGCACGAAGCACTTGGCGATGACGTCGAGTTCACATACGCTCGAGGCGCTCATCGCGAGCGCCTCCTTCCTGCTATTCATCCTGATGGGCTCTGCGGTAAAGTCGTGGGTCTTGATGGGAAACCCGGGTTCAGTCGGCAGCTGTTCAAGGAGGGTGAATATGAGCCAGTGTCTACCGTTGGCCAGCCAACTTCTGCATATTCGCCTCTTGGGTCACAAGAGTCTCTCTGGAGAAGACTTGAGATTGTCGGAGACTTTACACCAGCTGAGACAGGAGAGCACTACATCGCCTGCTCTGGATTGGGACCTACGAGGGTCTATGTTGATGGCCAGATCATCTATGAGCAGACTGCCAACTGCACTGACCCCATGGGCTCTCTGTTCCTCGCTGCTCCTGAGCCTGAGTTCCGCCACAAGTTCGAAGGAGGAAAGACCTATCGCCTCAAAATCTGCAGTGATCCGCCTACCAAGATCGGCCTTACCATTCTTGAAGGTCGCAGTGGTGTTCGCGTTGGCTTCTCACTTGAATCTGACCACGATGCAGATCTTGTTGGAGAGGCTGCGGAGGTAGCCAAGGCTGCTGATTACGCGATTGTGTTTACCGGGCATGATCCTCAATGGGAGACGGAAGGTCGAGATCAAGATGGTTTCAATCTCCCTCGAAAGGGCACGCAAGACGCCCTTGTATCAACAGTGGCATCAGTCAACCCCAACACCGTGGTTGTCAACTCTACTGGTGTTGCTATCGCTATGCCTTGGCTTGAACAAGTCCCCGCTGTCGTGCAAGCTTGGTTCCCTGGTCAAGAATGCGGCTACTCTATCGCAGATGTCCTTACAGGAGCTGTCAATCCTGAAGGTCGACTACCAGTGAGCTTCCCCAAAAGCATTGAGGACTGCCCCGCGCACGGAAATTTCCCTGGCGAATATGTAAATGGACAGCTCAAGGTTGCTTACGCCGAGGGTGTTTTCGTCGGATATCGTCACTTTGATCGACTACCTCGGGAGAAAGTTAACTTTCCCTTCGGTCACGGCCTATCTTACACGACTTTTACCTATGATCTAGTCGATGTCTCTCGAGAGGATGACGACTGGAATGTCTCTGCTAAAGTATCTAATACTGGAAAACAAGCTGGCGGCGCATTGGTGCAGGTTTATGCTGGCCCAGCTCAGCAGTCTCCTGACCATCCGATCAAGGCTCTCGTGGCTTTCAAGAAGGTACGATTGGAGCCCGGTGAGACGAGGTTGGTCAAACTTCTGGTGCAACAGAGAGACCTGGCACATTTCGATACTGGATTGAAGAAGTGGGTAATTGATGAGGGCGAGTATCACTTCTCGGCGGGAGTCTCTTCAGCCGATATTGTTGGAGATGCTGTGGTGAAGGTGCAAAAGGCTGTTTTCGATCCATAGATTTAGAGAGGCCAAATCTACAATATTCATCACGACGGTCACTTTCTTAACACATTCCATGGAGGGAGATCCGAAAATCGCTGCGTGGCTCACCTGGAGTTCTCAGAATGATCCAAGTATCGGTCGCCAATAGATTCACGTCACTGAAAATTCCAATAGGCCAGTCCTCCAAAATTACTTTCCGAGTCTCGACTCTGTCTTCAATTCATCATGTACCTATCCCTTTAGAACTCTCGGCTACGAACTCGGAGGCGCTACTTTCTGGTGCAAGATCTGGGTCCAGGCCTTGGTCCGGGGCCGAACGATACCAACACGTCGGTACACTAAAGGCCCGGAACCTAACGTGTACGTAATTAGGCAAAATTCAGCTGTTCCTCGGATCGGGTCCGAGACTTGGATTAACGCTGTCTGACTCGGAGGGAATCCGGAATGGGTCGCGAAACTGCCTATTCCGGGACTCTTGTGTAAGTGCGTATGGCAACACCGCTTTCAGACACCAGAATTGTATAATACAGTTAAGTGATGAAAGGTTTTGCTCGAGATAGAGAAAGTATCATTAATCCAGCCCATTTTCGCAGCTCGGCATCTTACAAAGACATGCCAGCACCGTATTCGGGGCAGTGCCTCTGTGGCAACGTAAAGTTTGCAATTTCATCAGAACCAGTCACAGTACTCTCATGCTTCTGTAAACATTGCTGTATAGGGGCTGGTGGCACTCATCAATTGGTATAGAATCTCCATTAATGGGTTATCGCCATGGAAGCTAACATACCCCTGAAAGATTGGGAAATTCACGGCCCAAGATGTCCAAGTCTCCACTACCGAAGAGAATGATATCACGAAGTATTCACTGTCCGACACATCGAGCGGAAGTTCTAAAGAGAAAGCATTTTGCCGTACGTGTGGATGCACACTTTGGACTATCCCAACAGCCGCAATGGGTAAATTCTACATGATCCGACTCCCATTGCTGAACGGAGGGTAAGTAAACTACCCTATGCTTAGTATGCTCATACTAAAATTGGGTTAGCCTCAACCTCCAACCAGCGAATGAGATTTTTGTTAGAAATCGGCCAACTTGGGTGGAGCCAGTCAAAGACGCGAGTCAATGGGATGAGATGCGAAAGTGACGCGTAGAAGAGACTGAAAGACTGAGACTGACTTGAGGATGCGGAGAAAGAGGGGAACCTTGCCTGTGGATAAAACAGAACAAGGGTCACCGATTGGTTTAGACACTATCCACAGACCCCGGCTGGAGTTATTGAGCCAAGAGGAGATACAAGCAATATTGCAATTTAGCCACGAGAACAGGAAAACACTTGTAGCGGTTAATGTCTTGTTAATAATGTCACGTCAGCTCAGTCAGTAAGTGTAGGCGTTCGGTAAGCCACCATTTACCGACGAGCTCCGAGTGAAGCTAATGCAAAGATTCTGAAACCCCCGCTATGCTCCCCGGATTTTAGCCGTAGTCCAGCCTCATAATCTTATCTCTTAATTCTGGGGATCCCCCCATTCCGAACCAATTCATGTCCATTCCGAAAATCCATCCTCTCCTGACACCAACAACCAGCGACATTCCCTTCGGACACGGAACTGGAGCGAGCTACCTACACATGGAGCCTCCGCGACGAACAGATCAAAGTGCCTCTGCTAATCGCCAGAGTGGGGCTAAACGCCTCAAGATTGATGTCGCTTGCGACAACTGCAGAGCCAAGAAGGTCAAGTGTGACGGTGTACGACCAGGTGAGACAGACACCCAGCTCACTCAGCCCCAGGAGGGAAGGTGACAAAGGCTAAGACGCTGCAGTCTGTGGCTCCTGTAGTAGGAAATTGGCTCTGAGGGACAAGTGCAACTTTAGCGCTAGTTCAACAGCCTTCATACATCATCGCCCACCAATAGCAACGCCTTTCACTGCAGCTCAGAATGGACTTCCTGTTGCTCCTCCAGCACAAGCATTGCCTGCGCAAAGACAGGGTAGTTCTCCCTCTATGGCAAGCCCACCTGTTCCGATTCTACCAGCCGTGAATACATACGAGCCTCAACCGCGACGGTCTATGCCTCTGTCGCTGCCGCCGCCACCACCGCCACATCATCACTCCCCAGTGACATCTACCCCGGGCAGCGGCCCCAGGCCTGACTCACATAGTGGTCAACGCAATGTCGGAGCTTCAGTTTGTTCAAACAGTCCTTCAGCTGTTGACTCCATGACAGCGGTCATCGACGAGGGGACGAGTACTGAAGAGTTCTTTGGGACGAGCAGTGCAGGGTCTTTCACTGCTCAGATAAAAAAAGCCATCGACGTGAGGCTAGGGAAGTCTACAAACTCAAGTGACAATGAGTCAAATATATCTCGGTCGGCTGGTGTTATGGGCACTGCCTCAGTCACATCTCCAGACTTCTCATACGTCCTACCTCCACGCAGGCAGGCCGATCATCTGATAGAGCTATACTGGTTCTACGTTGATCCGCTGTATCCGTTCTTAGATAGGGTCCGATGGACTCGTGCCTATAATGCTATATTCTCCGGAACGACCATGGACTTGAATGAGCGAGTCTTCGTGGCTACGTTGAACGTCATCTTAGCCCTATCCACTCAACTCGTTGAATCACACTCGTTGGAGCAGCGAGAACAATCGAGTGAAACATACTTTCAGAGGGCCCAGGAGTTATTGCCGATGAGCCCCTGGGAACCTGGATCTCTCGAGCTGGTGCAATGTCTACTGGTAACGAGCCAGTATCTTCAGAGTACATATAATCCTCATCAGACATGGATGGTTATTGGCTCTGCCATCAGGATGGCTCAGGGATTGGGACTTCATCTGCCCGAGACCTCAGCGAATCGTTCGGACCCCGGCGAGCGAGAGTTGTTGCGCAGGATATGGTATGGATGTGTTCTGATGGATCGGTGAGTGAACTCGATTGTATCTTAGCCCCCAGTCAGCTAATCCAGCCAGCATGGTATCTGTGACCCATGGTCGTCCTGCTATGATCTCCCAGCATCCCGCAAAAGACGTGCCGCATCCAGCGGAAACTTCAAACGCCCAGAACGGAATGCAAGGTTTGGAATATTACAGCTTCTTTGTGAGGTCAGTCCGACTTTACGAGATCATTCACAAGACTATGATTGCCTTTTACGACGGTTCACAGGGCAATAAACCAAAAGAGAAGGATCCGCACTTTGACCTTGAAGGCTTAGACGGCGAGGACGAAGACCTCGATAGAGTGGTTCAACTGGATCGCTGTCTCAGCAGATGGCAGTCAAAGCTACCAGACCGTCTTAGGTGGGAGTTGTTGGAGTCAAATAAGGATGAAATAGCACGGCGACAAGCCGTGATACTTCGTATCAGGTACGCGCCTTCTAAATTTCACAGATGTCTATGGTGACTAACTTGTGAATAGATTCCTCCATGCACGTATCCTGCTGCTACGGCCAGTCCTTTCCAGATTCTGCCTCACACAATCTCCTCAGGACAAAAAGCCCGTGGACGATAATCTCCAAGCTCGTGTCGTTCAACAAGGCGCCATGTTCTGCGTCACGACAGCTCAGAATATGATCAACACTCTGGTAAAGCACCAGACACTAGATGGTACCGTTGGTCTGCTCCCAGCCTGGTGGTATCGTGTATACTACATCTACTCCGCCGCTACAATCCTGATCGCCGCCAAACTTCGACCAGATGTCTTCTCAGCCGTGGAAATCGGGAGATCTTGGGGCCAAGCTATTTCAGTACTCAAGGCTCACGAGCAATTTGGCCAATCTCCTCGCCGATGCGTTGCAGCGCTGCATATTCTTTCTTCCAAGATCTTGCAAGCAACGCCTCGTGGTTCACCGGGTCGTGAGACGGCGAACACCAACAGACCCGGCGAAAACAATAACCCAGGACTTCCTCAGCAACCGATACCGAACATTGAAGTTCCTGATCTTGTTCAGCAACTTGCTGAAGAGTTTCAAACTCCAATACCGGATTTTAATCCTCAGGAACTTGCGGCTTTCAACTTGGATGTGAATGATATGTCGTGGCTAAACGATGTTCAAGGAGTTTGGGAGCTTTTGAACGAATAACACGATGGAAAAGTTGCTTCTAAGTCTATTTACCCAAATACCATGTTTTAATCCACCCATTACTCGAAGACCATCTTGTTCTTGACACTTCCCAACTCGGTGATGCTGACCTCCACAACATCACCGTCATTAAGATACTTAGGCTCCTTCATTCCCATAGCGACGCCACACGGTGTTCCTGTGAGAACAACGGTTCCAGCCTCGAGCGTTGTTCCCTGGCTAATGAAGCTGACGATCTCCTCGACGCCGAAAAGCAGATCGTTCGTACCCTCGCTTTGTCTCACCTCGCCGTTGACAGTTGTTGTCAAGTGCAACTTGGAAGCGTTGCCAACGACAGCTGGAGAGACGAGAAGAGGCCCAATGGGTGCGAACTTGTCGAAGCCCTTGCTGAAGCACCATTGGGGAACGCTGCCGGCCTTCTTGGGGTCTCGTTGCCATGCTCGAGCAGATACATCGTTGGAGACGACGTAGCCTGCTACATAAAAGAGAGCGTCTTCCTTGGTGATGTTCTTGCCAGACTTACCAATCACGATGCCCTAGACTTTGATGTTAGTCCGTTTTCCGGCAAAAGGATAGACACAGTGCTTACCAACTCTCCCTCGTAATCTATTGTGCCATCTTGGGCAATCCTGGGAATGGGGACATCTTCATTGAAGCCAGCAATGGAGGTAGCAGGCTTGATGAATAAGGAGGGATAAGGTGGCGGTGTTCGGCCACCTTCCTTGACTAGTCACTCTTGTCAGTATGTGTTCAGTCAATGGGTACTCCACCACGTACTGTGCTTGATGTAGTTAAGGCCAATGCATCGGATGATGGGCACATCAGCCGGTCGCAGCAGCTCCTTCACAGCTTTGACATGTACCTTTTGACCCTTGGTGAGTTGCGCCACAGGACTCTGACCCTTGTACTCAACAGCCCATAGGTCGTTCTGGGCCAACTTCTCAGAAAAGTCCTTGTCATTCTCAATGACAGGGTCTCCAAATGTCTCGTTTCCGTTGTCATCGACAAAGCGGATTAGGCGGTTCCAAGTTGCTGAGGACATTTTGCGAGAGAATGAAGATATGAAATTTCTGCGATACAATGGTGCTGCGATACTGGCTATTCTCATTGTTGTATTATCTTCAAGGTTGTATACTACCTGTTATAGTCGTTTCTAAAAAGACGTGATGATTGTCGGACGCCATTTGTGGTGAGGTCCACTGCTGTAGCCACTCAGAGAGCGGTCCGGTCGGAAGGGGAGAGCCCGGATCTCATCGGAGCCAACCCCGAGGACGGATATTGACTTCGGCTGTTGTGGATGATTGATCATTGATCATATGCGGTTCAATGTGACCGTTACAGCAATTCTCTGGCCTATCGGTGCTACTGCCCCAGCTTTCTCTTGTCCGCGGATCTTACGATTGTTGTCCGCTCCCAGACCATCAACCCGCTATTTAGTTATCTTCAGCACACTCCATCGACACTTGCGAAGCACTAACCAAGTCAAAGATAATCTCAAAGCATCTTTACTCTTGAAGAGACCACAGAAACAATGGGGAATTATACTAGCACAGTGGCCTCGGGCGCCTCGGATGGCGACTCACCAGAGATGAAGCAGTATCTCAGCGAACTACCATCCAAGAACTTGGAGCCTCTTTGGTCACAGATGAGCATGATGGTGCCACCGACACCAAACCCCACAGCGAAGCCTCACATGTGGACATACAGAGAAGCCTTGCCTCATTTGGAGACAGCCGCCAAACTGGTGCCAGAAGAAAAAGCTGAGCGAAGAGTCTTGATGCTAGTAAATCCTAGCATGCGTGAGTATATCAGTCATGTTACTGAACTCATATGACTGATCTTTCTAGAATCACCATACACAACAGATACCATATATGGAGGTCTTCAGATAGTCAATCCCGGCGAGACGGCGCCAGCACATAGACATCTGGCCTTCGCAGCTCGCTTCATCATTGATGGCGAAGGTTTCACAGCGGTTGAGGGCAAGAAGATGCCTCTAGTCAGAGGCGATGTTGTCATTACGCCGATCTGGCACTGGCATGGCCATGGCAACGAGAGTGATAAGCCAGTTGTTTGGTTGGATATGCTGAACCTACCTCTATTTCGCTTTGCTCCAGTCCACTTTGCCGAGGGCTACTCTGACCCGCGCTATCCCAGCGAGTGAGTATACTTCTGACCTGCATGACTAAGACGCTGTTACTAATGATGTCAGACATTGCGATCCTTGCGAGTTCCGTTTCCCATGGGCTCCTGTTGAGAAAGAACTCAACGCTGACAAGAGCGACTGCTCCATATATCACTATAAGCTCGCAAATGGAAAGCCATTGTCGACATTTCTCGGCGTACAGGCCGAGAGGTTGAGCCCCGGTGCCACGGTGGAGTCACAAGAAAGCCAGTCCTATCTCTATCACTGCTATGAAGGAAAGGGTCGAACTGAACTCGTGACGCCGACGGGGGAGACAATGACGTTCAAGTGGGAGTCACGCGATACCTTTGCTGTGCCCTCATGGTGCAAGGTTAAGCATGTTAATGAGTCTACTACGGAGCAAGCATACCTGGTGGCTTGTCACGATGGTCCATTTCTTGAATGTTTGGGCATTCAACGAAGAAAGTAGTAGTCTTACATGGCCGGCATGTCGTATAATGGTATCCCTTTTGGCACAGTTATTATCAGCTCGCTTCTTCTAATACACGATCAATATTTATCTTTACAGGGCCACTTTTGTCTCGAGATCACCACAAATCCTAGCGGAATCACGATACGAGACTTTAAGACGATAAACGATGATTGCAACATGATACGAGACATTTTGGAATAAATGGTAGGTTGGTTAGGGTGAAGTTGCCATAGATTCTATTTGACATGGTAGACTGGTGCAAGAATGAAGGCCCACATCATATGCGCCCGGAATCTGGGACCAAGGTGACAACTAGGCTTGGCTGCCATCACTTACCAGGCCCCTGGGCACTGACACGCTGTCGCTCAATGGTAATGAAGAAGATACTAGTGTCGGCGGCGCCACCGCCAGGGTTCTCCACGACGAAACCACCGCTCACGGCATCCGGATCCCAGTTATCATTGTCAAGATCTTCCTCAGAAACAGTCTCAAGAGCCTCAGTATAGTGATGGTCCTGGGGCTCCTTTCCAACAAGATCCTTGAGAAACTTCTTGTACTCGTTGTACAGGTTTTCTTCAACAAGCGCCCCAGTCTCATAGGTTATGGCAGAGTAAAGATGAGCTTCAGCGCCTCCAACCTTGTCGTTGTGCTGGGTGTAGAAATTGGTAATCTTCTCCTTGGCTGTGTCTAAGCCATTCTGGTCAAGATTGTAATGGGCGACAATGGCACCTTGCTTGGTCGCAAGGATGACACCGAAGCAGCCAGCGAAGGATGAGCTTCCAACAACGTGATTTCCAGCAGCAGTGAAGTCTACAAACTTGGTATCATCTTGGTTGACGTATGTGTTAGCTTTCTTGCTGTCGTCGAGCTTGCTCTCGTAGGCTTCTAGCTCAGGAGTTTTGACTCTGGCGAAAAGATGTTGATCATCACGAACAGCGAGCCTTGGTACATTAGCTTTAGTTAGAATGACTATAGGTGTTGAACTTACTGGGAGGTGTAGGGTGCAGCGATGCAAAGCTGGGAAGCAGAAAGGAGGAAGAATAGCGCGGCCAACAGCCTAGCCCAGCCGTTCTGGAAACCCTTGGTGCCCAACATGATGATGAGCTGAATAGGTCTAAAAGAGTGACGGTTCAAACGAGTGTATAAAACGAAAGACGGTTGAAAAAAGACTGTACTACTTGATGCAATGAGATGGGTGAGATTGGACAACGTCAGAGTCTCTGTCCTACATATATGCTGGATAGAGGGGGGATATTAGTGTAAGCTGACAAGAGCAATGCAACGCTGGAATCTCCGACCATCAACCGTCGAGGCTAGAATCAGGATGAGATTGCAGTACACGAGTTCCATAGAAAGGATCGCGAAAAAGCGGGTTCGTTGTTCATTCTTGGCATGACCAGTCTGTGCGGGATGGGACTTGCAAGGCGGGACGAGGTTGAGATCGTCAGCCAAGACATGAAAACTCCGAAAGTCCTGGCCTTTCCGTCTTACCCGTCAGCTTGCCGGCGGATAATGATAGACGGGAAGTTCTGAAAGACGATGCAAAGTAGTTGATTGCCCTTCCAACTTTATTGTCCAGTCCACTGCTAGTCAATCCGAAAACTGGATCAAAGTTGCATTTGCTTGTTGTATATCATGGGTATCCATTGAGAAAACAATATTTTGTTGACTCAACGTATCACTCGGCGCTTATGGGTGTTCATCACAATTTCATGGCCTTGCATAGCCTCGAATATGCACGATGCCGAGAGCTTTGCCATGAAAGGGATGGTTAGATTGCGATCCATAGATAAGCGTGAAGGATTTGCTTGATGTGACAGTCAGCCACTATTGCAAGGCTGAGAATGTCACGGCCCAGAAGGATTGAGCGTTGTAACATGTTCGGCCCAGTAGGGCACTCAGCGATGGAGATCTTTCATGAATGGAGCGTATGTTGGTCCAAGGGCCACTACCCACTTGCTCGGGTTGACTGTTATTCTATAGGCCAGTTCTACAAACGTGGGCCAAACGGCTGCAACGGCAATTGATGGGATGACGCGTAACAACATCTTTAAGATTAAGCATGTTTCTTGAATATCGCTTTGTCATGGTGGAAGTCGACAATGAACAGACCTGAGACTGAGACAAAGGTTTTTGCATGGACCACTGAGTTAATATAATGATTCACATTGAGATATTGCTTCAACAAGAAGCATGAAATCAATACTGAAGATTTGATGTGTTACGTATGTGTTGATCGCATGGATCCTGTACTAAAAGCGATAGACGGCTTTTTCTGTGATAGTGACAGACGTAAATGGAAATGCCCGAACCAGGGCGAAGCCAGAATAAACGATTCATGTTGAGCAGAAGAAAGAGATTGAAACTGGAGATTCATCAAGCATGCGCATCCTTCAGTGGTCTCTCAAGGCTGTCCAACGTCATCAATGCAACCTTACAAGTTCAGCTCCGCATCGAAAAGGAAGCGATCCACAGGGGTAAGCGAGGATCCAAGAAACATTTATCAGACGGAAAAGGGAACCCGACGAGATGTGGCTTGGAACGGCACGGGCCGATATCATAACATGGCGATGAACCTACAATGCAACTACGCAGTAGTCTAGGATTTGATCCTTCTGAATAGTTTCAGTTGCATGTCCACTCTGCGGGACTGGGAAGATTAGGCTGGCCATAGCGCCTTGCCATCATGGATAATCCTCAAGGGGCAATAAAACGCTGGACCTGATTATGGCATGTCAAAATAAATTGACCACAAAGTGCCCTAAGTTTAGGCTAGAACTGCCTAAGTAATTTTATCCTTGAGGGTTGATGTCCATCGTTTTCTTTCTTGTCCTAGATAAGCTACGGATCGCGATACTTTAGCCAAGATGTAAGCCCGAGTTGGTATCTGGGTTATATACTTATCTGTTGTGTCCGAAATCTTTCGCATAGGCCTAGCCCGACATACTCATACTGAGTTCTTTCATTCGCTATACACCAACCAAGTCATTCTTTTGCTTTTGAGATCTAGACAATCACTCGTTATGCGTCTGGTCGGTCTTGTTGTGGCTCTCGCCGCTTTGGCAGAGGCTCAACTCCCCGAGACTCCTGGAGCCAATGGTGAACCCACCACCACGACTGTTCACCCTCTTCCCTTTGAGACTACTTCAACTCAAATTCCTGTGTTTCATGGGACGACTTCTTTAGATGTTGCACTTCCAGAGACCAGCACAGGTGTTCCGGTTCCTGACACTGCGTTTACTTCAACCGAAACCTTGCCTGAGCTGCCTGAGTCCAAAAGCACCGACATTGCGGTTGGAGATACTTCTACTGTCAATAGCGAGCTACATCTTGACTCGACATCTTCAATTGCGGTCCCTGCTGAACAGCTCACTACTGAGACGGGACAGCCCACTGGTCCCGGGACTACGGCCCAGCAGCCTCCAGCTTTCGACACTACAACATCACAAGGGCCTCCCATAGCAGAGACAACTACTCAGCTACCTCCTGCTCTTGATACTGTCACAACTGATCAGACACCTGGTGTCGAGACTACTAGCCAACAACCTCCTGCACCTCAGTCAACTACTGAGCAAGGCCCTGCCGTTGACACAACCACCCAGCAGCCCCCTGCTCAGGACTCCACAACTGAGCGACTGGTACCTCAGGATACCACTTCTCAACCTTTTGTCGGGGAAGAGACCACCACTGCACAGGCTCCGGTTGTCGTTCTCACTTCCTCCTCACAGCCTCTTGATGAGGTGCCATCGACTACTGAGAAGCCTGAGGACCCCAAGCCTACGACTGCTAAACAGGAGGAAGCCGAGCCTACTAGTAAAGACGAGGAGCCGGACCCCAAGTCTGAAGACTCAGACAATGAGGACCCCAAGACCAAGGATGAGACTGACCCTGAGCCCACCACCAAGAAAGACGAGGCTCCTGTCACAGTTCCTCCTGTTGCTGTCACTGCTGAACCCCAAGAGACTATCTCCGGCGTGACTGACAACACCCTACGCAGCACCAAGGACAGCGATGGCAATGACGTTGTTGTCCCTGTTCTTTTTGGTCCCTCCTGTCTGATCTTTTGTGAGCATGCTGGCAAAGACAATGGCCCTGGTGGTATTGTTCTTTGGGGCATTGGTAAGTTCACTGATTTCTTCTACCTAGCGTTTGTACTGACGTGAGATTTAGGACCTGCACCAGGAAGCTACATCCTTCCCCCTCTCCCTGGCATCACTCCTGCTCCATCAGCTGTAGTCATCAATGGAGGTGTACCGACACCAGTTGGAACTCAGACACCCGAGGATCCTGATGACCAGGACGATGATGATGATGACGACGACAAGAGTACTGCTGAGGAAGAGACCAAGACTGAAGCTAAGTCCACAGTTGAGTCTTCCGCAGCTTCCACTACTGAGGCTAGCACCACTGAGCTGCCTCAGCTATCGATGGGCGTTGAGACGGTCGTAGTGAATGTTGATGCTACTCCTACCACCGGCGCTACCTCCAGTGAAGCTACAACGGAAGCCACCAGCACGGAAGCATCTACCCAGACTACTGAGCTTCCCCAATTGTCTATGGGCGTGGACACGGTAGTTGTAGACGTCGATGTGACTCCAACAACTGGAGGAACGACTGAGACCTCTGTTGCTACTTCTACAGAGACCACTGAGGCTACTACTCAGACGACTGAGCTTCCTCAGCTGAGCATGGGAGTCGATACAGTCGTTGTGGATGTTGATGCTACCCCTACTACAGGAGGCACCACTGAGACTTCCGCTGAGTCTGCCACTACCCAAGAGTCGAGCACCGGGGTTTCCGAGACCACGGAGACTCGGGATACCACTACGTCGGAGGTGGCTTCAGCGGAGGCCACAACTGCTGAGTCTACGACGGCAGGACCTACATCTACTGAGACCTCTGTGCAGTCTACTACTTTTGCTACTTCCACCACTACTAAGGAGCCTGAACGCGAGTATCCTTGCATCATTCATGCCAATCCAGGCATTGATCCTTACTGTGCCTGTGAGACTACAGTCAGTGGCAAGGGCTTCTATGTTTCCACTGATTTGATCTCGTCGTCTTGCGCCGACTACACGACCTTCCCTTCCTCTATTCCTACAGATGCTTTTGAGCCCAAGGTGACTGAGAAGCCTGATCCTGAGCCTTACGTCAAGACCGACGATGGCACAGTGGTTTCTTACCCCGACCGTACAGTCAAGGTTGGAAATTACCCTGGTGGAAAGTACACTTACACCCAGGGTGTCGGAGACGCCGTCACGCTTGAGACTCCTTTGCCCACGCAAACCGATGCGAACAACAAGGGCTCTAGCCAGTGCGGCAGCATCGATGATGCGTGCGACCGTGCTTTGAACGATGGTTTTGATGAAGAGACAACATACAAAGACTACGTCTCGCGCTATGCTAGGATCCAGAGCGGTATGATCATGCTCGCGACATTTGGCCAAGCTGGGTGCACGGCCCAGTTCAAGTGCGATGACTATGGTCTCGGAATGAAGGGCAAGGATATCAAGGATGCGTAAGTGAACCCTTGCATGGTCGATGATGAGTGCATGCTAACTATTTTGCAGTGTCCAGCACATGAAGGATAATGATGGAGTGAGCAAATGTGGAACAGCATACCTATCCAACACATGTCAGATCACATTGAACTACTGTACCAACTGTCACCATGACGGTTGATTAGCTGTAATTCTGCAGTTTTTATATAGATTTGTTGTTGTGCTAGACAATTCGCAAAAGTGACGCGTTAACGTGTTCACTGGTGCTGAACCCAATTAAATGCTATTCTAGCACGCGTAAGGCTTATTTTCACGTGATTAAGGCAGTAACAATACACCAATGAGCAATTAGTTTCTTCTGGCTGCCGAATACGAAGTGGCTCATGTAAGGTAGGGATAGGGATGGGCTTTCTTTTTTCCAGTTCCAGTGGGGCAAGGGTGACTAGAACGAACCCCCGTCAGACCTAACTAACTTAGAATCCCAACTTCTCGATACATCAATTGCACGATAACCACAGCCTGCGTGTCCATTCTTTGAGTTACAATGCGTTCCGACTACGATGTCAGCAACCTGATGTTCGGTGCCCAGGAGGCGGTCGAACTCGACTTTTATCAAGGCGAGCCTAAACCCCGCCTGAAACCTCTGCTTCTAGATACTGTCATGCAAGGTCGGCCTCCTGCGTCCAACTGCCGGTTGCTTCAGATGCCCAACGAGATCTTGGCCAAGATCGTCAGCTTTGTCGCTGAAGACGAGGAAGCCTTGCAAGAGCTTGCCCGCGTTAATTCTGACTGCTGCGGGCTTTCTCGTGCTTGCCAATTCTCCGAGTTCGAATTCGACTACAGTCCCAGTAAGATCAGTCTTCTGCTCAATCTCGCCTATGACATGCTTGTGGGCCGCAGTGGCCCCGGTATTCCAGACTGTGTACGGAAATTCACCTTCAGACCTGACGCATACAAGGTCCGCGATGTTCACCCTGCCGTCTGGAGCAGGTTCCAAGAAGATCCCGGTGTAGAGTATCGAGGAATGGCTGAAATCATGGAAAAAGGCGCAAGGCTCTTCAAACATATCCAACATTCTGTGGCACTCAATGTCAAGGCCATGCGCAACCTCGAGACACTTGTTTGGGATTGCAATTTCCCAATTGATAAAGACACCTTTTTGCTCTTGGCCTCCTCCACCGCCCATAACCTTCTTATCAACGACACCCTTCTCGCTGAGGGTTTTTCTCTGGGGCCTCCTCTGACCCCACCGTCCTGGCCTCTGCGATCTCTCGTTCTGATGAATGTGAGGTTGGTAGGCTCCTGGGACCAAGAGAATGGTCAACGTGACGTACCTCTGCGACCTAACCCCACCAATGGCTTCTTCAAAAGTCTTTTCCAGCTTTGCTCCCCAACTCTCGAATCACTGGCATGGGAGAGTTGGAATCCCGAGGCTTGGGAGCCTCTCTCTCTTGGCACCCACTCGAATTCCTTTCCCAAACTGCGAAAGCTCCGAATCATGCCTGGTCTCGATGCAATGGATAAACCAAGCTTTGCTTCTTTCCTTTCTGCGCCACTCAAGTCCCTTGAACTACGTCACTCGTCTTTTCGGTTATTTGAGGATGTCATTCGTTCCCATGTCGAAGAGCCATATCGGGATCTTGAGGAGCTTGTTGTTGGATTTGATGATCATCCGCAGCTTATCACAGAATTAATCCTCAAGCATAATAACTTGAAGAAGCTTTGGGTTACTCAAACATACTACATGTCGGGTCGTGATAATTCTTTCGATCGAATCATGATCCCCGGCCTTGGAAAGGGTCGATTTAATAACCTCCGCTCCTTGTATATTCAATGGGGAGGTCAAAACCAGGATGCCGGCCGCGAAGCCGACCTTTTTGACATCATGCCGGAGTCTCTAGCGGCTATCTGCGAGATTACGACCCTAGAGCAGTTGGGCCTACGCTGTGCTGAGATGGTACGATGGGGAGAATACACGGAGGACACCTTTCCGATCTGGCTCATCGACCATGGAAAACTGCAATTTCACCTACAAAATCTCAAGAACCTCAAGTTGTTGGTCATAAGAGGAGATACCTACCCCCCAAGTGTCAACGAAGTTTTCGGACATCGTTGGTACTACAGATCGAACTGCGCGAACCAAGAAGATTTTCAGACCGCGAAGGATCACCCAGAGCTCGCTCCTTTCGTGCAGGGCGATAACAAAGAAACTTTAGCTTGGAACCAGGCACATCTGTATCGCATGCTTGAGTATGCAAGGGGTTACCAAAAGGTGTTACCAAAGCTTGAATGGATGCTTTGTGGACAACGGCCGATGAAATTCATGGAGGACGCTGATGGAGTTATCCAGCCCCATCCCGTCGGCAACGACATGGATGAGTGCAAAACGTTCATCGGACGAGTTTTTGGCCTTGCTTCTGAGGTTGAAATAGCACATCTGAAGGACTAAGGCAGGATACATGTTCAGGTTTGAGAGCCTGTTGTCCATTGTTGATTGCTTGTGTAGTTCGTCGCGGTCACTAATCACATGGCCGTTATGTATCGAGCATGGGTTTAGTGTATGTACGGAGTAATTTGACTTGTTTCACAAGGTATCAATTCTCGTATGCAGACTTGCCAACATTGTTCCTAGCCACAAGTAGCTCCATATGCCAATAGATATTTGACATTCAAGTTTTCGATGACTTTTTGGAAGATGACCATGCTCGTTACTGCTTGAGAAAGTGGGTAGCTTCGTGTCGATATTTCTTTATTTGCTTATCTACCCATTCTATGGAGATATCTGGGTGAACCAGCCGAGAATTTGAGGTGCAGAAATACGGACCTGTATCATCTTGTCGTCACTCTTGATACCGTACCCAGCTCCCTGGTTCCCATTTGTGTCACTCTTGCAAGCTCGAAATACTAGCAAGTTACCACCTGATGATAGACAATAGTCGATGTCCTGAACGTGGCTCCTCTGGAAGGTCGTATGAGAGGTCAGGGTGATGCACACATCCTGTACAGCAAGGAAACTAGTGGTCCAGGCTGGCAACTGACACTCGGTTGTATCGATTATCGAGCCGCTAGCGAATAATTTGCGAACATCCTCGGCGTTGCCTGCTGAGGTATTTGCGGCTGTAGAGGCTGTAGGATCAGTGCTTTCGTCGAGCACCTGAGCGTTGAACCATGGTCTGTCGATAGAAACTTTCGTTAGGCTAAGCACAACCTTGACGTCGGTGTTTTCAGTAGACAAAGTTCTCCCCTGGTCGGCAGCCGCAAAGCTAGTGAGACCAGATTCGCTATAGGACAAGATGTTGGTTGACCATGCCAGATTTGCAGACGAAGTACAACTGAGTCCTGACTGGGTCTGCGTCAATGTTCGGCTGTCAATGGTCAAGGTCTCCCAGCCTGGAGCTAATGCATTGCCTTGGAAAGCATCGGAAATCTTCTCAAAGTTCGGGCTGCCGGTTTCTCGAAGCATATTTTGGAGCTTCTCAATTTCGATAGCAAGTGACGCAATCTGATCATTAATCATACCAAGTTCATCGCCCTTATCACGCCCGGTGGCCTGCATGACCTCCCACTGAGCCCGACTAAGTGCTTCAGAGGCCTTAGCAAGGGCATGCAAGTTTTGAGCATTTTTCAGTTGGAATGCAACCAAAAGTTTCCACTGTTCATCGCTCAATGGTCCTTCCTGGTATTTCTGGAGCAATGCACTGAGTTCACTTTTATTCGTGTCGTTTAGTCCTTCTGCAGCTGCAATACTGTCCTGCGCCGTTGAACAAGCTTGAGTAAAGTAGAGCTTTATACATTCGGCAACTGTATCAGTAAAGCCCCTGGCCATTTCCGCTTCCGTGACGTAAACGGCTGCCTTTGCATCTTCCACAGCTTTTTGCAACGACTTGAAATCGCCCACAGCCATGAGAGTGTCCCTCCTTGCTTCGAGGAATCTACACTCGCTGAGGGCATTTTGTAGCTGGCTCTGAACACCAGCAACATTTTCTTGTGGTGACGCATCCCAGAGACTTTTAGCCCAGTCGCGAGGGACAAGATTGATGGGATAAATGTCTTCTGTGTCATCCATGTTGCGGTTTACGCAAGACCTAATGTCCTCTCTCGCTTGTTGCAATGCTTCGTTGGCTTGGTCGGGGTTGGCCTCTTCGTCGGCGGAAATTAGACCCGAAAGCACCTGGTCGTATTTCTCTGAGAGTTTGCTTCCATTTGGGCCGCCGACGATGTTGGACAGCTCTAACATGCCATCTGTGAGACGAAACTCGGCTTCAGTCACGGGAATCGGCTTAATCATCGGTGCAAAGTTTGAATCGCTCTCTTCGTAGTGGAACTCGCTTCTCTGCAGGGGTTGAGTCGGAACCTGCATTTGAAAGAGAGTATTGTCTCCGGTATCGAACTTGTGACGAAGTGCATCGTAGATACTGACCAATAGAGGGTCTGCTTGGGAACTCATGGTTTCCGAGAAGTACACGCGATGTGTCTCTGTTGTAGAGATTGTCAAGAGAACCTGACCTTGGGTTCGAAGTCGATTTGTGGAGAGTAGTGGGAGATGAATGAAGGGGGGGTCATTGAAGCTAACTCCAGTGGCTGAGACATGGACGCGGTCTGGCCAAGGGTGGATTACTTGACGAGACTACTCCCACGCTGCTTTTAACACCTGGACACAAGGCCGAGAAGGAGATGGAAATATAGTATGAGATAAATTTTCTCAATAACTAGTTACATATAATCTTACTAAATGCAGAACTTCTGTAGGTGTGACGGTTTCCACGATTGTAAAGTCGAAATCACAACCCCTCGAGCTAGCACGCCGAAATCACCCCAAATAGTTAGTTGCCTGTTCATTGGCTTTAGACCTTTTTAAGCTAGATCCACAAGGATACTGTGACCAACAGCGTGCACTGGCTATGAAAAGATTATCGTAGAAGATATGTGCTTGTTAAAGCAAAGCCATCCAACAATGATACTATCAGGAGTCAGTATTTGAAGTATACAAGAATAAAACTAGGCTCCATTGCCATGTGATGCATCTGTTAGTTAGAATATTGGTCCTTCGTGTGCACAATGCTGTTACGCTGCCGTGATTCGAATGTACGGAGTACGGTAGTACCTAGCTCGTGTGCCTCCATATGCATGTTGGTTGTTGTTATCACACGAAACCCTGTTGTTTTGCAGAACCAACAGAAACATGCCCCTGTATCAACTGAAACTTTGCTATGGTGTGATTCCTGCAGATAACAAATTAGATTGCTGTTCAAGCGCGCGTTTACCCCCTGGCTTACCATTCCAAACTTAGTACTTAAACGCAGGATCAATACATAAAGGAGGCCGAGCTGGGCTTCTCGTTTGCGATGAATTGAGAAAACAAAATACTTTTTTATCTATATACCTTTCGATTAACACTTGACTTTTACAATGGATGTGTCTGTAGACGCCAGCATTCTCGAACAGCTCAACACCAATGAGACCAAAGCCCTCCATGATATGAGCGACAGTCTCAGTGCTTGCGGCGTCGGCCGTATCGTCAACCTTCCCCAAATCATCGTCGTTGGTGATCAATCCGCTGGCAAGTCATCCGTTCTTGAGGCTATTTCCCACGTTCGCTTTCCGGTCCAAGGGAATCTTTGCACAAGGTTTGCAACTGAGCTCATTTTCCGGCGAGCTAATGAGACTCGAATCGATGTGAGTGTCAGATTTGAAGACAGATCCAAACCAGCAAAGAGATTCCAGAGGGCCGGGTTTCGTGAAGATGACTTGGGAGACATCATCACGGAAGCAAAAGAGTGCATGGGCTTTGGCAAGGCCGGGATGGAGTTCTCCAAGGACGTGCTCCGTCTGGAGATTGAAGGGCCGAAGATGTACCCACTGAGTCTCGTTGACCTTCCAGGATTCTTCCATGTTGCTACCGAAAACCAGTCAATCAGTGGTAAAGAAACGGTCGACCAACTTGTTGAGAGCTACATGCGACAGAAAAACAGCATTATTCTGGTGGTTATCACCGCGAACAACAACCTTGCCAATCATTTAGCCCTCCAGAAAGCTAAGAACATCGATCCGGAACGACGCCGAACCATCGGTGTCATTACGAAGCCTGATTTGACTCGCCCTGGGTATGATGCTGAGAAGGAATACATCAAGCTGGCCAAGAATCAAGAAGCTGCGCATAAGCTGCAGCTTGGGTGGCATGTCCTTCGAAACAGGGCCGAGGATGAGACCAGCTTGGAAGGTCGAGACAAGGTCGAAGACGCGTTCTTCAAAACGGGTGCTTGGGCGACTATCCCTTCTGAGAATCGTGGCATTGTGAGTTTGCGAAAGAAGCTCAGTCATGTGCTCTATAGTCACATCCGCAACAGCCTGCCTGGAGTCATTACAGATATCGAAACGACGCTTAGAGAACGGCAAGAGGAACTTGATCGTTTGGGAAAGTCTCGATCCACCCAAGAGGACCTCAGGTCTTTTCTGCTTGCCATTGCCAGTGACTTCCAGCGGCTCGCCAGAGATGGCATATACGGCCGATACAATGATGAGTTTTTCGGTGGCTTACAAGACGATCAACGAAAGTTGCGAGCACAGCTGCGGAACTTCAGTCGAGCTTTTGATCATATTCTTCAAACTAAAGGATCGACCCATGTCACCGTCTCAGATGATGAAAGTGACTCGGAGGACGACGAAATTCCCGTGTACCTCGAAGAGTTTCTGAAACGTTACCCTTACAACCCTCCCCAGCCGAAGAAAATCACGAGAAGCGAGCTCGCTGAGCAACTCGAGAAACAAGCCGCTGCCAACCAAGGGCTCGAGTTTCCCGGAACTCCTAACAAGGACCTTGCCATGCAGCTCTTTAAGCAAGAAGCAGCTCCGTGGAGAGGTATTGCCGAGTCACATGTCAAGCTGGTAACGACGGTTGCAAAGGCTTTTGTTGATCAGGTTTTTGAGCATGTTGTTGGATCCCCACGGACAAATCGAACTACTGAGGCGATCTTGTCAACCTGCGTGGACCCATTCTTCGATGAAAAGGAAAAGGTGCTTCAGGAAAAGATCAACGAACTACTGAGACCTTATGTTCAAGGTTACGCACTTCCTCTTGACTTAGTGTTCTATGATATGCTGTCGAAATCGTCGGATCAGAAGCTGGAGAAACGTATCTCTGCAATTCTGCAAGAGAAGTACCCTCATTTATATGAGAGTAACACGGCAAAGACAGGAGATACGAGTAAGAGAGTTGGCTTTAAAGCAATTGCTCAAGACATCAATGAAGAAGATGACCTTGAAGATAGTGAGTTTGGAATCAACAAAGTCATAGACACGATGTTGACGTATTATACGGTAAGATAACACCAGACCTCATAATCGCTTGATACTAACTTCTGAAGATGTCTCTTCGTACCTTTACCGACAATGTCATCAACTTGGCAGTTGAAAGTTGCCTTGTGTATGACATACCAGATATCCTCACACCCACAAAGGTAGATCGAATGAGTAAGGAAAGACTTGAAGAGTTGGCTGGAGAGTCGGATGATACATCTTCTCGAAGAAAGAGCCTGCAGGAGGAGGTCGAGATCCTCAGACAGGGTTTGGCCCAATGCCGGCGATATAAGCCAAGAGCAGTAACACGTAGGTCGCACGACTCAGAACCTAAATGGCCGTGATACTAACGGACAAGCGTTGCCTTCTGCGGCAAATGAGCCTCAAGGCAGTGCCCCTACTACATCTAACAAAGTTCCTTCGCAAAATGGCAAGAAGCCGAGCCCACCAAGTGTTATCAACCCTCCTAAAGCTCAGTTCAATGGCTGGACGACAATCCCTGACTTGCCCAAGGCTGAGAATCCTTTAAAATTCTTGAATACTCCGCCAAAGCCGGCGGCACCGGCCAAACCAGCGAGCCCAGCGCCATCAGCGACAAAGACTGCCTTCAACTTCGGAAGCGGCTCTGGGCTCTTTGAGTCAGGGCCCGCGCTTTCATACAAGCCAGCCTCATTTCAGTGGAACAGTACCGCCGACACCAAGAAGTAGGCTGTTTCGCGATTCTAGTAGTATCCCACGATTTGTACTTGTAAGCGAAACAGTGCACTAAGAGAATGAGGGCTGGAGTACGGGTGGATTGAGCGGGATGGAGAGCCTCGGATGAGACTACAGCACTAGGTTCATAGCTTAGTTCGAACAATATCACAGTACTTTTAACATTTCATGTCTTCAACTCTCAATCTGACCTATTTTGAACTTTGTAAAGGCCGCTTTTGCCGACGCAGCTCGGCATTTCTCGGCAACAAGGCAAACCCACATCGCAAGATCCAGGCCCCGTCTGTATAGACTGGAAGCAGAACAAGCTCCGGCCAACGAATGGGGCGCTGGCGCAACTGGTAGCGCGTCAGATTCCAGTTAATTTCGAGGGTTTCCTTGGAAAGATGCTTGATTCCTGAAGGTTATCCGTTCGAGTCGGGTGTGCCTCATGCCTTTTGTTTTGTTTCTTGTTTGTGGAGGATATGTTCCTTTTGCGGTGTTGAATGTTCCGTAGCCAGTGCGCGATTTTCTTCCAACGCAGGTATTTATTCGTAAGCAACCGTTCGGTGATATTTAATAGGTATTTGAATGGCAATTTCATTAATACACATCTTCATCTTCTATATTCCCTGGTATTTCCGCAATACCCCGTTTGACCACAACGGTGATGAAGGAGTGATCTTGGTCAGCCCCTCTTTGGCCGAAGCGATCTCTTCTTCATCCACCGACTTCCCCTCCAACCGCTCATGCATTGCATTGATAAGGTACAAATCATCCTTGATTTCGGGCCAGTCAATCGAGTTCAGAACGCAGGGTCTCCCTTTGCTGGGACTGATTTTCCGCTCAAACCTATCGCGATAGATGTTGTAGTGCGCCATTGCATCCCACGGGTCCCAGCGCCAACGGTTCTGCGGTGTCGCTAGAATAGGAAGCGGATGGGCTGAGGCAGTCTCATGACCTTCATCTTCATCGAGAAGGAATTGGATGAATTGTTCGAATTGCTGGTCTGTCGGGGGGTATATCGTTCGAGGTCCCTTGCGGCGGCATCCATGGAAGTATATCTGTCGACACTGCGGTTGTGTTAATAATACGTCGCTTCGGACTAGGACTATGCCCTACCTCGGTGCCATCCTCGCCTCTATCGAAAACTATAACGCCGCCAAATATTCTTGCTTCAGCCCAGTATCCTACAGTATCTGCAGCTCCATTCGGGTACTGGTCAACTGCAATATAGGGTCCATGCGCAAAAGCCGTTGGGTCCCGGAATGAATCCCATCTCGTCATATCTCTGGGGGATTCTCTCCAGATATCGTAAATTTTATGTTTCTCGGTAACTTCATCAAGCTGAAAGATCTCAACTGCAAACCCATGACAGCTCACCGCAAGCAGTTCAATAAGTCTCAAGTAGAATTCTTTGGACTGGGGTGCCGATTTTCTGAAAGCTTCGACCAACTTCGGGCGTGTCAGTCACAACGTCACCAGGGATAACCGAAGAGGTGCTGTACTTACAGAAGTTTTAAACAACAGCGATGAGATATCAAGGTTTGATCGAAATTCTAGGACTCTTTCCCGAGCGCCCTCCGAAAGTTCCTCGTGTTCAAGTGCAGGATGCCCGTCTTGCGGATACTGGAAAGACAAATACGAGGCAGTTAATGGCAAACCGTCAAGTACTTCTGCATACGTTTGCTCTGCTATATCAGTCTTCAGTATACGTCGCAAAGCACGCTCGAATGAACTGAAATGTTCAACATCCAAGCCTTTCAAGGTAGATGCCCCGCTCTGGTCATTTGAGGCCATGGTGGTAACCGATAGAGGCTGAAGGATAAACACCGTCAGAAGAAAACTTGTCAGATCTGAATGGATTTTTTCTTCGATGAAGTTGAGCACACTGAAGGGATGAAGAATGACAAATCAACTTGGGCTGCTGGGTGCGAATGAATATCCCGGCGGTCGCACGTGAGCATAGCTGATATCCAATGATGTTGCTCAAACTCAAACCTAAGCGCTTCACATTCATGGAACAGGGCGCTTAACAGGGAGCCCGCACCACACTGCTACCAGATCTTATGACACAGAATGCGGGTTAAAGTATTTCAGATCAAGGCAGATAGGTACACAGATAGATCTGATTGACCCAAGCACCGGCATGATGCTTCACGTTGCAATGAGCGGATTATTTTGCAAGAATTTAGGCGCCCAATACAACATCAAATTCGAAGATGCGGACCGCAACGCGCGGCGTTCCGCCATAGCATACGAGCCATCATTACTTGTTTCAGTCGAGGCCTAGTGTCGCATCTGTTGGCCCGATGAACTGCATAGCCACAGTCAAAACCAGGCGCTGGGCGTCAACCTGTCTACGACCTGAGCACTTAATCATGATCAACTTTCAATATTATCCTTATTGAGCTTGGTTAAGCGCTGCGCTTTGAGGTGTCGTCTACCAGATTGAACTAAGCGCTTTCTTTCCAACAGTTGAGGTCACCAAATATAGCATACGGCGTATCGCCTACTGCTTCCTCCAAACTTTAATCCAACATGTTGGTTCCTGGCTTTTGCGTCCTAGAAGAAACCCAGGATCTGCTTACGCCGATATATAAGGTCGTGGCTCTCAGGAACATTTTCTCACTCATTTTCAACGACTCTTAAGCACTCGGAGAATCTGCAATTCCTCTGGAAGGAGACTGCATATTTCACATCTTTCATCAACATTTGATCAAATATATCCAAATTCTTTTACACCTCGCCACCATCATGAGCATGCCACGAGACTTTACCGTGAATGGGGTTGGCCTACTGGGCATAAGTGTCCAGCATGCGGATCTCACAATCCAGCCAATGCAGGAAAACAGTCTCGAGTTCACAGGAGTGAGTCTTTACCGGGCAGTGATATCGTTCAATTGCTAATAGAGATGACTGCTAAGTTGGCCTTTTCTATCCATGCTGGGCTCTCACTTCTTGAGAAGCCGCAAGGTCGTGAGGCTTTGTATAGACTAGGAGTAACTGTTGCTCGGGAATGGCGCCGTAGTCGAGCTTTTGTCTTTCGTGGAGACGTCAGTCGTATGCAAGAATATGTCAATGAGTTCTTGCGAGCTCTGCGTGCTGATTTCCCCCGTGTCATTGTTGGCAACGTTGGAGGCCCAGAAGTTGTTGCAGAGGCACGACGTATGCCTGGCGGTGGATGGGACGGAAACCTCAGTCTCTTCTTGCCCAAGAAAGCTGGGGGTATTTTCTTCAATCACACTGTACGTTCTCGCCACTGATATAGGCAATCTTTTCAAGCTCTGGTGCGGTTACTAACTGTTACTTGCAGAGGGTTGCTGAAATGGCGAATGCTTCACGGCTTGGGGGTCACAAAAGCTCCCGGGAAAGAAAAATGGCTGCTCGCCATCGATCATATCTGTTTATGTTCGCGGTCGCGACGCTACACGAGCTGACTCATCTTTTTGTGGCCTATCTAGCTCAGGGAAGCGATGACCCTAGTTCTTATACTCCTCCTGATGTTTCCTACCTCAACTACGTGGGACTCGTGGATCCTCAAACCAATCGTCCCATGAGTGGCGAGTCTGGACGCTGGATCGAAGGATACCTATTCGGGGGCTCCATCGAGTTCTACAGAGACGTGTCGGATGACAATGGCCAGGTTAGTTACAAATGTTTTGACATCCTTCTCCTTCTGACTTCAGCAAGGCTGGCATCCCACATCTTCTCGACGGTCAAGCTCTGGCAAGGAAGATTCATCCTGATTGCATTCTGGAGCTTGTCACACGACTTCAGGGTCAGTATCATCTGCGGAATCTGAGTCTTTGTACGTACTAACGCAGTCCATCAAGGCTTCAATCGATTTCCCTTTACTACAACGGGTAATGCTCTCACTCTCTCAGTAAGGCAATCTCGTGGGCTACTGAGCCTGGGCTCAACTGAGGCTGGATCATCACAACAACCAGGGGCATTCATGAGGGCACGCCGTGAGCGGCCTGCGCCTCTATATAATGTGTCGATCAACGACCTCAACCGCGTCCCTCTTGAGCCAGGCTTTATCCTGAGGCCAAGATTGGCAGCTTATTGAGAGTGAAGTGAGGACCTCAGCTTGTGTACAGATTCCTCAGTTGTATTACGCGTTCGTGTTAATTGGTGTTGTTATTCACTCTCGTTAACATCATACCACGTCTTGGAGATAATTAAATTACAGGAGTAGAGGAGCTTCCCGATTGAGTTTAATATATTGGTGGATTTTCCTAGTCATTACTTTTCATAGTCTACTTCTTCTTCTTAGGTTTTGTCTTGTCCACAACATCTACCCACTTCGCATCAATACCCTTGCTCGCCAAAATATCCTTGGCGAGAATCTTCCTCTGATCGCCTTGAACGACAACTTCCATCAATCCGGGTTTCGCACCAGCAACTTGGCCTACGCTCGCGGAGCCCGCACACTTCTTCTGTAGCTCTGGTGCAAGGACTACAGGATCGATGAAGAAGGGCTCTAGGTTGGAAATTTTGGTGACGACCTTCGTACCGGTTCGCTTCTCGATTGTTATTAGGATCCGAGGCGGTAGTCCAGACTTTGGCTTTTGGTCGGGTGAGGGAGCGCCGTGTGAGATGATGTGGAAGGGCTGGCAGAGATGAGTGTCCTCAATCACTCGCTTTTGGAGGGTGCTTCGAGGGATTCTTCCTGCGGCAAGGAAGCTGACGTCTTCATCAGACGGCTTGTTCCCTAGGATGTCGTTGGCGAGAAATGGATCGAGCTTGACGCTGGAGTTTCCTTGGCCGCCCAATTCGGGGTGTTGGTCGATGTACGACTTGATAGCTGCTGAGATCTCCTGCGCGGTGTAGAAGTCCGTCTTGGAAGGTACAAGTGTCGGGACGAGCTTTGAAGATACGCGATAGACCATCTGGATATTGACCTTCTGCCCTGCAGATGAACCCGACCCTGAGGCTTGCCCGGCATCTGACGTTGGCACATCTCCGCCTGTAGTCTTCGGTGTCGGCAATCGATATGGCCGGAAGCCCAACACCTGTCGATCATCAAAGTCAATGTCCAGGATGACGGTCTCTCCACCATTTCTGTCCTTGGACTTGACAATCAGTTCTTTATCAAGATGCTTGATGAACTTTTTGGCATTCTTCCATGACGTCTTCTTGATGTTGTAGTACTTTGGGTTTTGATATCGGAGGTTGGGCTGAACCATGTTTGCGATTATGAAAGACGGCTGGAGAGGGAACTGTAAGCCGAAGTGTGGCGGGGAGCCAGATTCTTTGGCTTTGTGGACTGCGAATAGGAAGGCTTGATGAAAGGCGTTGTCGATTTCTTTTGTCGTCGGTTCGTGCTCCTCCTCGACCTCATCATCTTCTTGTGCCTCATCGACTTGTGTGTCTTGGGCAGCCGGTGTCGATTCTGTGGGCTGAGTATCTTCCTCCAGCGACAGTTTGTTGGTTTGAGTAGCCAACCCTGCTGCCAGTCCTGACCACCCCTCCAAGCTCGAAGGCGGGTCGATTCCGCCACTGCCAAGTAGCTTCCAGCTCCAGCACTCATCACCAACCCAGTGCAAGGCCTTGATTGCTGCACCCTTCTGACCTCGCACATCGTCTGGCAGATTTCGCACATCTATTTGACATGTTCCAATCCAGACAGGCACTGTATCATTCTGCATTCCTGCGACAGCCACAACAGCGCCAGTGCTCGCTCGTGAATCCCAGCTGGTGCCTCTAGCTTTCACGAGCCCAGGAACCATCAAGTCGGCGCCATGCTTCAGCTTCTCCTCAACCACAAAATCGGGTGTATGTAGAAGTGGAATGAGGTTAGGGTTGCGCCACAGAGTGTACACTGTTGGTATCAGGCGAGGATTCTTTCCAGTCTGAAACCAGAGGACTCTCTCATCTTGGTCTGGATGTGCACCTATGTACACGGTTCCCTGCTCCGTTGGTGTGATGAAACGAGCTGACGACGTCGACTCTGGTAGAAGTGAGTTACGCAGTGCTGTTTGTGATTGTGTCCCTGATGCCGCATCGTCGCCGGACTCTGAGATAGAGACTTGATAGTCGCGGATGATTTGATCGGCGAGCTTTCTTCGATCTGAGGAGCGCAAAGGCGCGAGGTTTCTGATGTCGGGTTTGCGCTTGAACATGATGACGAGATGTGGCTCGGTCCCGGAACGTGTTGATTATCGGAGTAAGTTCGTGGTGAAACCTCGTTTGAGGTGAGATGAGGTAGTTGAGTATTTTAGTAGAGCGGGGCGGGGCATAAGATAAAATCGCTGAGTAATCATGAGCTTTCGTCATAACCATTCACCCCGCCACCAAACCAAACCAAACGTGAATGAAGCTCTCATGAGTCACCGACTGAAATGATTCACTGCGACTCATGTTACACAACTCTAGGCAGCCTCCAGCCATTGACTTTCACGGACCTTGGGATGAGATCTCGTCTTTTGGTTGTGTCATTTTCCCTGCGGCGATTAGGTTCGGCGTTTAATGTCAATCCTTCATGACCAGTCACTGTCTGTTCTGACTACTCCGCTTGATTCAATTGAGAAAATGCTGCTTTGAGACAAATTCCATTTCGAACAATGAAATCCTTCCGCTTCTTGTAGAGAGCAGGCTTTCGCCGACTTTGCATGACCGCTCCCCAAACGCTACGTGTTCAATATCCGCATGCCCCCTGATCAGTTCCTCTAGGCAGCGATTTGAGAACTCCTATAACAAGCCTCTTCCATCGTGAGTCATGTTTTGACACGCCCAAGCCACTCATTTTTTGCAATCATGAATAATCTCATCACATACGCCCGCGAATTCCTCGCCTCAATTGGTCTCATCAGACCCTCCTCAGGCACGCAAATCACAAGCCTATTCAGTACCCTTCCAGGCCACCACCGTATCCTCCTTAGCGGACTTGACGAGGTCGGCAAATCAATTCTCCTGCGCTCTCATTTCGTAACCAATGAAAAAGATATATCTACCGTCGTGGGCATGATTGCCCACCAGGTTGAAGTCTATAGATGCGGCAATGTCACTTTCCAACCATTGATCTCGGTGGTGGCAGGCCTGAGTCATATTTCAGGATGGAGAGGTCGTTCATCAGGCACTGCGATGCACTTGTATGGGTCGACGACTCGGCTGATCACGACCGTCTCGTAGAAGCAAGAGAAGAACTTTTCCAAGCTGTGCGACACCAAGACGGATTGCGCAATGATATCCCTGTGCTGATTCTGGCAAATAAGAAAGATAAGAGCGTGTGTGGCTTGATCTACAAATAGAACTTTATGCTGAGGTGTTCTATAGAACGCTCGTACAGCAGAGCAGATAAAGGGATACTATATCGATGATTCTTCGTCGCCTTTAGTAAATACGCCACATGTGAGCGGTTCAAAGGACTGGTGCAGCGTGAGCTAACAATGCAACAGGCGGTGTTTGCATCGAGCACCAAGACTGGCAAAGGGTTATTCGAGGCTTTTCAATGGTTGAGTCATACTATTGAGAGCCGGATGAAATATGACACTGGCATCAGTGAAAAGGTTCCTTCATACGACAAAGAGGAGGAAGCGACTAGGATCATCATGGAAGGACTTCAGTCAAGTCACAAGGAAGAGATCAGCGAGAAACCAGGGCAGCATGCACATTAAGCTTTGCTTTCATCATGTTACTTCTTCAATCTCGAAAAAGGGCAAGGTATCTGGTGGTTCTATGCTTCTATACTTTAACGCGATGTTCTACAGTCCGGTCTTCTTCAAGTCTATAACGCTCAAACTAACTTGGTTGGTGCTGCTAGGAGGCAGCCACCCACCTCCAATGATAGCCAAGAAGTTATCGTTCTCCTTGAACACCATAAGTCCACGAGTATACGCATTAGGCTGAGGAGTAGCAAATTCGACCCAAGAGTTCTCGGCACCAAGGTTCTTGTTGACAAAGATCTGAGACTGGCTTCCAGCACTAACGATAATACTTCCGTTGGCTCCTCCGACCGAACTCCAGACAACGGTAGGAGAGCTGACGGGGCGGGTGCCCTTGTCACTAACCAGAGCATACTCTTTGGCTGCGAGGATGTTGAGAGGGTCGGAGGTGAGACGGTAGAAGATTCTGCAGCCTTGGGTACCGCACGTCTCGTAGACAAAGATGTACTGACCGTTGGGAAGTAGAGTGATTCCTGGCATACCGGGACGGGCGTTGTAGTTGCTATCAGCAACATCGTTGACGAGAGAAGACCAGGTGACGAGATCAGTGGTGGTTTGGTGAGAGAGCTTCTGGCCATGCTTGGGATCACGCTGGTCAGCGTAGTAGCAAATGAGCTTGTCCTGATAGACCCTGTTTTAAGTTAGCACAGATTCTTTGGGGAGTTGAACCGGAAGGGGTCTTGCATCATGTGAGGCTCCCAGACTGGTGTGAGGCCGTTGTTGGGGCGAGCTTCGCCACCCGATGCAATGCTGCTAGCAAACTTCCAGGTCTTTCCACCATCAGTGCTAGCATAGACATCAATCTTGGTCTTGCTCAGATCGGTAGGAATGCTGTTTCCCGTGCAAAGGATGGTTCCCTTAGGATACTTTCCAATTGCTCTTGGAAGCTCATAAAGATCTGGTTGGTATCTCAATCCCCAGTTGTTGACTGTATCCTGGACCTTTCCGATCTGAGTCCACTTGACACCACCATCTGTAGAACGGTAGATGGGGAAGTAAACGAGCGGGGGCTCTGGGGAGTAGTTCTCCCAGGTTGCAAGCAGAGAGCCGTCCGAGAGTTGGATGGACCGGGCATAGAGAACGCGAGGGTCTGTCCAGCCAGCGTTGGAAGGAGGAGAGAAGATGACATTATTGGAGAATGTTGAGGTGGGAACGGCACGCTTGGCTGGTGTAGGAGGCTCTTGGTTTGCAGTAGGAGCTGCGAGGACTGCAGAGAGACTCAAGAGTCCTCCCCAGAGAAGAGATTGGAAGCGCATGATTTCTGTGGGGTGCAGACTAGGATGCTACTGTCTCTTCTCTCATTCCCAGCGATCCTCAGCACTTCTTATAGCATTTCACATATTCACATTCCTGCCTCGGCAGCTCCATCAGCTCGTCACCCATAGTCTTGGCGATCAAGTTCGGGATATCTACCGACCATGCAGGCCACAATGTCACCAAGTTATTCTCCAACGGCGGCATCTCAATGGCGCGGTAAATCTCACATGGTGTCATGACCTCCTTCTCTGGGATAATAAGCCGTTGATCCCCCTGCTCGTCGCGGTTTGTGGGGTCCCCGCGTGAACATGTTTTTGTGCGGGGAACAACTTGACGCGCTTTTGCTTGATTGGGTTGTCGGAGAGGGTAGCTCCGAAAATGGCTTAGACCTTGGTTTGGGGGAGAGGAATACGGACTTTGGGGGTGATCTTTTGCCTGTTTGTGACGTGGGTTCAGATATATCAAGTTCGCGGAATGATACCGTGGAAATGACGAAGTTGTCCTACTGGATCAGCCCCTGGCAGTTTTAATTGTAAGCTTAAAACTCGATGCGCTCCAATCGTGAGGTTCATTGAAGCCAGACTCCAACTTGGCCGCTAAACGTGACGTTGAGAAATACACTTGGACGGAGAAGGAGAAAAGGTAGGAGATAATATGTTTGATGATAAGTTGGAGTATTCATCGCATTGAACTATTGTACGATGTAGCGATTTTATCTAAGTATAAAGTATTGAGAAAGTCGAAATTAGAGAACTTACCCGGCAGCACAGATACAACAAACGCAAAGCTAGCAATAAGCCAACTTACTCTTACTCCGTAATTATAAAAAGGATATCCAGGGTAGCTTTCAAAAAAGAGAACTTCTTTTTACCTTATAATAGCTAGTAATTGCAATTGGCAATCGGCAAAAATGCAAAAGAAGCGGATAATGGTGGATTTTAACCACCTATTTTGGACGAACAGGGAATCGAACCCTGGACCACTCCCAGATTATTCTGACGAATTATGCTAAGGGAGTATTATACCACTAAACCATTCGCCCGCAACGACTTGTGATTGGTTAAGAGCATAAGAGTAACTGTGGATAATATCATTGAGTCAAAACTGAGCATTGCGATTCTATGCGTGGCGCTACAGACAGCCGCAACTGCTCTGCATGTAGAAGATGATTGCAATCTACGATCAATTGCCCTCTACTACCTACAAACACGCAGTCTGTACTAGTAACCTCCCAAACCTCATAATCCCGTATTTTCCATAATAGAAAATGTTAGACAACGATCCCAAAGGACTGTGACGTTTCAATATTGCCTAGCATCCATCAAGTCTACCTGAATGAATAGGTAATGCCTTCAGGCCACTTCAGAAAGTTCGACCAACCAGCATAAATATCACGGTGGAGGACTAAGTCCTGGCTCAGACTCGAGCCCGGATACGATGGAGGTCGGCATCCGTGTCCGCGAGCAAGCCATCGGTCATGCAGGTCGCTGCTGAGGCCAATAGGCACAGATCATTACCCAGCTGCCCACATGCCGTCCATCTTTAGCTCATGTAGGCCTATTGATAGCTGGGTCTACCCCATCTTGCGAAAGATATAACTGAAGGTGCTGTTGGGTCAGCATATCTCTTTCTTTCCAGGCAAATGATAAGCGCAGAATTGCGTGTCAACTCCTTCTGGGCCAACGGATAGAGAGCCTGTAGCTTGTGTAAACTGAAGTAGCAGTGCCATTTCGGAAGCTGGTAGGCCATGCTCATTGTATGGAGTAAGGATGCTTCAGTGTGCACTCGTCAACCTCTTGATAATCTCTCTGTCAGTCTCAGTCGCGGAGGTTCCGAAGATCAGCATCAATTAAGCCCCTGAGTGGATAGCTATATTGCTCTCGATGATCGATGACTACAGAAAACTATGTGTCAAGAAGACAGATTACGGCAACAATTGCGTCTTGCTAGAGTAGCACGAGTCTACAGTTAGTCCGCCATGGTCTCTCGCGCGAAACGTGTCGGCCACGTGTAAATTGGAACTAACAAGTAGCTAGCTCTGGTCTCCGGCCAGAGACTGTCAGGGATTCATGAGTGCCAATGAGCAGTCTTATGAAGGTTCCACGGAGTACGGAGTAGCAACTGCCGAATTGTGACTTGTTTAGCTTGCATAATCAATGCAGATTATGAGTTGGTGGCGGCGTTACGGTTTCGTGTTCGCTGCTGTCTCATTGGTGGCGTTTGTGCCAGGCTGGGGAATACGCGGTTGGCGTCTACCCGGGACTCATGGTCATGCAATTCATGCGATCAACGAGATAACAGCCTGAGCCGCATTATGCATGGGGTTCACGCTGATAATGCGTGATTAGATAGACTGTTGGTGATCGGGAGTTTCAGGAGCCGCAATTGCGCCGTTGGGAGAGATAACAAGATAAAGTGTGACTATCGCGAGATTCTGAAAAGGCAAAAGCCATCCCGATATTGATTGGAAAGCCCAACGGAAGCGGTCACGGACTTTCGGGTTCCCACGTGGATGAATTCTCCTGAACAAGACAACCAGGGTGTTTTCAGCCCTGAGCACAGACAAGCGGAACCTAAACCCACTGATCATTTGTGATAGTGACATTGTAGCGCAAAATGGTGTATCGGGGTTGAGGCCGTTGTCCCGCCGTTCTGAACTATTGAAGCGGATATCTGGGGCATCCGCAGAGGATCGACATGCATTTGATTCATAAAAAGAAAGATCATGAGCTCTAGTGCGAGCAAAAGTGCAAAATGACCCGGACTGCTGGTTTCTGGACCTAGTTCAAGGATCCATTGTCTGTGGACATTCGTTTACTGAAGCTCATAAGCATAAGCGAGACAGAATACAGAAAGGGAGCGATCGGCGATGGTGCGTTAAGATGAAACGGGCAATGCAACCACCACGTCAAAAGCCCAAGTCAAGGGTCTTTCTAGAAACAGTTGATTTCTTCGGTATCAACAAGCTTTGTTACAATTCATGCGCGCATCATGGAGAATCGGTCGAAGGGAGATCTCGGAATTCCCGCGAGCCATTCTCCCAGATTGACGAATCACCTCGACCCCCGTTGGCTCTTGGACCCAAGTGGAACCACTTTTTGGCGCCATGGAATCGTAATTTGCGTTATCTCGTTTAGCGCCTCCTTGAGCCTCAAAATCAAATGGTTCACTGAGTCGTTGGGTGAGGGGAGGCGCATCATCTCACGGCCGAGTCGGTTGGCGCCACAGTAGATCTGGTCCGTTGATGTTCGGATCATGTCCATGTCCATATTTCCATGGGGGCCTCGGGGGCTTGATCATGTCACGCAGCGGAACCGCAGGCGCAATTTGCTCCAAGGTCAGCCAGCTTCAGCCCAAGTGGGTGAGCGGAGCCGGCGGTGTCGCTTCAATGTTGCATGTCGATCATCGGTGAAGATCACCAACAGCAATCGAATACATAAAATTGACAAGGGCGTTTCAGCTGCAGAAAAAAAGAGACACAGTAAAAGCGCAAGGCCGAATTGCCGGGTGGTTTTGTCCCATATTTATTAACAGGACTGTAAGGGTAACCTTTCCCGTGTCTCGAGAATTTTCCTAGATTGATGGAGCTGTTTTAGGCTCCAAAATATGCATGATTGGTGGAAGAGATGCTCCCAGGACTCTAGACAGATGATGCTAGACTGGACTCGTCCTAGAAGCAAACCTTGTTCCTTCGGTGAAAGGGGTCATGACCACAAAGGTTGATCGCTTGGTGACAATGCAGCATCGAAGCTCAAACGGCTTATGCCTTGCAGCAAAGTAAACAAAACAACAACGTGCGAGGCTGGGCTGTTTTGAGCTGAGTTATCAGGGCACACCAGAGAGGAGGAGTGCTTGGCGTGGTGGTCACTGCTCCACGGACTAAAGGAAACGCCCAGCCGCCAGCCTCTGCTGCAAGATGCAGCATTCTGACTGAGCTACGGATAGCTAGCAACACAACATCGTATGCACGTGGATTAATCAACAGCCTAATCTCCATCTAGATCTAGTCAGTCGCGTGGTCGGACGGCTCGCCATGTGGTTCTCCGCTTCCCACGAGGAAAAGACTCTGCACCCGCTCGCTCAAAGAGGAATCGTTCGGCGGCCGCACGAGTAATGTAGGTCCCCTTTCCAATCCTTTATCATCTCCGGCTCCGCCATCGCATCGCATCGTCGCCCGGACCTGCTATCGTCCGCTCACCTGTGCTGTTTCTGTCTTTTTTCTTTGCTTCTTCAGAGCTGAAGTGATGCTTGACCTAGGAGGTTCTACTACTCTGCAGAGGCGAGCTTCAACGCAGGCACCCAGCATGTCAAAGGGAACAATTACACAGTCGTCATCGCGATTGCTATGCGCGTCAAACGATGACCGACCGCAATCAAAGGTCGGTACTTGGCTTCGGACATAGCACCGGCTATAACAACAGCAATGTTTGCTTTTTTGTTCAACACCACTAACAGCTGCCAACAGGACCTTCAGGACCTATTCTCCGCCCTCCTCGCCAGTCTCCTCCCTCTCGTCCCTCATCGCGTCCGCTTCATCAAGATCGAACACACATTCCTCGCCGAAGATGCTATCCACAACCTCGGCAATCTCAAACTCACCCAGTCAAATCGTATGCCTGACCCTAGCAACCCATCGGGCACCGTCGTCTCCACCTCCACAACAACCTTCTCCATGAACAAGAACACAGCCCGGAATCTGTGTCAGCAATTCGTCGATGCCCGATATATCGAGTCTGCCGATGGAAAGCCCGACCAGGTGTTTCAACAAAAAGGTGGAGTATGGAGACCAACGTCCAAGGGTATCATGATCTTTGACTGGTTCTGTCAATCAAATGGCCTTTACCAGGATCAGCTTAGCGAGCTGCATTGTCTCATCACAGGGCCTTTGCTGCATCTGGAACGAGATGTCAAGACCGACAAGTGCCATGTCGATCGAGCCACCACTGAGGTTGTCTTCTGTCGGTTGATCGGTGTGGACGGACGAGGCAAGAAGGGGCCTTACTCAGAGGGTGCAGCAGGTATCCGACTCCAACCAGAACGCAAGGTGAATGGGAAGACTTACCATGATACTTGCACTGGCCAAGTCATCGCTGAGTGGCTGCGAGACAACACGACATGCGTCGATCTTCGAGAAGCCGTCAACATAGCAACCCACTTCGTGCACTACAACCTCATCGAATCAGTGACAACAGACATGGCCTACATGAATCAATTCGCCGCCTGCAAACTCTTCCAACCTACTCCCATCGCCATCTACCAACTCTCCCAACGCGGCCAAGACCTTGTCGAGACTAGTTCATCGAGTCGCTGCTCATCACAGGGCAAGACAGACACATCGTCAGCAAAGGGCGGCGTCAACGAGAGCAACCGCCACAAGCTTGAGAAAATCCTACTCGACCCTACGCTACGACTGTTTTTCCGCGAGAACCTTCGAGAGACTTACTGTGAAGAGAGTCTTGCATTCTACGAGCAGGCTGATGAGATCATTCGGGACTCCAAGGCCATGCTTGAGACGATGCTGAAGGATAAGAAGGGCGATGATGCAGCGAACGAGCTTCTCTCCCAAGCTCATGTTGTCTTCAACACCTTCCTCGCCCCTGGGTCACCGCGAGAGGTCAACGTCAACCATAAGATCCGATCAAGTCTTGCTCAACGGATGACCAAAGCCCAGGCACTCGATGCCACAGTAGCAGATACCTTGCAAGAGGTGACATCACTACTGGAGACTGCCCAAGATGCCGTCTTCAAGCTTATGGCCACTGTAAGTCAATCGCCATGCCGCTCTGTGACATCATACTGACGGATTTTAGGACTCTGTGCCCAAGTTTCTCAACAACCCAGCAGCCGAGAGCCGACTTGTTCAGGCCGGTGTGCGATGATACCCTAATTTTCCTTGGAGACAGGATGTTCGATATAATAAAGCGAGCGAGCATGGTTACACCAACCACATTACCATTATTCTAATGCTTTCTTTTCCTTTGTCGCATAGCAATTGTACGATGGTCGGAGATGATTCCCCCATAGATTAAGATAGATCGCGATTTGAGGCAGAGTCGACTGTATGTCGTACTACAGGGACTGATCAAGGGCTGGGATGCTTGGCAAAACGCATCCTGCATAAATTTAGATAAGGCTATGAGCATCAATACCATATCTTGAGTCCCTTCATTCTCAATCCCGTACACGATTTCATCTGAATAACCCCCAATGGAGTCATCACCCAGTAGTCTGTCGCCTTATTTGAAGAGTCCTCATAGATCTGGGACCTTGAATGCGTCTTTGGGTCAGATTTAGCTCCTGTCACTGTACAAATGCTCCAGAAACAGCAAGCCTCAGTACCTTAGGATATGGTATAATGATTAACTTTCCCACTAAAGCAAGTCTAGGCACCACTGTAGCTACGGGCCTTCAGCAGCAAACATTGCCTGGCACCCGCCAAAAGTTGGCGCGTATCGAAACAGTCGATGCTGTCTTAACCAATGACATACTCTCACTCCCGACGGCGTCCCCCACCCGGGATTTGATATCGGAACCCTGCTAGCCCTCTATTGTTTGATCACACATTTGGTGGTAGTCCTTACAGCTGAGACATTGGCTGTCGTAGCCGGAGTCTCGGAGGAGCTAGTGTCGTGTCCATTTGTCCGAACGCCATCCTTTGACAGTGAGACCTACTATGATTGGCGTGAGATACCAGTGATGGATGCTCGGGCACTCCGATCTGTGGCGCCTAATATTACCAGTAGTGAGACGAAGCCTAAAGAGTCCAACTCGAGGCATTTCAACCTTTGGAATGCGGCGAGTACTATGTAAACGTCTCTTGCGTGGAACAATGCGGCTCCTATGCATGAACCCCTGGAGAGGGATGGACAGGCTGGAATTGTGCTTGTGCAGTCGGAACTTTGCGCAAGAGTACAAATATGAAGAGCTAGCTTCTGGTGTTAGGTCGAAGGTGAAGAAGTTTGGCTATGCTGAGGTGCCTTTCAGCAGTTCATTTATCCGACTGGTGAACTATACTTGCGTGTCTGATTACAACACTATTTCAGAAGGCTCCAGTTATATAACATCCCGGTCAGGAGAAACCCATTGCAACAGTAGAGGCTATAAGCCGAGGAATGGGCAGCTTATAAATAATACATTATGGAACATGACTTTGATAAGAGTAAACAAGATGGACACTCTATCTAGTTTATAATTTCCAATTCAGAGCTCATTTTGCGTCGATCTTCTTGCCTTTGACCAAAAGTGCCACCATGGCCCCTTCACCCATTCGAAACTGTGGCGCCCCGATGGCTTCGAGGATAGTAGATATCGTGAACGAGTGAGTAGTTAAAGCAATGCATGATCCTGAATCATGTCTCCAAACATCTTCGAGCAGTTCTTGTGTCCGGGCTACGTGTGCTTCATTCGACTCTGATCGATCAGCACGCCACAGCACATCTTCTTCAGCGAAGTCTGATTCAAACTCATAGTCAGGATAAGATGCCTGAATCCACTGCCTCGTCCTTCGCTTATCGCATGTATGATTCGTAAGTCTTTCTCGAAGATACTCCTTCACTATAGGCCTGAACTCGGTCCCTTGTTCCGTGGTGATGTCTCTGAAAATCAGGCTCGTTGTCTTGAGACCTCGAGCCAGCGGGCTGGTATAGATAGTATCGGGGACTGGAAAACCCGAATGCCGGATGCCCTCAGTATACAGCTTCCCAAGGTCTTTAGCTTGTTGAACTCCCTTTTCAACAAGCTCAGCATCAAGCCAGGTTCTATTTGAGTCACCGGGTAGCTTTGACCAGTGACTCTAAGGACAATTAGCTTACTACAGTCATGTTCTGTAGATTAGGAGAGCCATACCTTCCATTCTTCTGAACCAACTTCCTCCATCACATCGTTATGAACACCGTGTCCATGTCGCGCAACTAGCAAGATTTTATGCGAGACATCTGAACCGTCCTGGTAATTTAATCGTTCGACGTGTTCAGTAAGCCTCGCCCATTCCCGATCATTACGTAAACCGAGGTTTGGCTGAGTGGTGAGCTTCGAACCAGGATATGAGTGAGAAATTACTGGGTAGTCAACAAACCAATCAGGTTCGAAGGTGAACTTGTACGAGCACTTGGGACCCGACATTGGGAAAGATGACAGAAGTGGTGGAAATAAGGAACCCGGATGCATTGAACGGGAGTTGTCGGCAGGTGTATCAAAGATCATATGGGCAAGGCAGACAGGCAAGTGCGGTCATGGCAAGCTGAATGAAGAAATATGGAAAGCCTAGAACATAAGACTCACGACTCACCCAATGTCGATAAGAAATGGCTGACTTTGTGAGGCAGTGAGACGGAGGCCCCCTCATTCAGCAGCCAATGATGCAACGCCAACAAATCCCGCGCTTTGCAGTTCTAGACTAACGTCTCAAGACCATGACAAATATTGCTGGGGCTGAATCGCAAGAGCTGGTAAATGGCTGGGCCTGTGATCACGGGTCTCCCTCTGGCGTTCATTTGCTTCTTATTCCACCGAGTACTCCAGAGCGTTTTTTCTAAAACATCACATTTCTATCCTTCTTTCGCATATGAAGAATCAATGGCTCTAGTCTATTCACAGTTCCCTATCAAAGCTGGTGACTTACGTCTTGTATCACTCGAGAGCTGGGCTGCAGATATCGCCGAAGCAAAATGGAAGCTGAGAGTCGTGAGCTTGCATGATCCGTTGACGCGCTACCACGCCCTTTCGTATAGGTGGGGGGCGCCTATCAACGAGGGACCTTTCAGAACATACACCAACAAGCGCGTTGCGTCTATAAAATTTGGGGATGGACAGCTTAAAGTTGCAAGAAACCTACTAGACTTCCTGATCCAGGTGAAGGAAGACAAAGAGCTCCAAGTTAAGGAGTTCTGGATTGACGCCATATGTATCAATCAGGAGGACGACGATGAGAGGAGTTACCAAGTCAGCAACATGATGTCTGAGATCTACAGGAGAGCTAGTTCTGTCATTGCATGGCTTGGGGACTCGGATGCGCATACGAAGAGGGCCTTCGATCACATGGCCAAGGTAGCCGATCGGAACATTCTCAAATCATTGGGCATGCCAACTGTACGAAGAAACTCCGAACTCAACAACCATGACGAGGCCTGTTGGGAGGCCATTGGAAAGATCTTCGATCGGACCTACTGGAACAGATCATGGATCATCCAAGAACTCGTACTCCCAGAGCACGTAACTCTCCGCTGTGGAATGTACTCAACAAATTGGGATATATTTGTGAGCGCTTCGCATAACATATCAACAAGCCCTTTGAAGCAGTTCTACGACAATCGGCCCGCCGATGAAACGTCATCTTCCGCCAGCAGCTTGAGAGCGTCCCGTAATTACGGAGTACCGGCGATTCTTAAAGCCACGAAATCAACCATGGCCACAGAGCACTGGGCTGATGTGCTATTATACACACTGATAAGATCCCGTGACTGCGAGGCTACAGAGCTCGGGGACAAAGCATACGCTCTGTTGGGTCTTATCCAAGGTCGTCAAGGTATTGAAAAGCTGCCGCCGTTGTTGTGTCCAACGTACGGAAAGAATTGCAGTCCTGGAAAGACATATCTCGACATCGCCATTCAGCTTCTCATGGACTGTGAGGATCTACTCGTCCTTTCTTGTGCAGAGGGCTTTCGCAATGTCAAGTTGAATGGCGCAGACCTTCCCTCTTGGGTTCCGGACTGGAGCGTGAGATATCCTCTTGGTCTCAGAGTCACAGGATATAAGAGATATCAAGCAGATTCATTCTTCTTTTCGCCGGACGCGAATTTGTCACGGGAAGAGAAGCTCACCCTTTGGCCTGCTACATTCGATGAGGCTGAACTTACTATGACTATCCACGGAATGCAAGTCGACAAAATTTCTTTCGTTGCAGAGTCAAAGCGCGATGTCTTGAATTACAAACCCTTCCCAAGACTCTTGGATATGCTATTGAGGCTGCCTGAAAAGGATAAAGTCACTGGCGAAGGTCGGATGGAAGCTTTCTGGCGCACGCTGACTAAAAATACTTATGGAGAGGCCAGAGTTCCTCCGCCAAAAGGGTCATCAATGGGGCCTAGTTTTGCAAAATGGTTCAAAGAAAGAATGGAGTCCGTGGTGTTGTCTCCAGAAGACGAAAACTATTGGACGAAGCTCAAAGAAGCTTTCAACAAGTTCTGGCCCCAAGATGCAGAATGGCTTGCCGCCACCAAAGGATACGATTCTGTCTCATCGATGGAATTTAGCTCGCAATTCGCATATGGGGAATACCTTCGACCGTTCATAACAGATAATGGGTCCATCGGACTTGGCTCACAGAATTTGCAGGAGGGAGATACAGTCTGGGTGGTAGCGCGATCGCGGGTACCTTTAATATTCAGGCGTTTGAGCGAGTTTGATCCACAGGCGGATCACCATTGCCAGTTGATAGGAGGGACATATCTTCATGGCTTCATGGATGGTAGCTGGCGGGGAAAGAACGCAACTAAAGATGACACGCATGCTATCATTATCCACTGATCAGTGTCCCTAACCTCTTTATAGCGTACCCAACGTAACTAATCATGCATGCTATGTAATCGAACCACAAATCAAATACATTGACTAATTAGCTAGCACATTGTAATCCATCTAGACTGCTGAAGGTGAGTGTGGCATGGACCGAACTACTAGGTAGTTTGTGTGAGAGTTTTGGAGTTTAAGTCGGGCATTTGAGAGGAAGAGAGTCATCCCACTATACGTGATGTAAGTACTCCGTATCCATGTAAATTCTAAGGAGTCGAATGGTGTATGACAGGACCATACCATTGCTGCAGGCGGTACTTGATCGCCGATGGACTGGGGCAACTAAGTAGCAGGGGTCTAGACGAGGAGGCCAACCCATGCTGCCCGCGCCTGGTCGCTTGGCCAGTTAACCTCTGAAAGCCGATATGAAGTAAAGAATTGGGCTCTGATTATTCTTCTCAACATGCAATCACGCGTTTAACTACACTTGTTCTTTGTTTGCGGGAAGGTCTTGAAGATCTTAACATTTACGCGAATGTTAGTGGTTTCAAAGTGAAGATTTCCCCGCCATAAGAAATAAAGGATTCTATTCAAGCCTGTAGCGCAGTTTCAGGGCTTTATAGTTAAATGACCACCTCATTGAAGCCAGAATTGATTGGAGCGGCTTTGGGCCTTCGGTTTAGACTTTCGGCCTGATACTCCTGACCAGGCGCTTACTGTGGATTGTTACAGGGCGCGAAATCGATAAAAGTGTTTCTGGTATGTTTACTTTCACTCATCGGCACCTGTACATTCATTCTTTCGTTCTCTCGTTTGCCACGCGCCACGCTCATTAGCAATTTACATTCATTATGACACTCTTTTATACATTCTTATTTTCTTTTCTTTTCCCTCTCTCCTACGCCTTCACTCACCCTGGTCTGCTAGTCACTGACACCGATATTACTCGCATCAAAACCAAACTCGCGGAGAAGAAAGAACCTTGGACCGCGTCGTGGAATAAGCTTACGAGCATCCCCTTTTCCAGCGCTGACTACAAGAACAATGCAGTCAAAGAAGTGAACAGAGGCCAAAATGGGGAGGTCCTATGGCACGATGCGGCTGCTGCGTTCAACCTTGCTCTGCGCTGGAAAATCAGTGGAGAAGACCAGTACGCGGAAACCGCATCAAGCATCCTTGTTGCTTGGGCAGATACTCTGGAGATCCTCAGCGGGGGCGATGATGCCTACCTCACCGCAGGGCTACAAGGTTATGAGCTTGCTAACGCCGCAGAGCTTCTCCGCGACTACCAGCCATTCACAAAGAACGGTCTAGCCAAAGTCATCAGTATGTTCAACAAAATATTCTTGCCGATGAATCTTGATTTTCTCAACCACGTCTTGGGTTCAGAGCACAATGTCAAGCACTTCTTCGCCAACTGGGAACAGTGTAACATTGCTTCTGCTATGGCTATCGCAGTCCTCACTGACAACCAAACCACCTGGGACTTTGCCGTTGGCTACTTCAAACACGGTGAGGGCAATGGCGCTATCAATAACGGTATCTCAAATATCGTTAAAGAGCCTGGTACAGGCAAAGCAATTGGCCAAGGGCAAGAGTCTGGTCGGGACCAAGGTCATTCCGCGATGAACTTCCAGGTGCTAGGTGCCATTGGACAGCAGGCATGGAACCAGGGCGAAGACCTCTTTGCTTACAATAACAGCCGCATTCTACTTGGGTTCGTGATCCCACTACTACCTTAACCCACTGTGATAAGGCCTTCTGAACTAACCATTGCATATAGAGCCGAGTACTTTGCGCGATACAATCTTGGAAATGACGTACCATTCGAGCCCTACACAAACGGCATAGTCTCCTTCGATGTTATCAGCGAAGCCTCTCGAGGTGCGGTTCGACCGGCTTGGGAGCTGCTCTATAGTCATTACGTCCACATCAAGGGTCTTGACGCTCCTTGGACAAAGGCATACCTGAACAACTCTTTGGAGTTCTTTGGAGGATTCGAGGGCGGAGCTGGATCTTGGGGAGAAGGTTCAGGTCACTATGATGGACTTGGCTGGGGCTCTCTTCTCCATCATCTGGATGAATCTGACATCCAGGCCGCAAAGTCCTCCGCTGCTGGCCCTGAACCCACTGCAACGACTTCAGAGAGTCAGTCAGGTTCGACAACTGTAGCCACTGTGCCTACTGCCTCTGGAGAAAAGACCACGACAGTTGATGAGGGAGCCGAGACCGCTACAGTAAAGACATCTGCCGTAAGTTTCCATCATCCTTCTACTACAACTGCCACAGCAATTCCTCAAATTACGGAGGAGCCAGGAAAGGGATGCCGTGCAAGAAGGCCGAAGAGCCGTAAGCATAAGGGCCGTAAACATCACTCCGTTCTGAACTAGGAAGCTAAGTGAGGAAACCTCTTATCAAGTAGCTAGGACCCCATCGGATAGTTTTCAAGGATATGCCGGGCATGGGTTTTGCTGGGATCTTATTTCTTGTGTATATTAGAATTATCGTAGCAGGTCTACAAGGGCAAAGCGAGTGATGTGAAACTGAGGCTCTGTCACTATTGTTGAGGATGATATAGCCTGCAGTGAACCACTTGTCAGGCAGCTCACATGTCGGCTCACAAATCCCAGCTCATATTTGCCAGCACCACGCGATATCCATCAGCGTCCTCAAAAGTCTTTCCGCACTGATCCCAGTACGGATTGAAGCTCGTGACAGAAACAATCCCCGCTTTGTCCATCCGCGCAACTGCCTCATCAAATTTCTGTTTCTCAGGCAGGTAGAAAATCATGAGATTGTCCTGGGTAGGCGATCTGCCTGGGTCATGCCCACGCTTCGCTGTGAACTCGAGATGATAGCCTGCACCCTCATGACCTAGCATTAGACCATCGAAGCCGTCATGGTCACGAAACTCGTCAATCTTCTTAAATCCTAGACCATCGACGTAGAAGGGCAGTAGGGCGTCGATGTTGTTTGTTGGCCGGGCCACGCGAAGGTGAGCGGATGCGATGGGAGCTGACATTGTGTTGGTAGCGAATTGGAAGTGAGGTGAGGTCTGGGTAGCTAAACCTCGGTTTTAAGCCAGGTCGGAGCTTTCTTATACCCCAATCGGGGTCCACTTGACGATGTTCCGGGCTTGCCGATGACTCACTCACCTTTAGTCCAACATCCTTTGGACTAGGAACCAAGGAACCAAAAGCGTTTGCGGACTCTATGATACAATCTTTCGATGTGAAAATAGCGCAACTAGCTCGTAGAATATGCTAAGAGTCTCGTGGTACTTCTTTCAGTCCTAGCATCGTTCAGGTCTGCATTGTGATCCACTGCTAAAGACGCTCAAAGGCAGGGTAAAGAGTTAGAGAGAAGCAATGGATACTACATTGAGAACCTTTAGGTCTCCTTAAAACTTGTCATGACATATCTGCATAGATATTTGCTGCAAAGCCAACAATAACTCATTATGATCTGATAGTGAACTTGGTCGCAGTAGACCCTGTCTATTTGATCGAAGCTTGCGGGGTGAGGATAATACTTTGTTCATCATAGACTCCATTGATTCACGGGTCTGAGTCGTCCTCACAATATGAGCTTTAAAGTCATGATCAAATCTAAAAAACATAGCACTGATTCACCGACTTGCTCTTGATACATAAAGCTGGATTTCTTTCTTGGAAACTTTCGATTACTCATTATGCCTTGAACCCAAGCCCAACAAATGCAAGCAAACTATATCGTCACTTTTCTCGCCTATGATAGGTATCATTAACAAACATAATTACTCAGGGAAACAGACATAGCCCTCGTCCTCACGAAGCGTGAATGCCTCCTCGACAAGATTGCCCAGTGTGCCAGGGTACAGGCATACTCATACAGCGGCAATCCTGGCAGGCACCTGTGGCATGTCCACAGATTTGGCAGCATTGCCCTCCTGGGGGTCACACAGCGACATGCTTTGCCTATCAGCAGACATACGGACGGCGAAAGTGCCCTTGCTGTGTATGCTATGGGACCGGAACAATTATGGCGCCCTTCTACCAAGATCACCAGGTCCAATGCAATTGCATGCGTCATTCCTAGGTTAAACCTTGTTTTTATTTCACAACGTTGGTGGCCAGCCGATCTCAGAAAGCAATGAGGCTTCTTGTCGTAAGACAATGTGCCAAAAGTTGACCATCCGAAGTCCAACTCCCGTGCTAAACCTAGCTATTACTTTGTATCCTTCAGAATAGTAGTCTAGAGTTTTGTTGCCTTTCAAAAATTAGTATCTTGCTCATAAAGGACACACATTCCAATAAATCGGCTTTCTACCCCTTTTTGACCGAATTTGCGAGTGACTAGCTGTTCGGTTAATCAATAAGTCAATCAATCAATGGTCCAACAGCACAGTCAGTACTGAGTAAGTTCGAAAAGTCGAGGGCAGTATTCGTCGAGGAGGCTCAGCAAGGTTTTGGTAGAGGTATCTTGCAGAATACAGAGAGGCAGTGAAGGCATTGAATATATGGATATATAGGCCTCCATTATCATCTATATCCCTTTCCAATTCCGTGTAGAATTGACTATTTCGTGCTATCGCGCACGGCAGCGACAGCAAACGGGTTGGCAGTGAAGGTTCCATTCGGGTCAGCCTTAGCCCTAGCCTTTCCAAGTCTCTTATACTTGTCCGCATCCTCATAGTATGCTTGCCAAATCTCAGGTTTACTCATATCCCAGTCTCCCCAAGAACCCCAGAGCACACGGCGATCCTGCTTGCTGAAGGGGCTCTTGGCTCCAATCATGATAGTATCATTAGTCTTCTGCCAGCTGAGGGCATATTCCCTATACTTGGCACCAGGGTCGTGGAAACAGTCTAGTGTTTGGACGACAGTGGAGTCTCGCCAACTGTAGGACGTTCCGTTGTCCTTATTGAGTAAGAAGCGCGAGTTCTTACCGCCGAAGCACTGGATCTGCACTGAGAGTTTGCAGTGATCATATACTTCGCCTTCCTTCTCGCTCTTGTCGTTGTCAAGCTTCTGATGAGGATTGTAGATCAAGTCCAGACGTTTGACTACAGCATCAACCCAACCGTCTTTCTGGAGAGTCTGCGACTTTGTAGCGTAAGTACGCTTGACATAGGGCAGCTCGAACTCTCGACGCTTAGGGAAGATCCACTTTCCAGTCATGGTGTCCATACCCTCATCGAATTCATTGATCAGAAGAGTGTGGTTGCTCCAGTCGTTTTGTAGATCTCTGAACTGCTTGAACCAGTTGTCAACGGTAGAGTCGTACTTGTCGGTCTTGCTGGTAGGACACCACTGGGCATAGAGAACAATAATGGCAGGGAAGCTACCGTTAAGCAGATCAAGAACATCTTTGGCTAAAGCTGTCTTGATCTTCTGCTGAATCTTCTTCCAAATGGTGTCATCTCGCAGCGAAGGGAACAGCATAGTAACAGGGAAGTCTGTACTGAGAACACTGCAGCAGAGATCGTAACCTCGTGGGGCAGTACCATCGTCAGACATCTTGGCGATAAAGCCAAGCAGACGGCTTAGTACCTTGGGCTCATAGATCCACAGGCCCTTCAAACCGTGAGGTCCCTGAGACTGTTAGCGTGCCTTCGCACAAGGCGGCAGCTTCTCATACCTTGAAGCCGTTGGGACCAGCGACAGTTCCCATGTAGCTGGAAGCACGATAAACCTCAACGGTGTAATGAGTAATAATGCCAAAGTTTCCGGGGCTGCCACCGAGGATGGCGTAGAAGAGCTCAGAGTCACTCTGTTTGGTGACGTTCTGAATGGAGCCGTTGTGATCAATCAGACGGATCTTAATAATGTGATCACCAAAGAGACCAAAACTGCGGCCGAGTTGACCATAGCCACCAGTTTGGCCGTGACCACCGGTGCAGACGCTGAGTTGAATTAGCTTCGTTAGTTCGCAGTAGCCTGTATAGTAGACTCACTAGGCACATTGTCCATGGGGCACGAATAGGTTGACCGAGCGAAGGTAGTCGTTAAAGTCTTGCAGTCTGTTACTCACACCAGCCAGTACTAGAGCTCTGTCATCCGGAACTCCGTCTTCTTCCAGGACCATCATGTCCTTGTAAGTGTTGGTGAGATCAATCTGGATGTTCTTGCCGCCGGTGGAAGAGGCACCAGAATACTGATGGCCACCCGATCTGACAGCGACGCTGACCTTGTTGTCCCTCGCCCATTGAACAGCCTTGATGACATCTTCATCTTCCTTGGGCTGCACAATGAGAGCGGGGTTCATGTCATGCTCTGTCTGGTAAGAGGTGGTAGCATATTGCTGATTGAAGAACTTGTAATCCTTTTGGCCAAATTGAGAAGAAGTGTCTCGGGAGTATTGCATCCCTTGGAAATCTTTGATCTTGAACATGGTGAATGTGATGAGCGCTGAGTTTGTGGTGATTGGCAGAAGAATTGTGGCTTTAGACGTCCCTTATATTCTTCTTACCCGCCAAGATACAAGAGGGGCGATATTCGCCGCTGAGCAAAACAGCGGCGGCTGATCACTCTGGCCTTCGACTTATCGAGCACATGCGCGGGCGGTCCGCACTAGAGATTAGCGGTCTATCATTCCTAACATCCTGAGACATGCGTAGTGGCTGCAACGGTTGGGGATGCGGCTGAGCTTGGTACCAGGGATCGTGTCTGAATAGGCAACCAATGGAGCTATTGAAATGAGGTTACAAGTGAATGCTCTAACCTGGTTTCCATCTTTCACTAGAGCGATACCTTGAGATACCGGCACTTGTAGCGTGAGGGTCATGTGAATTCTGACAGTAATTTCACGCATACGACGTAGGTACACGTAAGACTTACTGTACTGCACATGCGTGTAAGATTGGTTGGTGGTACAAATACCTTTCTCAGCCAATAAGCAATAGCATTTCATAGCAGAACCGTATTCAGCCAGCCACTTTTTAGGCACGTTTCAATCTACCACGGGGTCCGACTTCCGACATTTTACGGATAGCTCTGCGCCAGTGCGGAGGAGAGAGGCACTTCGAGACTGTTTGCGGAGGTCATGGCTTGCATGGGACATAAGCTCAGTCGCACTATTGACGCCAAGGTCGTGGCAGCGGGACGGGGATCGCGAGAATATTACGCGCGTTCAGTACCGTTTGCAGCACGGTAGTCAGCATACACCGCAAGAGGCTGAATGAGGGGAGGGGAAACAGAAACATGGCGTTGATACCGTGATTGAGTGGCCAAAAGAAAGTTGAGACATTAACGGTAGATGGCGAATTCTGAGACTATCCCTTGGAAATGGCATTTAGAGTTCGAGGGATATCTCTTTGAAGAATAACGTTCAACTACTGTGTGATAAGCGGCCTCTAGATTCGATGGTTCACCAAATGCAGTAACAAGCTACTCACACTAAACGGAGCTCGCTCACGCACGGCAGAACTGTGCCGCTCCAGGTGGCTTACGCAAGGGAGAACAAACGGTCTAAGATTACCGTATTTTGGTGATGGTTGCTCAATAGCTCGAGCCACAGAGTTCAGCTTTTCTCAAAGTGTGCATTTGTTGAGGTTTAGGGCGGCCGCATGTCCCGGTCTAGACCAGGCGCAATCCATTCAGGCATGGTAGTGAGATTGGCTTTGCAGCTAAAATATTCTAGTGCCCATTGGTTGGTTGGTTTATGTACAGGTGGGTTCAGAAGGCTAGGTACGGCCCGGTACTTGGGAATAGAGCACGAGCAATGCGACGTCCGTCAAGAGACGGATGGACAGTTCTAGGATTATCCCTTGTGATGGCGTTGCCATGTTTGCTCTTTGACCGATGGATCATTGAGAGCCAATCATACTAAAGTTCTTTTGGATTATAATGTGAGTCTTATTACTGGTCAGCAAGGAGTAAGCTCCAGGCCCTCTCAACCTCAGCCGCTCGTCGATGGAGGGAGGCCACTCTTTTAGGGCTGATAATGGCCAAAGCTCGTAATTCGTTTCGCGGATATATATAATCAAGAACGTCCAAAGTAGTGTTCGACATTGGCAAACTCTGTTAAACTAAATCTCTCACAGCACAACATCTACACAATGATGCTCCCTACTGCTCCCGTTGTCCCCATGGATTTGGGTGATGACTTCAAGTTCGGTCCGACCGTTCTTGATCCCATTCAGCCAGAGGACCAAGAGAACCTGGTCCCCATTCATGGCTTCCCCAGTGTTGACCCCGCTGGTGGTGATGTTGCCATGTCCCAGCTTGATGTTCTGGCACACTTCTTTGGAACCTACAGCGGATTCGGTTTTAACACCATTTTCCGACCAAATGGGTAATTAAACACCTGAAAGACCAGTGAAAACGTATACTGATTTAGAGAAAGAACTACCACTCCTACACCTCTCCCTATTCTACCTCCATCCGAGGATCCCAATGACAACATCCTCCAGCTCAACCTTACATCTGAGTCCCTAGCCTTTGCTAAAGGACGTCTAGATGATGTCCCTAACCGTGGCCTTGACACTCAGGCTGATATCATGCTCAACGGTGTGCCATACACCCAGACAATCGCTGATATCACCGAGATGGTGACGCCACCAAAGAAACAACCCGTCATTCACTTTGAGCCTGGTCTGTGGATGCATGTCCCTGCCAGTGAGCAGATGCCTGTACTTGCAGCTTCTCTGTCCCGCATGGCTTCTATCCCCCATGGAACTTCCATCAACGCTCAATCATTCACGGCGACCATCACTGCCAAGGGCGCACCCGTCTTCTCGCCTGTTGACATCACCCCTGTCCTTATTGCCAACGGTCAGAAGATTCCATTCAGAAGTCAGACTCTCACCAACAAGAATACGCATCGTCTTCCCCAGGATCTCACAAGCTTTGACAAGGCCGGTACCATCACGCAGGTTATCTTGAGTGACCCTAACACTATCCTCCGCAACGCCAATGTCGGAAAGAACATCATTGAGAACACAACCTTTGAGATATCCTCAGAGGCCGAGAATCCCAACCTCGGAGGTGGAACCAGCAACATCGGTTTCCTCATCGGTGCTGACGCTGGTGTCAAAAATGCTTCAGTCGCAGCCCGAAGCGGCAATGCGAATGCGGTCAGGGTCACGGCTCAGTACTGGCTCTCCAGAGTTCGAACCCAGATCAACCTTCCTGCGTGCCATGTCACAGACAAGAAGACTGTTTCTCCTGCCTCTCACGGTCCGCGTGATGCCGTCCCCAGGTTCTTAGTCGACATTGACGTTCCTGCGGCCAAGACAGTCAACATTGAGTACATCCAGATACAGTACTCCCAGAATGTCATCCTCGACTTCAACGGTCTTTCATGGCCTCACGTGACAGTTGGAACTTTGGCGCCAACCATCCGCCACAAGCTGTCTCAGGTTCTTGTATCTCACTAGGTAGTGACATGACCCAGGTAGCCGGAACTTTCTATACGCATAGCTTTGCTGTGGGCACCAAAGGCTTTTGGGCCAGTATATAGCGAGTTTAAATCCGAGCTCTAATACAACGTTCTTTGTCTTTACAAGTTATCTTCATCTTGGCCTGATGGCATGAGCAATCCCATAAATTTGCATGTCTTCGACAGATGACAATATCAGAGTTTTCTCACAATTTTCCAGCGCTGCGTACCAACTGCATTAACTAGAATGTGATATGACCTGTCAACTCATGTCTCTTGGCCTATCCGTTTAAATTTGCATGAGCCAAAATGAGGCCAGACACATCCGCGCCCCAAGCTCAAGCAAGAGGGGTAAACGTCCTGTCCAGACGCCACTAAAGTTGCCCTCGACTGAGAATTCCAAGTCCAAGTCACATTCCCATCAGTGATCGTCATTCGCACATCCCGTTAGTGTCATTGAAGGTTTATCATGGCTTGTGCCACCCCCGCCTTTTCCATTTCTCCCGTTGCTCCAACACGGGCCGTCTGTCACATTCCTAACCCCGGATGGGGCTTCAGCTAAAGAAAGCAGTCAGACTTGGCCTCTATGGGATATATTACATCGAAATGCAGAGATGTGGCTTGGAACTTAGGTTCAATTTCTGCTCAATTTTCCGACCTCTCAAAAGTTATTGGACGACCATGTACGCGTGGTCACCTTATGCAACTGTCAGCGTTGTAGTATTGCTTTTCTGCGTCAAGCTGAACACGGCACAGCATGTGATGGTTGCGCTTCGCAGGTGAATCTGTGTCATTGAAATCTCCCATTCGTAGACATCGTTGCGTGGTCAGCTGAAATGCCAGGAATGGAGGCGAATGATGTATTCAGATACCAATGATGTTTGAATCGTAATGCCCTCCTGATCATGCTATATACATCGTTTTCCTCAGCTCTTCATGGCTCTTTTTCAAGCTCTCATTTCCGACTTACTTCTATTGTTTCCTCAAATCACATCTTCTAGACTGTAACCGTCAACATGTCTCTCCTTGATCTGAACTCTGACTTGTCCATCAGAAACCAATGGGCTCGCCAGCATATCAACAGAGCCATTCGACAGGACTGGAACGCCCTTCTTGAACGCAGCGATGATTCTTCCGAGCTAGGCTCCCTTCCTTTTATTCCCAAGACCTCTGAGCTACCTCCCGCCCCTGCCCCCCAGAAGTCATCCGCTCCTCACGATCATGAAGATCAAAAGCCTCGGGTCATCAGGATCGGTGTCATCGGCGCTGGAGCAGCCGGCTTGTTCACGGGCCTTGTCTTGGACTACCTCAACAGCGAACTGAAGAAGGGTTCAATCCCTCTCTCTTTCGACTATGATATCCACGAGGCGGCAGGATCAGACCGAATTGGAGGTCGCCTGTTCACTTACAGTTTTGGTGGTCAACGCGATACTCATGATTACTATGATGTTGGCGCGATGCGATTCCCTGACAACCCCGTCATGAAACGGTAAGTCAGTCCCTTGTGCTACACGTCACTTGATAGCTCATACTGCCCAGCACATTCGAGCTCTTTGGTAGGCTTGGCATGGAAAAGACGGACCTGAAGACAAACCCCAAAGCACCGGATGGTTCTCTCATCCCATACTATATGTCACCCAACGCACCCAACACTAACCCCTGGTGCTACAACGACATCAACGTTTGGGGGGCTTCTTATCAGAGTGTTCAGACAGCTGCTGGCACTGTTGACCCGTTTCAGGTGGATACTGATAACAGTATCGACCACAGGTAAGTTACCTCATAAATGATGAAGAACTAGGAATGGGGATCAATTCTAACTATTTCCGAGGCTTCTCAAAGTCGGGCCAGATGAGGTTGTAAAGGCCAATATTGAGCCACTTCGTCAAGCCCTGAAAGAAGATGCCGAGAAGACTCCTCCTGGTGACAAAGGCTGGAAGATGTTGATGGAATACGATACATATAGCACTCGGCAGTTCTTGGGCACGTGAGTACTTTCTGATGTTGCTTGTCTCCCTCAAAAGCTGACTCTACCAGTGCAAACCCGAAGGTGAAACTCCCTGGGGACATCCCTCCACCCCCGTATAACTATGAGACCATCGAGTGGCTCGAAACCTTCAACGGGTAAGTTGCCACCACTATGACACCTATTTGATACTGACAGCTTTCAGAGGAACAGACTGGTACGACCAAGCTCACAGTGAGACTGTTCTTGAGTCCCTTGACTTTGAGTTCAGTCCTGAGACCAAGTGGTTCTGTGTGCTTGGCGGCGCCCAGCAGCTCGCCAAGAAGATGGAAGAGAAAATTGCTACCAAACCCAGATATGGCAACCCAGTCGCTGCTATTCGCGCCGTGGATAAGATGGACGTGAGGCTCGATATTGTGTCTGGTAAACGATCTGAGTTTCTCCATTACAACGCCGTCATGGCCACTACTACCCTCGGATGTCTTGGCCGCATGGACACTCGTGAAGCTGGCCTGAGATATCCGGTCAAGCAAGCCATCCGCTCTTTAGGTTATGGTCAGTCCTGCAAAGTGGCCATCAAGTTTAGCCACGCGTGGTGGATCCACGATCTCAAGGACTTCAACATTCGTGAGGCAGGTCTAGGCCACTCTGATCTCGCCCTGCGAACTTGTGTCTATCCTTCTTACAACATCTATGACGCCAAGACCAAGACAGCTGTTCTTCTATGCTCTTACACCTGGCAGCAGGACTCTGATCGTCTTGGATGTCTCATGTCGACGAACAAAGACCACGAGCAGAAGGTCGCCGATGAACAAGCCCTCAAAGAGCTTCTGCTCCGTGATCTGGCTATCTTGCATAGAAACGAACAGACCAATGAAAAGGATCTATACAATCTCATTAGCAAGAGCTATGTTGATCATCATGCTTACAGCTGGACTGAGGATCCCAACACTGCTGGAGCTTTCGCGTTCTTCAGACCCCAGCAGTTCAGCTCCATGTGGAACAGAGTGATCCAGCCATCGGGTGATGTAATCATTGCAGGTGAAGCCTCAAGCCCCCACCATGCTTGGGTCGTTGGTGCCCTTGAGAGTGTCGTCCATGGACTTCACTCCTGGATGGGTACCAATATTACTCTGGTTCCCGAGCTGAAGCATGCCAGAGACATTCTGGAGAAGGATGAAGCCGGCAACCCCTTCGTCGGTCTCCCTCCTTATATGGATGCTAACATTTCGAACTGGCATGCTGTTATGGGTGTCGTCAACCGTGACAAACATCTAGAGAGGATCGGAGCGTCTGGCAACAGTAACTTGCTGTCTACCTTGCTCTCGCACTTCGATGTTGAGGCTTTGAAGAAGGATATTCCTGCTCGATAACTGGTTAGGACTGACTCCCGATGGTTCTTTTGGAGGCTTCCAAGTTCTAAGTTACTCAGATTGAGTTACAGATCAGTATCATGGTTCTACCATCCGTTCTTTAGCCGTTTATAACATTTTCATGATATTGATAAACTCTCTTCATTCATTGCTGCTGTCCATGATGAGCTGCAGCTTTAATCATATTGCAACTGTCTCAGGCCCGCTCAGTAATCTTGGCTAATGCTAGGACGTATCATGATTTCATTGGCTGAGCGTCTTACGCAGTGTTCGCTGTCACGTGAATCTTGAAACTTGATGCGCTGTAGTTGTGGCCCGTGTCCTCTCATGGAGATAAAGACCTGATAAGATAAGGATAAAAATGACATACTTTATATCGCAAAACTACATAGTAGACCATTGCGCTACCCTAGAGATGCATTTTACATTCAGTAACAGAAACTATCGGGAATGTATTGACTCCAAAGTTGATAATAGAGCTTTCTAGATAGCAGCAACTCAAATATACGAGTTTTTCTGATTAGCTTGGTATAAATGAGTGATAAATACATTTGGCGAGTTTGAAACCCGATTCTAAGCACGCTATCCTTTATTCTCGCTCCGATGCTGAGAGAATGAGCCAACTAAAATAGCTCACCCAAATTCAGGCGTTGAAGACGCGACGCGAGCGCGATAAGAGGTCGCCTATGTGTCATGATTGCACCCCCAAACTTCTCCCCGCATTGTTATCATTGTGCTCGCTCCAACACTCACGTCTTGCACTGTGCTGCTATGGGCAAAGCTACTTCAGCTTAACACAGCACTTCAAAAGATGGCAATTGCCTGGCGCGTCAGATTGCCCTTTATGTGTTTCTTGACTGGAGGCAGAGGCAAGCAAGCAAGCGTATGCGCACTCTGCTTTTTGCATAAGCTGAGTTGTCCTTTCATCCTGCAGTAAAGCCTCGGACTTGTGCAGTGTTCCAAGAGCTTTTATGCAGTGGCGGCCTTGCATTAGCATGCATAACTCTAGACCCGATTATGCAATCTTCACAAACCGACGCAGTGCACAGTCAGTCATCCAATAAGAGCCACGCCCGGTTAGCTCAATCGGTAGAGCGTGAGACTCTTACGAGTACGCGATCTCAAGGTTGCGGGTTCGACCCCCGCATCGGGCTGTTCCTATATATATTCGATTGCGAGCGTTTGCGAGGCTTTCTTTTTTTATTCATTCTTTATTATAATGTGATTTGTTTGTTTGCATCCATGTATGTGCCCTGTTGAAAGCTCATGCATGCTGTCTTTTTTCGTTGTTAACCTCTGGCCTTTGGCCCTGTCCTGCTGTTTGCCTGGTTCTCAAAGCAAACTGTTAGACACTTTGCTCACATATAACAATGCGCTTCATTGATTTTTGCATTCAGAGCCAGAAAGCTCCCATGTTTGCCATACAGTCAATGAGATCGGTTCACCACAACATGTCCAGTACAAGAACATCATCAGATATCAGTTTACGCGCAAAGTGGCGTTCGTTTGAACATCATGATATATATATAATGTCTGGAAGGGAACTTCTTCCCATCATCTGTCAATCTTCTGATTTCAACACTTAACCCTCCTCCATCAATCGCACTACAACTTCATCATAATGACGACTCTCCATGCTCTTAAGAAAGCCCTCAAAAAGGTTGGCGATGAAGCGCCCCGTAAACCATTGAACGATAAAGAGTACGACGATGGACTCAGCCTCTTTGCCAAAGCCTCCGGCGAGCAGACGTTCCAGGAGAATGTCATAATTCCTCAACTGTCTGAACTGATATCCTCCCTCTCAACACGAGATGAGATCTCGGTCTTGGAGATTGGCCCAGGCCCAGAAAGTGTTCTAGGGCATCTGCCGATCACTCTAAGAAAGAGGATCACGAAATACGTGGCACTAGAACCCTCCTTTCAATACACTCAAAGTCTCCAAAGATGGCTATCGCCTCAGGAGAACGAGAGACCACTCCCCTCTTTGAACTTTTCACTTGTTCGCCCAGCCTCCTTCATAAAAGAGAGCTGCCCAGGCGAGAAGTACGACATCATTCTGTTCTGCCATGGCTTATATGGACTGAAAAATAAGAAGGAGATCATCAGGCATACTATAGAGATGCTCCCTGAAGACCCGCTTGACGGTATGGTTGTTATCTTTCACCGCGCTGGCTCTCTCATTTTCGACAACCTGGTCTGTCACCGTTCGCTGTCCTTTTCCAATCGCACTGTAGTTATCAAAGACGACGATGAAGCCATCGACAGCTTCACTCGCTTCATCGTCGGATACCGTTTGACAACCGGAGTATTTTATGAGAGCCGTCAGGCTCAGTGGCGGACGATCTGCCGTGAACTGGCGGGCCATGACGACGATTACCCAGGCCATCTTATATTCAGCTCACCTGAAGTTATGATAGCAATGACCCGACATGCTCAAAAACTACCTGAAATGACCGCTCTTGTACCCTCGCTACACAAGCCCTCCAAAGTCAAGAATCAACAGGCGCTATACAACAGACCTGCTGCTATCGTCAGACCATTGGATATAGGCCAGGTTCAGTCATGTGTTCAATGGGCACTGACCAACAAAACTAGCTTGGCGATCCTGGGTGGTGGCCACAGTGATCATTGCCTTTGGCCTAGTGTAGTTTCCGTTGACATGAGCGCTTTCGACAAAGTCCACGTTGTGAACCCACCCCAAGATGTAGACACGGAATGTTGGGTTGTCGCCGAAGCTGGATGTAAGACGGTGGACATCGTCCGTCAGACCATGGCTGTGGGTGTGACAGTGCCTTTGGGTTCCCGACCGAGTGTTGGTGCAGGCCTTTGGCTCCAAGGCGGGATTGGACATCTGGCCAGACACTGTGGCCTCGCCTGCGACGCTATCGTCGGTGCTGTCATGGTTGATGTAATTAGCGGTCAACTTCTCTGCGTCGGCTACGTTCCGGAACAACATCGCCCTCCGACTGCCGTTCGTCATGAACAGGACAAAGGACTATTGTGGGCCTTGAAGGGAGCCGGAACGAACTTCGGTATTGTCATCAGCGTTACTTTCAAGTCTTACACAGCTCAGGTGTTCTCAGTGCGTAATTACGGTCAGCCAAACGGCCATGACGCTGAGAAAACACTGACAATCAAGAGTCGCGAGGTATCCAGCCTGTATCCTCACGATATCTCCTCAGACTTTTACCTGTACTGCGAAGGAGGACAGGTACATTGTGGAATGACCACTTTCTTATGTTCCTTGGAGGGTATGTCACAGGACATTTCTACTGGACCTCCTCGGAAAACAATTAATGCCATTGAGCTTTTCGACAAAGAGATGTACGTATCCAAGATGCATGCAGGACACGGGGGCAGCAAGACCTCTGCCTTCAAACGATGCGTTTTTCTCAAGGACATAGCCGATCCACATACCATGAAGGTCTTGATAAGTGCCACGAGGGATGGTCCAACTCCCTACTGTTACTTAAACCTTGTGCATGGCGGTAAAGCCGTGAGATATGTTGCACCCGAAGACACTGCTTTTGGTTGCAGAGACTGGGATTTTGCTTGCGTCGTCACTGGTATCTGGCCCAGAGAATATGATGGAACACGCACTGCTGACGCTGTGGTTCGCTGGGTTTACCGGGTTGTGAACGAGCTCCTGCCAATGAGCAAAGGTGTCTATGGTGCAGATCTTGGCCCTGATCCTCGGGATAGTATCTTGGCCACCAAAGCTTTCGGCCCCAATCGCCGAAGACTGGTCAAGCTCAAGAAATCATTTGACCCCAAGAACATCCTCTCGTACACTTGCCCTCTGACACTTATCGGCCTGCCACAGAAACTCGTCATTCTTGTCACTGGTGAGCACGGTGCTGGAAAGGACTATTGTGCTGGTATCTGGTCTGCCGTCTTCAAAGCACATGGATACAGTAGTCGGGTGGTCAGCATCAGCGAGGCAACCAAGAGAAAATACGCAGCCGCAACAGGTGCTGATCCTGACCGCCTTATCAATGATCGACTCTACAAAGAACAGCACCGGAAGTCTCTTAAGGACTTCTACAGGAGCCAACTGAAGGGAGATCATTATGCGGCAGACAACCACTTTCTCGAAGTGCTGGAAGAAGATGGTTCGGATGTGCTGTTCATCACTGGCATGACGGAACTGGCTCCTTGTGCAACGCGATCACACCTTGTTCATGATGCCAGGCTGATCGACGTCCGGGTCCAGGCGAGCAAGGCCACACGAAGCTTGCGAAGATGGGGAGACGAAAACAAGTCCAAAACACCAGACAGCGAAAAGTTCATATGTGCAGACGACATCTACTTACCAAACTTCACCTTTGAGAATGAAACAAATGGAGATGAAGCGGTGATGTGGTTTGCCAACCAACGTCTTATTCCTTTCATGAGCAAAGAGCTTCGAACCTGGCTGGCATGGTACCAACAGTGCCGAACTTTCCACGCATAGGGATCGACTTTCGCTACCTGCTGAACATAGCCCAACAGAAGGGAGGACTCGGGCTGTGCACGTCGCTCATGAAGAGTCATTTCTCAGGTGACTGGGATGAGGTTGATGCTTTAGTCACTAGCGAAGCCAGTGGATATGTCTTTGCGTCGCCTCTGGCACTGGAAACAGGGATACGTCTGGTTCCCATCGTGAAAGGCAATAAATTTCCCCCGCCTACAGTGTCTATTCAGAGACGTTCGTCGCACATCTCATCTCACATAGTCGGCACGACGGATAAGGGTACATTTGAGATGGACGCCGATGCAAACCGCGAAGGCAGCAAGGTGGTTGTAGTTGACGATGTTCTTGCAACTGGAGAAACGCTCGTGGCGGTGCTCGAGTTGCTGGTCAAGGTTGGCGTACGGCCAGAGGATATTAGTGTCATGGTTGTGGTAGAGTTTCCCTTTCATCGTGGACGACAGAGGTTGTTGGAGAGTGCGTTTGGAAGAGTGGCTATTCAGAGCCTCTTGGTGTTTGATGGGCAGTAGGGGGGAAGTCCGAGGTATCTAAATTGATAGTTGGGTGAGTGGAAGGATTTTGGGACTGGTGCAGTTGCAACGCACAACATCGTACTAAATAGACATCGATTCAATCTAGACTCATCTACGTCCGGTTTTTCACTGCCAAGTGACAGGTTTGGAACAGATTCAGTCTGATCAGTCGCAATGATTCATGTCTTTCTTTTGGTCAAGACCAGAGATATAGAGCAAGACCATGTCAAGCCAATACAAAAGCCGTAGCCTGACTGAGAAAACTCAGCATCTTTGTAATAGTGGATAAAGAGAGGTGAGACCGAACCATTGAGTTGTAAGCTTAGAGATTGGCTTGGGGCACGGATGTCGGCATCTGCGGAAATCGGAGTGTGCTGTTTTCGTGTAAGTCTTTGAGAACCTGATAAAGTTGCACGACTATAGCCACAGAAAATATTACAGAAGCTCCTGAATGAGGGCAGGTTACCACCATAGAAACGGGATACGCAACCGAGCAAGTGGTCACCTCAGCGGCTGGAGAATCCTGAGCCGTTGGAGAGCCTCGGCTTTCAACGCATTCGGACGGCTTCCGTAGCTCAGTTGGTTAGAGCGTCGTACTAATACTTCATCTCGAGTGTACAGTAATGCGAAGGTCTCAGGTTCAAGCCCTGGCGGGAGCAATCCCAGCGCCTTCCGAATGTTCTTTTTGCCATTTCTGTAACTATCGTGATGTGCTTTTGCTGGCGGACTAGGTGTGGCGTTGGTGTTGAGGCTTCGGCGGCTGTTTTCGCTCGTCTCGTTCCTGCCAGCACTCCAGGCGCCGAGAAAGAGATGTCTATGATAAGATAAGAAGTGGGCCTTGATAGCCTAATCCAATTGGCCGCATAGCAAACCTCAGTGAGGAGCTGAAAGAATTGGTACAGTCTAGACCAGTTTAGATGAAGTTCTCTATAACTTTAGGATGAGAATTGATGAATGTACGATAATAATTATCTCAGAAGATCGTTTGACTATGGGGAGGTAATGATAAATTGATTAGTTAGCTACGCAGAGAACGCAAACAGCCTACAGCTCGAACACCTCCTCCTGTACAAAGAACAGCCCTTCTCTATCGGAAACACCACATGCAGCCGCTCTACCTTGCTCAATGAGCTGACTTGGCCCACATAAGTTCACGGCTGCATCCATGCCAAGATAGTTAGACTTGAGTTGCCTGAACCACTGCTTTAGATCTGGTCGAGCCAAATGGATAGACCAAGGCTGTGAAGAGCTCATGACCCGCATTTCATGAGACGGGTCGTTCATCTCAACCTCACGACGCCTTCCACCAGTTACAAATATCGATATTTCAAGAGTTGTTGTCGAATCTGGCTTTGCACATGCATTGGCAAGTTCAGCAAGTTCATCTGTGAACCACTGGATATGCTGAGCATCTCTGACGACCCAAAGAAGATGAACGTGAGACGCGTAGTGACTGCCTGCATCAATACCCGTTTTCCTGATGATATGAGACGCAATGCTGATACCTGGAGTAATTCCAATGCCACCGGCGACAAGGACAGTTACTGGCAGCAAGCCCCAGGATGCTGACCCAACACCGTATGGGCCGTCAATGCGCATCTTGAGTGGGTGAGACATCATGCTGTTCGAGTCCAAGGAGTCGCATCCATGCGTGTTCAAATCACCTCTGCAGTCAGCGTACTGTACAGCCTTGGTGAAGCCCCCAAGACCTCGTACGGCAATTGTCGCCGTCTTCTCAGGATCATTCGGTGCACTGGCGACGGTGAATGGATGCCAGTTCACAAAAGACACCTTTGGGATCTGAAGCCAGATAACCTGTCCGGGAGCACGAGTCCTCAGACCCTTGACCTTGAACTTTGTAACGTTGCCTTCGAATGCCTCGACACTCTGCACTTGAATAGTGCGAAAGTTGTATGCAAATCGGACCGCTCGATCGATGCCCCAGAGTAAAAGCCCCGGAAGCATGAATTCAGGCCCATGCGACGCATGGATCAAAGTCCCTACGATGAAAACAAAGAATAGAGCATGTGTGTAATAGAAGATTTCGAAGAAGCGTCGTCGCACGATCGGTAGGGCCGTGAGAAAGAGCAAGGCTAGAGCGATCCAGGCCATCAAGCCCACCTGGATCCGATGATTTCCAAAGCTGGTGGTGACTTGTTTTGTCTCGATGTAATGCTGGATATTAAACGATACATGTGCTGTTGTATGGGAAACCGTTGCAAGGCCGATCCAGCGATGGTACTGCAGTAGGACTGGGTTGGGAATGCACAGTAGGGATGCAAATAGATTGTTTCGGGACGCCATCAGCAGTGCGAGACCAGCATTGGCAATTGCCAACCAACCGTACAGAGTATAATCGGCCGTGAATTCGTTGGTCTGTACGCTGAAGATCAAGTTGAGTACGAGAAAAGCAGTAAAGCGAGCAGCATCGGTGACGTGCCAGTCTAAGTATGGGAGAGGAAGCTGGAAGCTGTGTAATTTGTGAAGCCAGACAGTAATACTCCAGTGAAAGACATTTCGATCTTGACGTCGATCTGGGTGCATTAGCGAAGCTTCAGCATGGATAAATGGAGCTATTACACTTTTTGTATCTTTGGAAGGCGTAGATACTGAATGGAATGAGTGATTCCAGGAATATTAAGCCAATAACGCTGCTGAAGTAAACTCTTGCAGCGGTATAGCGATCGATAATCACGGGATCAGTCATTTTCAGATGGCAAGAAGAGTAAAAAAGCGTAAGTCAAGGTGGATGGATCATCGATGGTTCAATACTGCACATGAGAACGGAGAATACAAACACTAAATACTTGACGGATAAGCCTACATTGTCAAAAGCATGGCAGTGCAAAGGTACTATTGAAACGGATGCTGATGATTGATCAAACTTTCCATTCGAATCTTGTGGCTGACTGGATTCCAAAGAATGAATGCTAGACCTCGGGCTGAGAAATTAACATTTTAGCACGGTAAATGAGAAACATTGTTGATTGATCAAATGCTCTGATGGTATCCCTGACGTGGCGTAGAGGCTATGCTTGGAGGTGCGGGCGCTGGCGGCGTTGACCACCATCGCTAATCAGAATTTCCTTTTTGGGCAATGCGGATGGAAACAAGCTTAATTTTACGGTAAAATTAGGCAAAGCCCTGCCGTGAAACATTTAGCCTCAAACGTCGAGGCGGATAATCATTTCTGGGTTTTATTTGTTCTATCATCTGAATTGCCTCTTGTAGAATAGAGGTGAAGCGGTACGGCAGTATAAGAAGACAGACAATGAAACCAGCTTCATCAGCAATCGAACTCGCATTACAATCTACTTCCATCTTGCAACCTTTCTGCAAAGTCAACACTTACCTCAAACCTCAATTTCAATACCACAGTCTTTCACAATGGCTTTCAAGCTCGTCGCTCTTCTCTTTGTCTCCGCTGCCATGGCCGCCAAGATGGGCGACTCTGGAACCCTGTCCTCACTGGACGCTGGACTCGGCGGTACAGTTGAGGTCGTCAGCGACACTGAACTCAAGATCACCGACTACAAACTCAAAGACGCATCCGCACCTGCTCTCTACTGGTGGGGATCCAAGACTGAAGATCTCTCATCCGGTTTCCGTATCAACAAAGAGCGCATCAGCGACACCTCTTCGAAGATGGATATCATGGTCAAGCTTGATGCTGGTCATACTGCAAAAGACTTCTCTTACGTTGGTCTTTGGTGCGAGAAGTTTGACGCCAACTTTGGCCAGGCGAAATTGACATCTGATGGAGACTCTATGAATTCGACCGATGAGAAGGATACGAAGAAAGATGACACGAAGAAGGATGAGATGAATGGCGCATCGGGTTGTCCCACTGGTCAACCTGCCATGGTTGCGGCTATCTTGAGTCTGGTTGCTTTCTCTGCCTACTTTGCTTGATGACTTGTCGGAGGTTGTGAATTGGTGATGGGAGCGGGTACATAACAGATAGCATGTAATTATTTCACTTCGACATCAATCTATTAATGCATCTTTTCTTTAATTATACAAATGGCCCTCTGATAGCTCAAGCTTTATGCGAATGTCGTTTCTCGATATTAATTGTGATGTTTGCGATCGTCAACAGAAGCGCTAGGCCTCCCTAGCCCTCTAGCAGGTCAGGGTGCTACAGGCACCTGGTGCGCTGTAGATCATAGTCGACAGCGGGTAACACCCATTAGTCGCGACAGAAGCTCCGGCTGCATGCCGCTATGTTTGAAGTCAGTTTCTGTTTCAACCAGAAGGCGGCGGTTGGGTTCAAACTCATCATGACCCCCTGAATGTTTCCCAAATACGATTTTTCGTTCGGTCCATTGATCCTTCAAGCTATGAAGCTGCCCTGTGCCGTTGAGCAGCTTACTCAATTAGGCAATCCTGATTATGAACCTCAAAACAAGCAATCAGAACAAGCCTCACTGCAGTGTAAGCGCTAGGATTTTCAGCCCTGCGGGAGCCAAGTCAACAGCTTTACTGCATTCAGTAATTCTGATTATCTGGCGGACAAAGCTTCAATTACACATTGGCGAAAATGAATTCTTATTCGGTTTGACCCCAGACTGTGATCGGCATTTGGCAACTTCATTTTGTTTATCTCAAAGAGCTGATGAAAATGGCGTCGCTCCGCCTCTGGACAGGGCTATGTAAGCTTTGATGCATTTCTTCGAGGAAATATGATGAGAGCATCAATGTTGGGGTCCAAAGCCATGATGTATATAAGCGATTGACCTTGACATCTGTTTGTTCAATCCATCAATCAACACCAGTCTCGTGCTTCAACAAAACCCGATTAATCCATATTCTTTCCAACATTTATCTCCAGCACGAACAACATGGACGCTGCCCACCAAACAGCAACGTATGACATGACTTCCAACATGACCAGCTTCCAACCAACACCCAACATGGCAGCCTTCGACGCGGCGTCACATACAGAAAACATGGACGGCCGACACACACCTGACGATGAACACGAGCCTTGCATCAGGGCTAATGCAGGATCTGGAGGACATAACCTGTCACCAACTGATCCTGATAGCCCCATGAGCTGGTCAATCCTCAAGAAGGTCTACGTGTCGGCTTGTGCATTCTTCTTTGTGTTTGTCATGTAAGTTACCCATGCCGTAAAACGAAGAAAGACACTGATCAAGTAGCATGTACGGAACAACCACTTACACAGCAGCCATCGGCGCCATCCCAGAGGCATTTGGCGTCTCACAGCGCGTGGCTGTTCTCGGTTTCACCATGCCATTCTTTGGCGTCTTTTTCGCACCCATCTACACTCCGCATCTCTCTGAGCGCTACGGCCGACGACCGATCTACTTCACCAGCTTCCCGCTCTTCTGCCTCTGTGTAATCGTGATCGGTCTTGCGACAAACATATCAACACTGTTGGCTTTCCGCTTCCTCGCTGGACTTTTTGGTGGCCCTTGCGTTGTCTTGATTGAAGGCACTTTCGCTGATGTCTGGTCTGCCAATAAGACCGTAACATATTATTCCTTCTTGACTCTTGCCTCTTATCTTGGAGCTGCTGCAGGTATGTTCTTAGTCTTCTCTTGACCCTGAACAGAAAACTGACATTCGTAACTGCAGGTCCTATTATCGGCGGCTTCGTCTTCGCAGCCAAAGGGCCCGCCTGGCTCTCGTGGGTTACCCTCATCTTCGCCACCGCGGCCCTTGCATTTGGCTCCTTTATGCCTGAAACATACGGTCGAGAGATTCTACGAACCCGCATTCGCTACAACAAGAGCGGTATCAGGCTTCCATGCGCTCAGAGCGGTGTGACACTTTCTGAGATGACCCGTATCACCGTTCTTACACCAGTCAGAATGCTCTTTGCAGAACCCCTCGTCGTCTTGATCTCTCTCTACCTTGGCCTCAACTTTGCAGTTGTATTCCAGTGGTTCATTTCTGTACCGGCTGCATTGGGCGCCACGTATGGATTTGGAGTTAGACAGTCTGGTCTGGCATTCGTCTCAGCTATTGTTGGAGTGATACTAGCACTTCTTACCTCTTCCTTGATAGAGGCTTTACTCTCCAGTCGAGCCAAGCAAACCATGGAAGATATTGAGAAGCGTCTTGTCCCAGCCATGTTTGGAGCGTTCTTGGTCGCTGGCTCTCTATTTTGGGTTGCCTTCACCGCAACTCCCAGCATTCATTACCTTGCTCCAATTTCTGGCACAGCAGTATATGTCTGGGGGAATGCTATGGTCCTCATCTCATTCATTTCCTATCTGTTTGATGCATACCCACCAGCCGGGACTCTATCTGCACTCACCACTGCGGCATGCTTTCGATTGGCCTGCGCAGGCATTGTACCAGTCTTCATTCTCGACATGCTCACCAACCTGGGCGGAGCCTGGACCTTCAGCCTCTTTGGCATCATCTCTGGTGTCATGACTTCATTTCCCTTTGTTCTTTACTGGTTTGGGGCCCATTGGCGTAGCAAGAGTCGGTACGGTACTCGCTGGACTGCAATTCCCGAGGTGCACACGATGTAATGGATACAACTGATTTCGGGCTTGAGATTGGCTTTTGGTTCCGCGCCGGCTGGTTATGATATCGGGTTTCTTTCATGTCAAGCGCTTGATTTGGAGATAGACTTAAATACTAGAAGGGAGTTTTATGATTGGACGTTCAAGTTCCGCGATCTGGAAGTGCACCGTGATATTCTTCATTTGCTAATTGACCCTAGAATCTCGGCATTACCTACCATTGCTGGATTCCATCTATCTCGATCTATTGGATGCGAGTCGTAAGAAGACAACCTTTTTACCCTATCACTGAGCATGGAAGGATTTATTCAATCTGAAGGATTCAAAATCTCACCTTCCTTGAAGAGTAGGCCTTCTCGCCTAGGCTGCCGAGATAACCGTAGTGGGCACTTTCAATGGCACTATTGCGTTTGAAGCTATACGCTTCTGAGGGTAGAGCAATCCTTCGCCCACCGAGAAACCTCCTGGGAATCTAACCGAAAGCTTAAATCAATAAAGCATACAGGTGAGCCTATTTGAAATGCCGGGTTGGGCAATGGCGACTTATCACGACAGCTCCTGCAGGAACACATGCATCGGCTTTAGCAGCCTCCGTCATTTCCGATAGTCTCAGTGTAACATTATTCGGGCCATAAGCCGCACCATCTCAGACACCAAAAAAAGGTCAAGAAGAAGCAACTAGGCATAAAAAGACGATGTACAAGACCAGTATGTCGCTTTGTATCAACATTTCAAACCTGCGTTCCAACTTGCTCTTCTCGTGTTCATAATGAACGGACTAGCCAGGTTGCTGGCCATCTCTAGCACTCTCGCTAGAACTGCTAGTGCCAAAGCAGTATTTGCTCATTACATGGTCAGTTCTTCTTACATTCATCTTCTTGTTGTGCCGCATTACTAAGGATTATGCCTTGTACTAGGTCGGAACTGTAACCCAGGAGCACGCGCATAAAGATATCGACAATGCCAAGTCGATGGGCCTAGATGGCTTCGCATTGAACATTGGTGACGCTACTCGTGACTACGTATCCCAAGCTCTCAGCTACCTTTTTCCATATGCCGAGTCCGTCGGTTTCAAGCTGTACACCTCCATGGATGTCCACGCTTCTGGTGATGCCTGTTACCATGGTGGCAAGTCGGTATGTGAACCGACTTGTCTGCATTGTCGTTGACAATAGCTGACAGCTCCAGTGCCATGGCCCATCTGACTACCAGTGGATCTGGGACTCCTATAAAGGAAGTTCAGCATACTATCAGATCAAAGGCCGTCCTCTCATCAGCACGTTCTCTTCTGGTGGTTTTCACAACGATACCTGGATCAACTGGAAGAAAGGACTCGCAAATGACATGTTCTTCATGCCCGACTTTGACGAAACTGACGGATACTATGATTCAGCTGATGGATGGTGGTCATACTGGGGCCCCATTGTCGACGGCATCTTTAGTTGGGAGTCTGCCTGGCCCGAACGCAAAGGCTTCGGTGGTAAGTATGCAGGAGACGTATCGATCGATGTTCCCGTTCTTGCTGGTGCTCACAATCACGACAAGCTGTACATGATGGGTCTAAGTCCACTACAGTACAAGAATGCTTATGGAGCTCATGTTTATCGTCAAGGAGACCTGAACCTGCCGAAGCGTCTGGTCAACATCCTCAATATGGATCCCCAGCCCGACTACGTTCAGTTTCAGACGTGGAATGATGGCCCCGAAGCGCATTACATCGGAAACCTCTGGACTGAGCAGAATAATGACACCCAGCCGTACTTATATGCCAACCAGGAGACTTGGGATCATACAGGCTGGCAGCCTTTGGTCTCGTCTTTCGTCAACGCTTATAAGACTGGTCAGTCGGCCTCCCAGATGACACCAATGAATGGCGATGTTCTTGTCGGTGCTGCGTGGTATCGAACCGAGCTTTCGAATGTGAAATGTCCATATGAGGGCAACGATGCCTACTACAACAAACCCGACGGATGGGATGATGATGTCAACTATCTGTACTACGCTATCGTCCTCAATCCATCGTACGGACCCGGGTACAAGGTGACAATTTCTGGAACCACCGAGCACACAGCCCCTTTGAATCCTGGTATGAACTACGGCTATGGTGCTGGAGAGGTTCAAACCGGCGCACAACGGATCACAGTCAAGGACCCCAGTGGCAATGTCATCTATGCCACGACCGGTGGAATGTGTGTTAGCGATGGCTGTCCCAACTACATCTACAATGGAAACTACCAGGTTCTGCCACTCAAGAAGGGTAACGCAGATCCAGTTTGCACTCAATGGCCTGGTATGGATCATAGCGCTTGCGACTACGGCACCTGTTATGCCAGTGGCGACGGCGGCAACAACGCGGCGGGCGACGACTTCACTCATGTTACTTGCACTAACCCTGGAGTTACTGATGCTTCCAAAGACGCAAAGTTTCGCTGGGACTCTGTGTATGCAGACCAGGCGTGGAACTGGGGTGTTGATCAGTGGAATGCTAATCCGTTCCCTGGAGGCTTAAACTTTACCGAGCAGGTTTGTCGTGTCCATCACGATCCAACCAGGATAAATGACTCACACTGTTTGATAGTTCAGCAACCTTTTTCACGGCCCAGAGGGTATTGACTGCGGTACCATCGAGAACGACAACCCCTGCGGCTCCAATGTGGTGCAATGCAACGACGTGACGTATCCGGGAGCCTACTTTGCTATTAACTCCATGGAGTCGATTTATCGCGTATGTACAACTCAATGATCGTCACAGCCGTAAGGATTTTAGCTGATGACTCTACAGGTTCACTTCAACTTTTGGGACGCACTTGATAGGGCTCAGAACGACATCAATGCCCAAGTTGGTGAGCTCTCTAGCACCTTTGCGCCCATCAAGTCAAGCGATTTCTCAGTCAAGCTCCTTCTTGATATCATCGGTCTTGGATTTTCCCTCGCCGTGTCCCCGATGTGGAATTCAGGTTGGTACTGGTCGATTGCACGAGTGGCATTATGATGGGCTAACCAGATGTAGCTCTGAAGGGCATGCCTTACTTCAAGGCTAATCCTAACACATTGGCTACTGTCAAGGATTGGGTGAACCCGATGGTAACAAACAGCATTACTATTGCGAAAGACACCCTGAAAGAGTGAGTGCCTTAATTTGCTACTCAACGCTTCAAGGACACATTGACTAAAGCCTTACAGTGACAGCGCCCTCAGCGCCGAGAACTCCATCTCGACTAGACTCAACGGTATGTAGTTCATGTGTTCCTCCATATACTTCCCTAACAACTCACTGCTCGACAGCCATTGTTACAATCTGGCAAGCCGAGATCGTCTCTATGAACGAGCAGCTTTTCAACGGTTCCAAAGAAAATACTGATCTACTCTTCAACGCTATTACTGACGGCCAGATGCTCGAGACGAAGCATCAAGATCTCGGCGTCGATGCGATTCAAGCACTTGTCTCAAAAGCGCTCTTCGCGGAACTGGTCCCACTTGCTTGGCAGCTGTCATCTTCCGAGCTTGGCCCAGTGTACGTTGTCACTCTGAAGTATTTGTCCATTTACTAACCACGCTTCCAGTGTCATCGACTCCGAGCAAGGCTGCGGAGACAAGCCCAATGTGAAGCATATGAGCTCCAAGAACTACGATTCGTCTGGTGTTTGTGTTGGTTCTAAGATGTACTACTTGATCGGATGTACAGGCGAAGCTCGAACCTGCGAAGAGTCCCATGGAAGCTTCAATCCTGGATGCACCGATAACTTCTTCAGTAGTCTGCCAGGACTCGCTGATCTGACTGGATCAGAAACAGCGTTTGGTGGTTTGACCAAGGAAGATATTGTCAACGGGTAAGTGGAACTCATATCACAAACCTTTAGATCTATGTTGAAACGATCGCTAATACTTGGTAACAGAGCCGTAAACAGTTTTGTTGGTAATGGGAATGCCAATGGCTGGTCTATGCTTGATCCTTCCAACAGTTGACGGCATGGATCTAGTCTCCGAGTACAACGTCACAGCCCCAGGAGTTGTTATGTTGCCAGTATGCACCGCATCCGAGGCCTTTTCGAATTGGTTCTCCTTCACCAATGGAAAATCCAAGTCGGCCAACTACCCATGCAGTTGACCTAGGCAAAGTTATTGTGACAGTTGGGGATTATAGATTCGCCGGGTTACGTATTGTCTTTCTTCATTTGACTCCTCGAGGACTCCGTCTCGAGGCCTTATTTTTATAAGAGTTTCTACTTGAAACTTTCCTGTTTAGCTGTTTTATTTTGCTTAGGCATCTCAAGGATAGGAAATTGAATACATCGTTTTGCTGTGTATCATAATACTTAGAAGCTGTAACTCAAGTTTTACCAGAAGCGAATATAGAATAATAATCAAAAAGATCTGTATATGACGCATCATTGTCATGTTCAAACGCCACATAGCTCATGAAGAAGGCAACTTGACCAATATTCTTCTGGAGCATGTACCGGAAAACACCCATCAAACGGTGGCGTCTATATTAACAGATTCTAAGGTACCAATGTCCTCGGCACAATCTATGTACCTCACCTCCATAATCAAGATAACTTCAGAGGCATTCCCAAAATGTTGTCACACCCCTAGTGCCTGGTGGATCAAAGAAGCGAGGAATGGAATCCTCACCATTTGCGCTGAACCAATACTCCCCTCCCTCGCTTTGGGTTTCCTCGATACCCGCCTCTCTTCGATACTGGCAAAGTTTCAAAAGGCGTAGTCGTTGTCTCTCATTCCTGAGTATGGCTTTCATTCCAAACGTAGCGCTTCTTTGATCGTCAAGCTCCTCGATTGTAGGGAAGTGGCTAAGACCCAATCGGAAAACTCGAGTATCATCGAGAAAAACCCACGCTCGTTGTCTAAATATGAGGCATTGTATAGTCGAGAAGGATTCAGGAGTATGCAATAGTCTCCGCATTAAGACAGATCTCGGCGGGTCATTATGATGATGAAGACGGTCTGTCCAGATTCCGCTGCAAAAATTCAGGCGATGATGGCGAAAGTCTAGACGCTCCGACCTCGTATAAGGGGAAAGTATGGTATAAAGCCAACTCCGCATATACTCGGGCTGTGTCTCGTTTGCAAAGAGTACTGTATTTCTGAGTAGATCGAAACCGAGTTCTGGGACCTTATAAGTATATCCTATCATTGCAGAAAAACATGCTGATGGCAGGTCCATATCCTCCCAGGCTTCAAATACGCTGAAATAAAGATTGTCTGGATATAACAGGCTTATCGGGCTGGGAGGCTTGTCTGGTAAAGCACAGGAAGCATGTCTGGTTGAGCAAGGTGTAGAAAGTGTATAAAGAGCCCCATATACAGCCGCGACATACTCAATAACGCAATTAAGTGCTTCATTCTCGCAAGTAGTGAGTTCGAGTTCCAGCAATGATGCAGCTTTAGATCCTTGAACCTTGCAGATCATCTCGTATTTAAGAAATGCCCATAGAAGAAAATGACGTTCTGATGACATCAAGTCATCTAAGGTGATCTGTCTTGGATTAAAGCTGTGTTCCTTGTAGTGAAGCCCTCTATTTGGGTTGGCGATCTGAGGAAGACAGAGGTAGGCTTGAGGCGGGTTTGGCGAAGTGGCTTTGCTGATGTAGTCCTCAACAAACATACTTATAGAGGAGAAGAGATCATAAAGCTTGGAAATGGTATCCTGATCCTTTTCCTGAAAAGGATTGGGTAAAGCCTTTGAGTTCCACTGCCTGATGATGTTTTTCACAACGTGATTGTCTGGTCGATTGTCGGCCGGGCCCAAACACAGTAGCCCCAAGGCGTCTTGTAGAAGGTCTTCGTGTCGATCACCGGTGAGTAGGTTGACAACATAATGCCATCTTATATCTGTCTTGGATACATTGTACTGAGAGAACATTACTGGAGATGCTTGCATGAGTCGAAAAATTGTAGTTGTGGAAGAGAAGTGAAAGAAGATTTGGACCCTGAGCTCAGGAGGGAGTTTAGAAAAGCAGTCCATTTTTCGGTATTTCCTTAGTGAGACGAGGAAAGATTTTTCGGGTAGTATAAATCTTGACAGAGTGGGGAACGGAACCTTAACGAGAGAGAACCGGAGGTCTTCTTATAGAGCCTGGAATTATCCTTTACGAGGTTAATTTGGCCTCAAGCTTTTGTGCGGGCTTTTAACTTTACCACGAAACCTTGATAATTTGAACCGCAGAAAAAGTTTAAGCTCGTCCAAGTGAACTCTTAATCGGAAAAGGGGCTTGGTGCTTATCTTATAGCAGAAGTCTATTGCTTTCTTGCTGGCTTTTAACGAATGAAAGCAGCCACAAGACAAGGTTTGACCTGAAGTAACGTGGGATACACGAAGTAACATTCGTTCATATAACCTCATCGGAATGGGAACTGTATTGATGCGAGCTACGTACGCAATTGAGACTCGTGCGATAACATAAAGTATCTTAGTGTAGTTAACCCATAGCCAACTTTGAAGCCCCCTGTGCTTGAAAGCGGCACCGATTTCAGATATTGGGTGTTCTGCGAACACAATATCTCGCAGCAGCATTGACCATTTTAATCCTTTCGCTTCTCGATCTTAGGCAGTCCAAGCCAAATCATGAAAAGCACAGCCAGAATAGCGAGAATAATTGGCTGAAGAACTTGTACTCCCTTGGCTTGCGCTATCGCACCAACAGCAAAGGGCAGAACAGCCGCGCCGCTTCCGCCGAACGCAGCAGCGAAACCAATTGCGCTGACGTGGAGATGTCTCGGAAGAAGCATTGTAAGGGCGACAATAACACAAGGGAACATGGGTCCCAAAAAGAAGCCCTGCAAGGAAACTGCCACGGCTGAGACGTGGAATTGGGGGACGAGCCAGAAGATGAGCTGCAGGCCCATGGTGATAGGAATGAAGATCATGAGTGACAATTTGACACCGATCTTTGGAATCACCATACCCAAAACCAGACGTCCTATGGTGATGCCGAGCCAGAAACCGACGGCTGTCATTCCAGCATCGAAAGGGTCAGCATTACGAACACGCAGCATGAATTGCACAACCCAGCCGCCGAGAGCGACTTCAGTACCAACGTAGCCGAGTAAGAAGAACGCGCAGAGCCATACAACGCGAGCATGTGGCTTGACGAAGAGAGCAGCGCGTGTTCCCTCGTTGCGAGTGCTCTCGGTGTGGACAGTCTCGCGATACTTCTGAGCTGTCTTGGGCCAGAAGGAGTATGTGAGAGTTGCGGTCTCTAGAACAGCCATGCCCAGCTAAAATAATAATCAGCAATCTTGTATAGGAAAATTTAGGTCAAGAGCTTACAAGCACATAGTAAAAGTCATACCAGCCGAGGTTCGCCTGGGTGATCATGCTAGTGGCGATAAGAGGGCTAACAGTACCTCCAAGTCCATAGCTCGCATGCATGAAACCCAGTAACTCGTTAGACCTCGCCAAATTGCCAATGTACGAGTTCCAAGCCGCAAGTCCAATGCCATTACCGAGACCTGCGAGCACATATGCCAAGACGAGGACAGGATAAGGCGGATGCTGCGATAAGATAAGATATGTCAAGGCATGGGATCCTCCGCACATGACGGCGATCCATCGCTGACCGATGTTCATGTGAAGGTAGTTATTGACCGCTGCTGAGACGATGAATCCGACAAAGGGCGAGAGGAAGATGAGTGAGACAACGAGATAAGAGAGCTCGTAGTAAGTCTCAAGATAAGGGATCAAGGCTCCGTATGCAGCATCGTTAGCGCCTGAGACGAAAAGACTCCAGTAGACAGCGCCGACTCGAAAGGCATTGCCAATAGGCTCATTCCACTTCTCTACAACGAGAGTGGCCCTCGGAGGCGCAGCTTCATCACCTGAGCCAGTGAATGGATCATCCTCATGCGCATGGTCGTTATGCGATCCAAGCCGACGCCCCGTCGTGGATAAAACTGGGTTTGGCTGCTTCGGCGTTGCACCGGCCTCGTGAGTGAGACTGAGAGTCTCGAGCTCAAGAGCCTGGGTAGGATAGGACCTTGAGGTAGCCATGTTGAATTGAACGGAGTTGAATTGGCACCTCAGCTTTTGGAGGTTGTGCAATTGAAAGGTTCAATTCAAGAGCCAAGAATTTGCTTAGAGGGCGCATAAAAATTCTTTCTTGACTCATCGGCGAGAAATGGCGGGGGATTGCGCTAACTCGCTGCGTGCTTACCTATCGGAGCCAAGATGTGGCGAGCTCGGGATCTACAGCACCGAGAGGAGGGCTTCTAGTGACAAAAAGATGGATCGTCTATTCAATCGATAATGCCATGCCCTCGGGGGGCAAGAAAACAGCAAACTATACTATAGGATATTAAAATAAACTTAGTAAAAGTTATCTTAAACTTAGACTATATTACTTAAGTCTTTTTATTATTTAGGATTAAAATCCTGTATTTTCTTTCCTCCCCTTGCATATAATACGTTCTATATATACGCAAACTCCGTAATAACTCCGTTTTTACTCCAAACTATAGATACAGCCTTCTTCATAATGTCCTGTTCGCGACTGGGTAAGGAAATTCCAGTGGGAATTTTGGTGCCTCAACCACTGAATGTCCACCATCAAACACAGCGGGGATCGCGTGTCCTGGGCTCATAAGATTGAGCAACCACATGATTAATAAAATGCAAAGAACCTTGATTTCGGGCACCGAGAGGCCTGAGAAGCCTGGTATCTTCTGTAGCCAAGCCCAAAGACAAAGTCTGCCGAACTTCTCATCTTCTGCGCCTTGATGCATAATCATCTTGACGATGTATCCTGTTGAACCAGCGACCGCGTCACTGATCCCTAGGAAAATTGGCAGGATGACCACCAAAGTCCTCCATCGGTCTCCCATGAGCGATCCATCGCCAAACATGCCATCGACAATAAGAATACCGTCGGTATCGGCCGCGAGGAGGATATGAAACTGGAGAATGTAGGTCTCCAAAGAACAACGACCTAGCCAAGCCATGGCTCTGCAGTGGTAATTTCGAACAGGTCCTGAGACATTCCGCATGGCTATAAATCCCATTATTGGTACCAGAGACACATACGGATGCCATTTCGTGTATGTTGCCACTCGGAGATCTGAGGTTGCATAGAAGTAGTGTGTCGTGGCGAAAAAGCCTACCAGAGCAAGCGTTACACGAAGCCCTAGATGGATAGGTACCTTCAAGTGCTGTTTGGCAACAGCTGTCAGCATACCGACGTAGACGATGAGCATGTCGAGTGTAACGCGGCGATACCATTGCTTGTAATTCCACTGGGTCTTGAAGACAGTGTTTAGAATCTCAAAGACCCAGCGAGTCAGAGACGTCCTCATGAATATCATCGATACAATGAGACAAGACATGCAGATCTTGGCCAGCATAACCTGCAAATCGCTGTTGTACCTTGGTCTAATCGCCATAGTCGCGTAGACGACAAGGAACCAGAACGACATCAGAGGCGGGAAGTGGTAGAACATATAGTCTGTGTCCATGAAGTACGCGAGACAGCAGCTGAGCATATTGAGGCGCAGCAACGTAGTGGCGACGCGGTTGAATGAGAAATCGCTCTTGTCCAGGAAGTAAAGCGTATGCTCATAGCCAGTCTGGAAGAGATATGCCGCAACGCAGACACGAATGAGGACGTGAATAGAGCCGCCATGAGCACCGGTCCAGTGATAGATAAGGATGTAGACCTGCATCCATCCTTTCCACTCATCGGTCTGATCCCGTGAGAGGAATGGCTGGTCCAACTCTTGCATGTCTACTGAGAGGTCATCTGGGACGGGCGACTTGATGCGACGAATCGTAGCCAGCATGATTGCAATGCAAGGAATGCAAAGCGCGACAAAGTCTTTTATGTGCCAAAGCTTACTACCCTTTGCCATCATCTGTGTGCGATCAGCGTAGTAACACATCAGAAGTGCTAATACGAGACATCCTGCTTGCATGTTAAGGAGCTTGAAGGGAGGCTGGTCGGCACTCCGGTCGGCGAACATATCCAGGACCTCGCACATGATGCAAGCAGCCAGGTATACAATACCAAATGCCACGACGTAAAGTTGCACGAGTGGCTTGACGCCGTAGTCGGTGCAGCACGTCCGTGAATAGTGGTACGGCTTCATGCGGTCCAGCTTTGCATTACATCGCATGTTTAGAAGAATGTTGGCTCGAAGCTGTGCAACGTGAAACTTGACGTGAAAGCCTGTGCGGAGAGGATCGCGCCAGACCTTGTCTTGACCTTCGACAAGATTGGCAATAGACCAGACGAACGGGATATTGAACTCATCCTCCTTGTCTAGTAGCCAGTCCTGCATCTCGACGACTTCTTCTGCTCGGCGACCTCTGTCGATAACCATCTTGGTATCATTGCCAAGGTATCGCGGCCCAGCTGGCGGTGCGTAAAAGATTTGGTTTCCAATACCATCTCGTGGATCCATCGGTGCGCTGAACCAATCTTCACGTGGTGTATTATCTCCAATGAATTTGTCAACCTTTGACAGATGATCTTGAAAGGCCGAGAGACGATCATCCCAGGGATCAAGGGCGGTAGAGTTGATACCTCCGTAGTGAGGATGGGTATACCATGCGCCTGCAGCTATGTAGATCATGGCCGGGCCTTTTTGGCGTTCAATGGATGGAGGGCTGGTCTTCTCATCTACGTAAGTTTCGAGGTGGCTGACGAACTGTTCTCGGCCTGGGACACCATGCGATGACAGATATACGTTTGCAACTCGTTCTATCCTTTGGCCATGATATGTCATGTTGAAGGACGTCGTTTTGCTGAACAATTTGGCTGCTTCGTCCTTTTTGTACTGCTTATTATCGAGCTATCATCTTGTCAAGTCATGACATTTCAAGGTCTCTTTGAATAACTTACCAGGCTGGCCATGGCAAGACCAAGATTCTTAGATGTGGAGTCGCCAACAATCACAATTGGACGACCCTCTGTACATCTGCGGATATCTTGTGAGTCGTAGTGATTGAGGATACACCCATCAGGCTGCCATTGCTTCAAAGGATCCCTATTTCCATGCTCATCGCGAATCGGGTCAATCCATCGACCTGTTTTCTGCACCGCGCGACAGCGGTAGGGATCATCTCCAGGGGAAAGAGATTTGAACGCCACCAAGGCTAAGAAAAGAGTTGCAAACACGACGGGTAGCAATCTGCTCCATGATTGATTCATCTTGTCGTATGGCTCGCAACAAAATGTCTTTGTTGGTTGCTCATAAGCAGATCCATCAACCACGTTTTAAGGATTGTTGATGAATTTAAGTCGAAGAGGCCGCGTTGCGCCAAGTGAAAAGGGGATTCAAGTGAATTCCTGCCAAAGCCTCCCTTATTCTAACCTGACTGTGGCCTCGTGCGCAGATCAGAGATAATCGCTTATTAAATAGCCCTTTGCCTAAAGCGCCACAGACTCTCCTCGTTACTCTAAAATATTTGGTGACAGGTGCCTAAATATTCTGTGATAGGGTAAGAGGTGAAAAGAGGCTTCAGCTTCAAGGCCATAAAGGCAAAGAACACCAAAAAAAAAAAAAAAAAAAAAAAAAACTTATACAGGCAAAATACCCGCCGCCCTGCCCAAAAATATTTAAGATACAAAGGGTTTCATGGATGGATAACGTCGGACCTTCACTCCTGAAGTTTAGCGGTAATCGCGTTAGCTTGGCGCTAGCTAAAAGTCGCTTCCAGTGAAGGGCTACTCTGAGGAGACGACCCCTGCCTTGGCGCAACGGAAGGCTCAGGCTAGATCTAAAGCTGCATCTCGAGCTCTTGAATGTCACTGTTTTCCTCGCTGCTAAGCTTAAAAACTTTATTTTTTGAATACAATCAGGCTGGCACGCGACAAAGCTAAAGCCAAGTAGAACTATTACTTGGCACTGTGAGTATCCTAAGCTCCCTGCTTCCAATGAACCGCCGATACTAGAGGTTAAACGGAACAGCATTACAAGCTTTCTTGGCCTTAGAGATGATTTCATCATGATGACTAAAGATTGGCCCCGACTCTCGGTATATAACTCAAGCTTCTTGGGATTAACGATGCGCGCAAGCCGGGCCTGCAACCGTTGCGTATTTAGTGTACCAGGCGTGGCCTAATTTGTAAGGCAAGGCATGCTGATCTTTCTACATACCGAACACTAAATCGACTGCAAACCGCGTTCGATGACACGTGTGTAGTTGTTAAGGAGGAATGCTTACGTGGAGTTTGAATCCGCACCCAAGTCGGTACTCTGATCTTCCATTGTTCGCCGGAAGTTGACATTTTCAATGACAGTCACTCATATTCTCGAAAGCCCTAAATATAACGGTTGGGGTTTCTAAACAAGTAAACTAGTCTATACTAGGTTTATATTTACAGAATATATAAGATATTATATTAAGTATATTAGGTTATTATATCTCTTAATAGTTAATAATATAGGTTAAGCTTATTAAGATAAAGAAGTCTTATTAATAACTAATAAGCTAGGTTCTATTTAATATTAAATAAATATATATATATACTTAGTAAAATTATAGTTAAAGTTAATAACTATAAAGTAATTCTTAGGAATTACTAATAATTACCTAAAATTACTAGTATTTTTACTTAATTATTAGTAATTATAGCTTAATAGTTATCTATAAAATCTTTTAATATTTAGTAATTATAAATAATTAAAAAAAAAAGATAAGGTATATATAATATAAATACTTTTTTTATTTAGGTTATAATATAATTTCTTTTTTTTATTAATTTTATTTTTAAGACTTATATATTTATTTTTTTTTTATATTATTTTTAATAAGTTTAACTTAAATTTATATTTATTGCTTTATTACTAATATAATATCTTTTATAGAGACCTAATACTATCTTACCTATATAAAACTTATTACCTTTACTAGATATAAAATTATGCCTTATTTCTTATATATTAAGAATTATATTAAATATATAATAAAAGATAGGTAAAAGAATTATTCTAAATATACTTATTATAGTTATTTTTATAATAGAAAGGATATAATATTATTTAAAGGTTTACTTTTTATTTTATTTATAAGGTATTTTTATATTAATTATTATAGTAAATTATTTAGTTTAAAAAAAGAATTATATTAAGGCTAATAAAAAGGCTATTAAGGGGAAGCTTATTTAATTATAATATTAACTAAATAAGTATTTATTAAAATTAATATATTTTTACTATTAAAAGTATTTAATTTAATTTAAAAGATTAAAGGCTTTTAAGTGTAATTCTAAAGTAATAAATAATAATAAAAAGGCAAAAAATCTAGTTATACCTTTTAATTTTAATACTATAGTAGAGTTAATTAAGGCAGGTATAGTAGACCTTATTAACTAGTTTGCTATTTAAGACCTTTTTTTAGCCCTTAATAGAAGTTTTTTAGAAGTTACTAGGTATTAATAAGGTATTTTAATAGTTTTTATATATTTTTACTTTTTAGGTAGTTTTTTTACTTAATTAAGTATTTTATTTTTTTATTTACTATCCTTATTTCTTAAATTACCTTTACTTTATAGGATTTTAGTTTTTTTATTTCTATAGGTTTATTATATATCTTAATATAAATTATATCTTTTACTAATTTAAGTAATAAGATATAAAAGATAAAATAGATCTTAACTTTTAGTAATAGGTTTAATTTATAATTATTTTTTAAGATTTTTTTAATAATTTTATATAATTTTATATATTTAAAGTCAAGTTTATAGCTTAGTTATTTAATAGTAATATTTTTTATAGATAGGTAAACTATATTTTCCTTTAAAAAGGTAGGTCTTTTTATTTTTTTAGGATTATAATATTATTATATTTATTTTTCAATAAATTTAAGTTTTATTTAAAGTTTATTATATAAGTTTTTTAAGTTATTACTTTTAATTATTACTATTAGGTTAATTATTTTAAGTTTTTATAGATCTCTATAGATTTCTAATATAAATCTAAAATTAATATATATTAATATAAGTTTTATACTTTTATTATAAGCAGTATTATATACTAATTAGGTATATAGTAGCTTTTTAACCTAATTATCCTATTTATAGTTTATATAATACTATAAGTATTATTCTAATACTTAGTTTATTTATTTTATTTATTTATTTATTTAGGCTTTAAATGCTATTATAAGCTTATAATTTAGGCCTAGTAATATTAAAAGTATATTTTAAAACTATAATATAAGTATTAGTTTTTTATTTAAGATAATCTTAAATAGTAATTTATATATACTAATAATATATCTATAGATAATATATATAAATTCTTTTATATTTATATCTTCTTTATAAGGTAAGTAGTATTAGAACTTAGTAAATTAGTTTATAATAATTATAATATTATTATAGAAGATTCCTATTAAAGGTTCTTTAAATAGTAATAGCTTTATAATAAAGTCTATTATAATTAAGTCTTATAGTTATTATATTATAAGTAGTAATTAAAGTTCTTTATAAGGCTTATATTATTATACTTTTATTTTAATATAAAGATTATATTATTTAATAACTTTTTTTACTATTATTTACTATATCTTATATTTATATTATAGGAGTTATTTAAGAGTCTTTATTATTTCTTAATATTTATATATAGGATATTTATAAAATTCCTATATAAACTTTTCTAGTTTTCCTAGAATTTTCTTAATTACTATTATTTATATTTATCCTAGAGTTTATATTTATTAGGTAAATTTATATTTTCCTTTATTATTTATTTTTAATACTTATTTTATTATTTTTATAGTATTAATATTATAGTTTAATTATTAATTTATTATATTTACTTTTTTATTTTTTAATCTTTTTTTATAAATAATTATAAAGTTAAATTTATATAGATATTTAGTATAATATAGTTATTATTAGTTAAGTTTATATATTATAGTAAAGTAAGAGATATCTTAATAGTCTATATATATCTTAATTTAGTACTTACTTTTTATTAAATAGTATTTAAACTCTTTAAAATAGTTAATAATTACTAAAAATTCCTTATTATAAATTAGGTAATTAAGTTTTATTTTATATAGTTTATAAAAATAAAATATAATAAGGTATAATTTCTTTATATTATCTTATTAACTAATCTATCTTTTTAATATAAAGTTTAATATATTTATTTTTAATTTAATTTCTCTTTTTAGGTTAAATATTATTAAAATAGGTTTACTAAAAATAGCTTTTTTAAGCTATATAAAGGCTTTTTATATTTTATTATTTTATTTAAATATCTTTTTTTTTATAAGTTCTATTATTAAGTTAGTAATTTTATTAAAGTTTTTAATAAATTATTAGTAATAGTTAATAAGTCTTAAAAAGGCCTATATTTCCTTTATATTACTAGGTTCTTTTTAATTTATTATTACTATAATTTTCTTTAGTTTTATTTTAATTTTATTAAGTATAATAATATATCTTAAAAAGTCTACTTTTATAATATAAAAGAAACTTTTCTTTAGTTTTATTAATAGTTTAGTATTTTATAATATTTTTAAAACTTTATAGATATATTTTATATATTTTTTTTTATTATTTAATAAAATTAAGATATTATCTAGGTAATATATTATAAAGATATTAAGGTATTATTAAAATATACTATTAATTATTTATTAAAATATTATAGGTATATTAATAAAACTAAAAGGTATTACTATATATTTAAATAGTCTAAATCTAGTTTTAAATATTATTTTTTATTTATTTTTTTCCTTAATATAAATAAGGTTATATATTTTTTTTAGATTTAAAGTTATAAAGATTTTTTTATTTTATAACTAATCTTTAAGTTTTATAATAAGTAAAAGCAAGGTTTAGTCCTTAATAGTATATATATTAACTAGTTAGTAATTAATAATTAATCTATCTTTTTTATTTTTTTTTAATATAAAGAATATTAATAATACTAATATTAAGTTAGATTTCCTAATATAGCCTTTTTTAGATATTTTATTAATATATTCTTTTTAAACTTATAGCTTTTTTTAATTAAGTAAATAAAGCTTTTAAAATAATAAGTTATTATCTATAAGGTTAATTTTATAGTCTTATTTACTATATTTAGGTATTTTTATTTTTAGTTTTTCTTTAAATAATTTATTATATATTTAGTATTATTTTAAAATATTTTTAAGTTAATCTTGGCTTAGTTTTATAGGTATTTTATCTTTATATAGATCTTATACCTTAAAAATACCTAGAATTTTTATTTTATTTTTTATGCCTTTTTTATATTTATATTATATTCTTTTAAAAGGTAATAAATACTTTATTTTATATTTACTTATATTATTTTCTTTAGTTAGGGTTTAAGATCTCTTATTATTTATTATAATTATTTTTTTATTATTATTAGGGTTACTAGGGAATATAACCTGGCTATTCTTTTAGTTAATAAGTAAGTTTTATTATTTAAGTTATTATATATTTAGTAGGATATTTATATTTTTTTCTAAAAATATAATATTAAAATCTATTTTTTAATTCCTTTCTTTAATAAAAACCTTAAGATAATTAATCTTTTAATTTATAATATTATTATTATAATTAAAGAGCTATTTTTTTATATTAATTAATAGATAAGGTAATAATTTCTATTTTTATAGTAATTATAATTTTATAATTATTTTTAAGTTAATAAAGTTCTTTTTTACTTTATAATTAATTTAAGTATTTAATTATTTTCTTTTAATTTAAATTTATAATATTAAGTAATTTATTAAGTTTACTATATATAATACTTTTAATATATTTATTAATTTAAGTTATTTTTATTTATAATTCTAATATATTTATAGCTTAATTATAAATAATATATAACTTTTTTTAATATATTTTAATATATTTATTTGCAGTTATTATTATTATATCTTTCTTTATTAAGGCAGTTATTATTAAATTTATTATTAAATATTATTTATTAAAAGTATTTTTTTAATTTTATATTTATTTTTATAATTCCTTATTTAGAATATTTTTTATTAAATAAATATAGTTTATTTGCTTTTTATTATTTTTATAGTTTTTTTATATTCTTTAAACTAGTATTATTAATAGATAGTTTATTCTTTTTTTATAAATATTTTCTTTAAGTTATTACTTTAAATTCTCTTTTTATTTTTTTAATAATTTATATATTTTTTTTAATCTTTTAAGTTAGTTTATTAATTTAATATATCTTTTTATATAATATTATATTAAATTATAGTTCTATTACTTTAAGGTAATTATATTAAAGGTATATTAAATATCTTTTTATTTTCTTTATTAAGTAAAGGTTATTATTAGGTATTTTAGGTATAGTTATAAAGAAATAATTATTATTTAATTTATTTAATTTATATTATTTATATTAATAGTTTTAATATAATACTTAAGATATTATATTATAATTAGGATATATTATATTATTATTTATATATTTTTTTATTTATTAAATATTAGTTCTAGGTATAATAGGTTTAATATATTATTAATATAATATATTTTAATATAAAGTTTATTTCCTATTTTTATATTTCTATATTTTCTAGTGCCTTATATATAAATTTCTTTTTATATCTTATAGATTCTTAGGCTGTTTTTATTATATTTAACTTTATAGGGTTATTTTTATTTTTATATAATTTATTTATTTTAATACTAAAGATACTATATTATAGTTTTAATAACCTTATCTTTATATCCTATATTATAAAAGTCTTATTATTTCTTTTATTAAAGTTAGCTTCTAGCTTTAACTTCTTATTTTTAATGCTTTTCCTTATCTTAAAGTATTATCTTAATAAAAATATTATTAATAGCTTATAAAGTTTATTTTTATTTATTTATATTAGGGATATTTAAGCTACCTTATTTTATTATTTCTAATATTTAAGTTTTTTTTTATTTAAGTTATTTCTTTAATTTTTTAAGTCTTTATTAATTTATTTTTTTTTTTATTCTTTCTGCTTTATTTTAAAGTATTCTTATTTCTTAAAATCCTTTATATACTTATAGTAGTTTTTATTTTATAGTTTATTTTATTAGTTTTTTTTTTATTTAAGTTTTTTTAAAATATATAATTTACTTTTCTTTTCTAGTCTTTTATTATCTTTAGGTTTAATTTAAGTAATTCTTAGGTCTTTATTAAAGTATATATTATAGCTATTATATATTATTTTTAGTATTTAGGTATATATAATTATTTATAGATCCTGCTATTAAGTAAGTCCTAGGGCTTACTTACCTTAGTTTAGGTTTTATAGCTTTTATAGTTCTAGGTATTATTATACTATATATCTTATTTAATTATAGTTATAGTATTTATATTTAAATATATCTTATAGCTTATAGTTATTATTTTTTCTAGGTTATATAGTGCCTAGAGATATAAGTCTTAATTGTATTTTATATAAGGTATTATTTTATTAATATCCTTATTACTATCCTTAGTTTTAAAAGTTATTTTAATTATTATTTTATTATTAATTAAGGTAATATAGATTAAAATTATTTAATTATTTTATTTTAATTACTCTTTTTTTTTTATATTTATATTATTTTTTATTAATTTTAATTATTATTATAATATATTTAATAATATTATCTAGTTTATTAGCCTTATAGAGTTTATTTTTAACTTTTTTCTTAAGTTTTTTATAATAAATCTTTATAAAGGCTTTATTATTTTATTATATTTTAAATATAAGTTATTTAAACTTTATAAAGTAAATAGTATATAAATAGGTTTACTTAAATACTATAATTTTTATAGCTATTTATTTTTTTTTATTAATTACTTTAAAATTATCTTTAAATATAGTTTTAAAGTTATTTTAATTAATAAAAATATTAATAATATTTTAATCTTATATAATTTCTTTATTCTCTAGGTAATCTTTAAAGATAGGTTTAAATTAATTCTTAATATTTCTTTAAATTAATAATATAATAAAAAGCACTTTTTTAATAGTAATATCTAGTTTAATTAAAAATATATAAAAATATTTTTTTATTTAAATAAAAAATAAAACTATATTTATAGCTTATTTCTTAAATAGTTCTAGTTTAGGTAATTTAAAGGCTTTTTTAATATCTCTTTCTTTTTAAAGATAAGTATTATTATTTATTATAAAGGCTATCTCCTAATTATTAACCTAGTTCTATAGATTATAGATTATATTATATAATTAATAGATTTTAGCTATTATTTTTATAGTATTAGGTAGTTCTTTAATATAAAGTAATATTAAGCTAGTATTATTAAATATCTTAATAATATAATATTACTTAATTATTTAATATAATATATTTTAAATAAAAGCTATTAATATATAATAATTAGGGTTTTTAAATAAATAAACTAGTTTATATTAGGTTTATATTTATAAAATATATAAAGTATTATATTAAGTATATTAAGTTATTATATCTTTTAATAGTTAATAATATAAGTTAAGCTTATTAAAGTAAAGAAGTCTTATTAATAATTAATAAACTAGGTTTTATTTAATACTAAATAAGTATATATATATACTTAGTAAAGTTATAATTAAAGTTAATAATTATAAAGTAATTCTTAGGAATTATTAGTAATTACCTAGAATTATTAGTATTTTTACTTAGTTACTAGTAATTATAGCTTAGTAATTACTTATAGAATCTCCTGGTATCTGGTAATTATAGATAATTAGAAGAAAAAGGTAAGGTATACGTGATATAAGCGCTTCTTCCGTTTGGGTCGTAACACTAAAGGTCATCTAAATGGTGCAAGGGTGAGACATGTAATTTTAATAACCTCCATTTGATTATGTGCAAGATATAAGCGCAAAAGAGGTTTTGGTTATGACGTCGGGTCAGGACAGGAAGATAAATCAAAGGGTAATGAATGTGTTACTGATCTATCTCATGGACAATTAACAAGGCCCATACAAGATTTTTTGCTTAATACTGTATACTAGGCAAAAAGCAGGATGGCTGGAGAAGGGGGGCTTTGTAGCGTGATGAGCTTATTTGGAATCGCCACGGAAGGGGGGTATTTGAGACATCATGAGTTCAAGACACGTAAGCCTTGGTTTACTGTCTACCTGTAGAGTTTATGCAGCAAACATAACAAGGCTCTCCTCAGGGAGCAAGAAAACACCAGACCTTAATATAGGGTATTAAAATAAACTTAGTAAAAGGTATCCTAAACTTATACTAAACTTAGGCCATTTTACTTAAGTCTTTTTGTTATTTAGGACTAAGGTCCTAGGTTTTCTTTCCTCCCCTAGGCTTTTAAGAGAAAAGCAATCTTAACCAGAGCCTTTATTTATTATTTTGCCTATGATTAAGGTTAAGATGTCTTAAAGGGGAATTCCTTGCTAGATATAAATAGTATAAAGATATAGTATTTATTAGGCAAAGCCATATTAAAGGATAACTTAAGAATAAAATAAAAAAGATATCTTTTAGCTTTATCTCTTTAAAATATACCAGGTTATAAATATATTAATAAAAAAGCTCTTTAGTTATTAATTAAAAAGTAAATACTTTTTAGCTATTAAATAAATCTTATATATTAAAAACCTATAAAATCTTTTTTATTAATATAAAGTTATTATTATTATTAACTTTATTACTTATAGGTAATAAATTAATAATTATTAAATTATAGTAAATATTAATAGTTATTTATAGTTTATATTAAGTATAATAAGGTATATCTTTTATATAAAAGGCTATTAATAGGCTTTTATAAAAATACTTTTAAAAGACTTATTAAGAGATTTTTTTAAAAAGGTCTTTTTAAAAAAGTCCTTTAAAAAGATCCTTAAAAAGCTATTAAAAGTAAAATATTATAAATAAAGCTTTATATAATAGCCTTTTAAAAAAAGAAAATATAAAATCTCTTTTTATAAAAATTAAAAATAATAATTATTAAAGTATAAATTATTTTTATAATAAATATAATAATATTTTTTACCTTTAAATTAAATTTTATTATTATTATTATTATAATTTTATATATAAAGTAATAAAGAGATTTTTATATAAATAGCCTTATTTTTATTAAATTTATTAATATTATATTAAAATCTATTAAAATTTACTATATATTTATACTTATATTTATAAATAACTTCTTAAATTATATTATAAGTTACTTTTTTAATTACCTTATAATTAAAAGATATATATTATAGTTATTAAATTAATTATTATTAATATAAGTAGTTTATAGTAATTATTATAAATAATATAATAAAAAATAGGTTTTTTTTATATACCTTATTTACTATACCTTTAAGGCCTAATAAGAAAGATATATAAAATTAAGATATAATAATACCTTTTTTATTTTACCTTTAATAATATATAAAGGTTATTATAATACTATTCAATCTAGAGAATTAGTAATTTACTTATTAAATAAAACTTTAGTTTTTAAGTTAAATATTACTTCTTTAAAAGTAATAAATAATATTTATTATTAGGTTAATAAGTAAATAAATTACTTTAGCTATTAATATATTAAAAAGGTTATTCTTTTTATAAAATTTTATATTATTTAAATTATTAAAAGCTTAAAGTTTAATATTATTAGTTTTTTAGTTTAAATAAATATATAATTAAAGTTATTATAAGGTAAGGTTAATTAAAAGGTAATTATATTTAATATTAGTAATTATATATATAATATTTAACTTACTTTTCTTTAAAATAAGGCTTTAATTTTTTATTAACTTTTTTTTTTTTAGTTATTATATAAAAGTAAGGTTTAAGTAGGTTATATATAATTAAGTAAAAGTAAATAAAGATATTTTATTATTAAATTTATATATAATTATATTTACTTACTTTTTTTTATTATCTTTTTAATATATCTTTTAATTTCTTTTTTTATTACTTTTAATATAACTTTATTTTACTATTTATAATACTTTTCTATTATTTTTATTACTTTTTTATTAATTTTTAATCTATAATATTATAAGTAGTAGTTTTTAGTAATTATTAAGTTAGTTTAAAATCTATAATATATTTACTTTATACTTAAAGTCTTAATAATATTAATTAATAAAGATATAGATATACTAAAAATTAAAGATTAATTAATAATAATAGGTATTATTATAGTAATTATTACTTTATTAAAAGCTAGTCCTTTTTTGCTACTTAAAAGACCTTTTAATAAAAGTTATATTCTTAATAATACTTTAAATATTTTAGCTATAATTTATATATATAATTATTATTATATTAAGAAAAGATTATAGTATTTTATTAACTTAAAAGATACTATTAAATTAATATAATATTATCTTTTATATTAAAACTATTTTAATATTTCTATAAATATCTTAATATTTCTTTTTATTTAATATATTAATATTAAATAAATATAAATATAAATATAATTTATTTAATCTCTTTTTTTAAGATATAAATATTTAATTAGCTATATATAATTACTTAAATATATAAGCTTTTTAATATAATATCTTAAAATATATACTTTAAAGCTAGCTATTAAATAAATAATAGTAAAGTCTAAATTAATTACTTTATATTATCTTATTTCTTATATTTAAGATATATTAAATATAGCTTTTTTTTAAGCTAGTAAACTGCTGCCTTATTACTATATATTTAATAACTTTATATAGTAAATAATAAGTAATATTAACTTTTTATAATATAATAAAAGATCTTAAGATATTAAAGAAAAAGCCTTTATTAAAGTAAAATAAATAAGTATTTAAAATTTACTAATTTTAATTAATTTTAATTAATTATAATAAATTTCTATTTAATATTAATATTAAATTAAATATTAAGCTAAATAGAAGCTATTTTTAATACTAATTATATTATAAATTTTATATCTTTAATTAAATAATTTTTCTAGCTCTTTTGAGAGTTTAATGAGTTTACTTATTATATCTAAATTTAAATTTAAATTTAATAATTAAGGCTATAATAAAGATAATTACTTATTTAATTATAATACTTATAATATCTACTATTTTACTTATTATTATTAGCCTAAAACTAATATTTATATTTATTATAATAAGCCTAGTAAATAATTATTTAATTATATATAAATAGATTTATATATTATATCTATAGGTATTTTATTTTTATAAATTCCTTAAATTAAATAAAAAAAAAAGTATATTTATTATTAAGATTATTATTATAATTACTATTAAAATAAAGTATTATTATTTAAATATAATTAATTATAAATTAATTTAAACTATATATCTTTTATATTATCTTTAAAAAGTCTTATTATTTATTAATAATAATTACCTGGCCTTAGATTTTCTTTATTATAATTATAGCTATTATAATAGCCTAAAATATTTTTACTTAATTTTTCTTTAATTAATAATAAACTTATATTTTTATATTTAAGTAATTATAATTAATAACTAATTTTTAATTAATAATTAAACTTAAATAGTTAGGTAATAAAATATTGCTTTTATTATTAAATTTATTAATTTAATATTAATCTTTATAATAATATCTATTAATCTTATTATTATTAAGATATTATTTCTTTAAGTTATAATATATATAATTAATATAATAAAGGGAAATTATATTTCTAGACTTATAATAATAATTTTAATTTTAAAGATATTTTTAAACATTTCTTTAAGTTAACTTAAATTAAAGAAATATTAATCTTATAAATATATATATATATTTAAGTTATAATATATAAAAAGTAATAATATAAATATAAAGGATATATTATAAACTTTCTTAAAGATATTAAATAAGTTTACTAATAACTTCTATTATTACTTTAATATCTTAATATTATTATTTTTTATTCCTAGAATTAATTAGCCTAGTTATATATAATTTATTAGTTTTAAAGATAATTTTAGGTTTAATAAGCTTATATTTATATATAATTTAAGTTTTTATATACTAATTATCCTAGCTATTAAAATATTATTATTAATAAAAAATACCTTAATTAGCTGCCTTTTAATAGAAATATTATTAATTAATTAATTATTAAACTTATTAATTTAATTAAAATTAAAAAGTTTATTTAAAATAATCTTAAGAATATATTATTAGGTAATTTTAATTACTAGAAAATTACTATTATATTTAACTTTATTACTTAAGAAAGAGATTTAATATATTTTTATAGTTATTTATAAGGCTAATAACTAAGACTTAATATCTTACTTTAGCCTATTTTTAACTATAAACCCTAGCTTAAAATATCTTATATTTATAATATACCTTTAAATAAATTTAATTATTTTTAGGCCTTACTTTTTTTATATTTTTTAGTTTCTTTTTTATTAAATAAAGTAACTTTATTAAATTATAATAATAAAATATTTAATATAATAATTATATTAAATAATTAATAAAGTTTTATAATAAATACTTTATATAATACCTTTATTTTTTATATATTACTTTTAATACCTTAATATATTAATAAGTTAATTAAAAAAGCTTTTTTTTTAAAAAAAAAGATAAATTATTATATTAAAATTAATATTATTTAACTATAAGTAATATTTAATTTAAATACTTTCAAAGCTAAATCTCTTTTTAATATAATTATTTATTACTTAAGTAGTTTTTATAATATATATCTTTTTTAAGGTAAATATTATTATTAACTTAAGGCTTATATTTATAAATTAAAATACTTAGGTATTTTCTTAACTTTTTTTATTATTAATCTTTATTAAAAAAGCTTATAATAATATATATTTTAATATAAAAATTAATAACATACTAATAATTATAATAAAGTTATTATTATATAAAAAAACCTAAAAGAGAATTTATATATTATAGCTTATTACTTTTATATATAATTTATATTTTTCTTTAAATATATTATTAAGCCTAAGTTTAATATAACTAAATCTTAGTTTGAATATAAATAATAAATATAAGGAAATACCTATTTATATAGCCTCTTTTAAATTAAAAATATATTAATTTTTAATTAAAATTTAAGAGTTTAATTAAAAAGTATTAATAAGGAATTTCTATAATTTTAAAGAGCTTATATTACTACTATTAATCTTAATTATTAATAGCCTAGATAATAATATAATATTAATTTATTAATTACTTTTTTATTAAATCTAACCTTTAAAGACTTAGCTATAGTTATTAACTATATATAATACTATTAATATATAGGTATATATTATTAATACTATAAGTATATATAAAAAAAAATCTATTTAAAGAAATATATTATTATTTTTATTTTTCTTAGGCTTTTTATATTAAATTAAAACTAGCTTATAATATAAACTTAAATTATTTTATTTATAATAAAGCTTATAATAATATATAATTAAATAACTTTAATTAGATTTTAATTATAACTTAATTAATTAATATTAATATATTTTTATATATAAGCTAAATAGCTATTATTAACTATATTATTAAATATATTAATAAGGCTAAAAAGAAATCTAAAAGCTATAAAAATATTATTAAGTTTATTTTTCTTTAAATTAACTTAGCTAAGAGAGTTATTAGTTTTATTACTAAGTTTATAAATAAATTAATTATTAAAAGAGATTAATTTATATAAGAGATTTAATATTTTTTCTTTAACCTTAACTTAACTTAAAAAACCTAAGTTATAATTACTATTAATTACTAATATTTATAAGATTATTAAAAAGCTAATTTTATTATTATTAAAGGTAAATAGTTTATTTATTTTATAAAAAATATTTACTAAAAATACCTTAATTATTTTAAATACTTATAAAATTCTAATTATTTTTATTTTTTTATAAAAATTAATTACTTTAAATAACCTTAGTAATAATAAGTATTTTCTATAGCTATAAACTATATTTTAAATTACTTTCTTTAATATAATTAATATAATAAAGATTTTATTTATATTAAGCTAATACTTTATTATTTTTATTTTTACTTTAAAGAATTTCTTATTATTAAAGATATTATTTTTAAGATATATTTTAAAGCTTATTAATATTATAGACTTATATATTAAAATATATACCTATATAATTACTATTTTTCTTTTTAATTAATCCTTAAAAAAAAGTTTAAAAAAAACCTTAATAAAGAAAATAAAGTTTTAAAGTAATTATAAAAAGTATTTACTATTAGCTTACTTTAAGAAAAACTAGAAATTAAAGAAATACCTATATTTAATAATTAGCTAGTTAATTTTATTTATAACTAAAATAATAATATTAAAAAGTTCTTTTAATTATATATTTAAAAGTATAAGTATTAAAAAAGTCTTTATAATAATTATTTCTAATAGCTTAAATTATTTATAAATAATATTATTATAATTAGTTTTAATTTAAAGTAATACCTTATATTTAATATATTTATAAACTATTTTAATTAAATATTTAATTTAAATTACTAATTAAATCTTTTTTTTATTACTATAGGTTAATAAGTAAAGAAAGACTAATAAGTTATATTTTATTTAAGTCCTATCTTTTACCTTAAATAGCTATTAATATAACTATATTATATAAATAGCTTCTATTAATATTATAGCTAATACTATTAATAATTTAACTTTTTATTTTTTATTATATTTATTAATATTAAAGTAAATTATAATAATTAATAATCTATTTAAAAATAAACTTACTAGCTTATAGGCCTATTTTTTAAATATTTAATATATTATTTTTAATAAAAAATTAATAATTAAGCTAAAGACTTTTTACTTTATTAATAAGAAATTATAATAAATTTTTAAAGAAAATTAATATAAGTATTTTAATAGCTATAATATTTTATTATTTAATAACTTTAATTAATTACTGCCTATATTTAAAAAGCCTTTATATATTACTAGGCTTTTAAAATATAAAATAAAGATTACTAATTAAAATATATATATAATATTTAAATAAAGTATTAAATTAAAGTAAGTTATTAAATAATAAAATAATAATTAAATTACTTTTTATAAAGCTTTTTAAGGTCTTTAAAGTAAAAGGCTAATAGCTAAATATTAATAACTTTTCTTTTTATAAGTCTAATTAAAGTTAACTAATAATAAGATTATTATATTTTATAATACTATATATATTTACCTAATTAATATTAAGGTTTATAACTTTAATAAAGATTATATAAAATAATTAAAAAGTATTATTATTAATATTAAAGCTATATATATTAATACTTTTAGCTATAATATTAACTTTACTATTACTAGTAACCTATATAAGACTTTATTAATTTATATTAATATTTATATTATATTTATAAAGAATCTTTAAATTATAATTAGTTTTATTAATAGTATAGTTAAGATTATAAAAGATATTATATAGAAAAACTAACCTAGAGGTATTAACCTTTATTAATAAGCTTTAAAGGTTATTATAATATAATTTAAAACTTATATTACTTTACCTTATTTTAATAACCCTATAGATTATAAAATAATAAAGATTATCTCTATCTTTTATTTTACCTAAAAATATATTATTAATAATAATCTTTATTTTTATAAATAGTTTTTTCTAATAATTTCTTATATTATTACTATTTATAAGTCTTAAGGTATTATATTTAATAAAGTAATTATAGATATATCTAATAAGGACTTTATTACTAGCCTTTTTTATATTATAGGTTTTTATATTAAAATACTTATAGGTATTATATTTAAAATTACTTTTAATCTTAATAATATTTTTATTTATATTAATCCTTAAGGTAGCCTTAAAGAGATTAATTAATAGTAATATTTACTATAAATACTTTATATATCTTAATATAAATCTTTTAATATATAATTATAATAATTACTTATTAATATATAGCTTTCTTAATACTTTTAATATAAATAACTAATTTGCTAATTAATTATAAAAAATAAAAAATATTAATTATATTACTTAAATAATTTAAAATAGTAATTTTACTATTAATTTATTAAATATTATTTAAATAATTTAAAATAGTAATTTTACTATTAATTTATTAAATATTACTTAAATAATTTAAAATATTATAAATTAATAAAAAGGAAATTATATAATTATCTCTTAGTAGACTTTTTAATAAGCCTATATTATTTAAATAATTTAAAATAATATAAAAAAGAAAGAAATTATTATTTAAATAATTTAAAATACTATAAATTAATAAAAAGAAAATTATAATTAATTATTTTTAATAAATTTCTTAATAAATCTATAATATTATTTAAATAATCTAGAATATTATAAAAAGAGAAAAATTAAAATTAATTAGAATTACTTTAATAATAATTATATAAAGAATTTAATTCTATTTAATTATTAATAGAAATAAATATAATACTAATAATTATTAATTATAGAAAGTTAAGTATATTAATTATAATTAGCTATAGCTTTACCTTGCCTAGGATAATAGCTTGCTGTTAGTATTAAGGTCTTATAATATAGCTATCTATAAACCTATTAACTAAGAAGTGGATATTTAAGGGCCAGGTTTATATTTACTATCTAGGAACTTTAATATTATATACTATATGCAATATAGAAAGTAATCTAGTTTATTATAGGGATATATATAACCTATAAAGTTAACCTTTAGGCTATAAATATAAATAATAAATAAAAATATAATATTTTCTATCTTAATATAAGTTTTTATTTTTAAGTTTTTATAATAATTATTATATTTTATTATAAACCTTAAAATATTATAAAATTAAAAAATTAAAAAATATATAAAAAGATATTTTATAATTTTATATAGTTTTATTAATAATAATATAATTTTATAAATAATATATTTATTAATTTTAAAATTTATATAATTAATAATAATAAATTAATAAATTAAAAAACTTAAAATTATATTTAAATAATTAAAAACTTTAATAGCTAAGAGAATATAAGTTAATTAAGTATATAAGATTAGTATAGTTATAAATTATCTTTTTAAATATAATAAGCAATCTGGTTTAGAAACACTCGTCGAATCTCAGTAGTAGCAGACAAGTAAGCCACTTCTATAGGCACCAGTGCTCTCGAGGAATCCACCACGAGTCCCTTGATTGGTGAATTGGTACCCCCCAAAAAAGTTTAAGTTGGGAATGCGTTACTGAATAAGACCACTACGAGTCCCAGCGGCAAAGAAACTAACAGCATGCGTGCATTGTTTCAGGAGGCTGCTGGGTTGACAGACTTCCTACATTTAGTTGGCCAGCGATCGTGAGAAGGGCTTTAAATCAAAGTATTATTTGGTGGGGTTGGCGTTCGTTTCGATATCCTGTTTTAGGGGCTTCTGTAGTGCTGTTGATTGCAGTCGCAAGTGCTGGGGTGACTGGCTTCGTTTATGGATTGGCCTAAGTTGATTTATGTTATGATGATATAATAACCGGGACAAAAACTGTGATTAGTAATGTTCTGTTTCCTACTGCGGTATCAAATCTTACCTATAGCATTGGTGTCTCAAGCCTGCCTTATTGTCCTTTTATGGAGGGTGGCTCTCATCCTTCTATTTAAGTTAGTTGTTGGAAAACTTACGCCACCCTAGACAGGATGAGGTGAATATGGCCATTTCCTTGAATGGCAGGGAACATTTCCGAGGGTTTCCAAGTCTCATGAAACGGCCATGGAATGACTGCGCGGCTCTGGAAGCGAAACCATGTCTGCCAACCGATAAAGGGCTATGGGTCCCTCAGGAATGTCGCTCAAGATCGAAACTTTTCCTCCCAGCACCTCGGCAAAGACTCCCCCATCGGTGACGGACCAGATCTTCTCCCGATGTCATCTAATTTCGGTCCATTTTTATCCGATTACCCGTGCCATGGCCGGGCGAGCCATGCCAATTCAGGATTATCCGTTGCATTTCCCCGCAAGTTTCATCACCGCTTCCCCAGATTCCGAAAGCTTGGCCAAATGGAGTAACCTCAATGCCGGTCGTTGAAAGCTCGTGAGGTTTAGCCCTGTTAATTGCTAACGGCTTCAAGCATGGCAGATGCAAAAGGGCCGGTGATACGCCGACCGGGGTCAACTTCTGGTTGCCGAAGATAGTATATGGAGTCATCTTGTTTGCGATGAAGTCCAATGATGGAGTAGACGATCCAACGGGGATTCACAATGGCGTCGTTGTATCGTATGATCCTGTTGGCAGCATTGCTGCCCTTTTCTGTTGCCGTGAGTCCCACGGTTGATCTTGGTTACAGCAAACACAAAGGCAACGTCCTTAGCAACGGTGTCTCGGAATGGCTTGGAGTTCGATATGCTGCCGCACCAGTCAAGGACTTGAGATTCAAGCTTCCCCAAGATCCTGCCCGCACGAGAGCTGTCCAGGATGCTACCAAGGTAGGTCACACCACTTCTCCCTCGCCCCAACGACCCCTGCTAACACTCTCTGCAGCGGGGACCAGTATGCATTGCAACAGGTTCTGATCCCAAGGTCATTGGCGATACTCAATCCGAGGACTGCCTCTTTCTCAACATCTGGGCACCAACAAAAGCCTCGACCAAGGACAAGCTTCCAGTATATATCTATATCCAAGGCGGTGGCTTCAACGGCAACACAAATCCCAACGCCAACGGTACTTCTCTGGTCGTCGCTGGCGACTTGGATATGGTCGTCGTTTCCATCAACTATCGGGTCGGGGTATACGGTTTCCTCAACGATGCTGACCAGATCACACCCAACATCGGTCTCCATGATCAGCGAAAGGCGTTCCAATGGGTCCAGAAGCACATCTCCAAGTTCGGCGGTAACCCTGACCATGTTGTCATCGGCGGCGAGTCGGCTGGTGCTGCGAGCGTCAGTCTGCATCTCAGCGCTTATGGAGGCAAGGATGAAGGTCTCTTCCACGGCGCGATTGCCCAATCTATCTCGTTCGGGTCTCTCCTCACCGTGAACGAATCTGTGTATCAGTTCAACACTCTGGCCGTGCGACTAGGCTGTGTTGGTGCGAAGGAGGACATTCTTCCCTGCATTCGATCAAAGTCGCCGCAGGAGATCCAGGAGATCAACACCAACCTTCCGAGCCTTGGGAGCACTACTCCTCCTCTTTTCATGTGGACTGCCAGCATCGATGGCAAGCTCGTACCCGATATGACCTATCGGCTTTACGAAGAGGGGAAGTTTGTCCGGGTGCCTCTGATGGCTGGCGATGACACCAATGGAGGCACTGTATTTACGCCTGTGAATACATCTTCTTTGCCGGAAAGCAATTTGTTTATGAAGGCGAACTTTCCCTTCCTAACTCTAGAGCAACTAGAGCAAATAAACGCACTCTACCCCAACAAAAATGAGTCTTGCCCTGAACCTGGCTGCTGGTGGCGTCAAGTCAGTGACGTCTACGGCGATATGAGATACATGTGCTCATCAATGTATGTCTCCAATGCCCTGCCAAGCCACGGCGTTGCAAATTCTTGGAACTATTGGTATGACGTAGAGGATCCAGCTCAGGTAGCTGCAGGCTACGGTGTTCCTCATGTCGTTGAGAACCAAGCTGTGTTCGGGCCTGGTCCGGGCTCGCCGGCCAGCTACCTAAATGGCGGGAAGAATGTCCCCGTGGTCCCTGTAATCCAAGCCTACTGGACAAGCTTCATTCGTACCTTGGATCCAAACACGCATCGCCATAAGAGTGCTGCCAAGTGGGAGCAATGGACGGAGAAGGGTCGGAATCGACTGAAGTTTGAGACTGGAGGAAAAACCAAAATGGAGACGCTAAGCAAAGACTTGCAAAAGAAATGCGATTACTGGGCCGAAATAGGTCCTAGCATTCGGCAGTAATTGAGATAGTCTTGCGAGGCGCAGCTATGTACGTTAGGTGGCTCATTATACGAGAACGAAACATGTTTCATACGAAAAGTTTCTCCTCAGAACCCCTCCACGAAGCTCTGTGCTGCTATAAGCTTATTTAAGATATTGGCCACGAATTTCAGATGAACCTAGACATCACATCACCATGTTTAATAAAATTCTACAGCCCAAGGCTGAGTGTATGAGAACCTAAAAAATGACTCAAGCGCAAAAGCTTTCCACAATGTGTTGTCGGGCAAAGGATCAGATGAGCAGGTCTTGAATAGAATTGTTTCTTGGCTACCTGGCTTGATCCAGGCTCTCGTCAAAGGCACAAATGTAAACTGTAAGTTGCATGTGACATTTTACAATCAGAAGTCATACCGGAATCTCTGACCACCAGACTTGTTAAGCTTTCACAACACCATGATGGCATGAGATAACTTTTACTGTGGCCGAACCGTGGAACGCCTGGTAGACGAATGGATTACGCGTTGAGAAATGACTGTAAATATTTATTTCTTTCAAAACATCCCGAAGCAGAATATAAGCGCGACAATTTCCTTCGTCTGACATTTCACTTCAAATTCCTTCACCATGTTCACATCTTAATTAAACACTCATTCCCCTCATTCACTTACTCTACGAAAGTCCAGTATGACTTCCATACAGGCTCTGCCTAATGAGCTCCTCGAAATGGTGGCAGATGAAGCACCGCTACCCTCCTTCACCGCTCTACGACTGACAAGTAAACGCTTCTATCAAGTCACGAGTTCAATTTTTGGGGAGAGATACTTTCACACCCGCAATATCATGCTTCATGATAAAAGTGTACAGAATCTAGTTTCCATCGCGGACCACCCTGTCTTTGCTTCTTGTGTTCGAAAGGTTGGATTTACACCCATGGTCGTTAAAAGTGACTGGCTCGGGTTTGAAGAAGAATGCAAAGCCCGTCAGTACTATGAGAGTAAGCATGACATTGAATTCCAGGGATACAAATGAAGACGTGCTAATGTCGGGTCAGAAAAGGAAATGACTTTCCAGAACATGCAAAATATACCTCAACGGCTACCCTCAACATTCTTCATGTTGGCCCTGGACCAGGTTTTTGAGAGACTCCCAAATTGCAACACAATCTCGGTTACTAATGCTCAAAGACCTTGGGGCAGAAGTAAACTTACGTCCTACCAGGAGCGGGATGTCCGGAACTATTACGAGATCCACGGGCCCAAAGCCCAAAGCTTTATGCGATATTTGATGGGCTATGTCTTTAACTTAAGCGTCAAATATGGCATAGAGAACGTCGAGATTTTTTCTGATAAGGTTTGCCACAAATCTATGGACTGGATGTGCAGTTGCAGAACTGTCGGCATATATGATGTCTGCATGGCACAGCCTGCTGCCGTCTCTAAACTAAAGTCCTTGAAAATGACTGTAAGCACACAGCCTGGGGCTTGGCCAAACGACGCGTTTGACCAGTTGCTTTCGTGCTTCCCCCAGCTATCAAGCTTAACACTGGACTTTGACAAGGCGACTTGGGACAGCCTATACCGCTCGAAGTTCACAATACCAATGCTAAAAGAGCTCACACTCTCCTGCAAATATTGGTCTCCAGACGAGTTAGTAGACATCATAAAGCGGCATAAGGCGACCCTGGAATATGTGGCTCTCCTCGACGCCTGGGCGATAAATCCGGAAAGCTGGCTCTTGTTGATAAACGTTTTATGCCAGATGCCAAAGATACATGTACACATTCGTTGGCGCATGACAGCCATGAACCGGTACTATCATGGGCTACACCATCCAAAGCTTGAAGAACTGTATGGGATCAGTGATCTGAAGGATGACGAGGACAAAATAAAGATGCGAGATTTGCTCCGTCAACTCGGAGATTGATCAAAAATGCTTACATAGTTCTTCTTCGTGTCAGGTATTTCTGACCTTAATATAGTTCAACAGCTCCATGTTTCTGACAACTCGTGATAACTTGATTGGCACTTTTGTTTCTCCGGTGATGAACTGGGCTCATCCCCGCACGAACGGAGCGTGCGTGGTCGACGTCTGTTTCTCTCAATATGCTTCAGGAACCAGAATAAGAAGGTAATTACTGACCGGGAACTCGGATTGTACTAGCCCCCAGCGCTTCCAGGCAGCGACATATCCCCCTCTCTTTGCGTTTCAGCATGTGACAATTCCCGAATCAGGATTCGCAGAGCAACTCCGGAGCACAAACGCACCAAACAACGCCATCATTATACGAACATCCTCTTACATAATTGAGCAGAGCACTTCACATGTAGAACCGACCAAGAGAGTTCAGAGTTGCATTCCTCGGCGTGCGAAATCCGTGTATCGGCCGATCGCCCGCTTTGGGCCTTAATTGCGATCTTTTAAAGATCTACAGAGGTCATAGCGCCCCATGGGGAAAGCTGTGCCGTTCTCGACTGGCCGAGAAACGAGGGGAATCCTGGCAGTGACGTTACAACGGCATGCGAAATCGTGGGAAGTGCAGTTTATCAGGGGTCTCTTGGACAGGGAGTAGGGCTCACATGGCTTCTGATTCATTGAAGGAAATTGAGAATGCCGAGCTCAGGAGAACATGCGTGATTGAGACATGAAGACCATGCTTATATGTGATTCATTATAGAATAATTCGTCTATAAATACTGAGCCTTTGTCCTCAAAGCAGATAACCAACCATCTCAACACAAACACTCTACAACTCAGTATCAAGCAATCAATCAGAAGCCACTTTTCAACATGCAGTTCTCTACCTCTTTCCTCGTCGCTGCTCTCTTCGGCACTGCCTTTGCCATGCCCCAGGCCAACCCTACTGATTGTCCCGAGACCTCTGCTATCCCTACCTGTGGTGTAAGTCAATCCTCAAAGACCGCCATGTTTCAAGTGCTAACCATGTTTCTTAAGGCTCCTTGCATCACCTCGGCCGCCTCTGCTGTTGGCTGCAGCAACATTGCTTGCCAGTGCGCCAGCTCCAGCGCCATTCAGGCTTCAGCCATCAACTGTGTCCTGGACAACTGTGGTTTCCTCGAGGCTCTGCAGGTTCAGGCTTCTGCCGCCGCTGTCTGCACTGCTTGTGCTTAGAGACAGTCGCAAGGATAGGCTTTCCAAGCTGTCTTGCCAACTCGCCGCGGAACTAGTTTCCTTCCAAGTACATAGTGTCCGATGAGTTAGAGGTAGCAAATAAGAAGATTTACACGTGCCCTGGTCGACGAGATATATTGCAGAGATATGCCTTCAGCTTACCAAACAAGACATAACCACCGGAGCGGAACCAATGACAAGCTTCAATAACTTCAGTACCTAAGGGGATACTGGTTGATTATTCGTATAGACTTCTACTTAGTGTGTCTTTGAATGGCATGGTAAATACCTCAGGACTTCTCAATCCTTGAGGCCAATATGGGCTCTTAGCCAATAGTCCTAATCATAGATGACTTGTGACTCAGATTAATATTACAAATCTCAACTTTCTAAAAGCTCTAAACACGAGCTGTTTATCCGCAAGTCTTAGCAACATAAGCTCTTTTAAATATGTCAAGATGATATGAGCAGCACACATTATCTCAGACATAGATAGAAAAGACTTGTGGGGGTTGTTGTTTAGGTGTCATCATTGTCAGGCCTCTGTAACAACTCTGTGGTAGGTTGAGGGGTCAAAAGGAGGCTTCAGCCTCAAGGCCACAAAGATAAAGAACACCACAAAAGCTCATACGAACAGAATACCCATCGCCCTCACTGTTGCCTGGGATCTTACTTTTGGCTGAAAAGCTAGATATCTCATAAGTGAATCATTCTTTGCAACGCATCGATGATCACCAACTAATGAGCCTCACATAACTGTCAAGGCTCTTATCACCGTTGCTATAACCATCGAGCAGGGCAGTGTTGTGAAGATAAACCAGACATTTCTCTCCGCCAGGTTTGGGGGCCTGCCTAAAGACCCAAGGCTTGTGTTACGAAGGACCAAGACCCTCACAACTACTGTGGAGTGTCACAGAAACATGTATCTCTCTGACCGTGGTCTTGAATATAATTAAGCTGTGCCTGATAAAGATACAAAGTTGCCTGATATCAAGTATACCGCGTCACACAAGCCTGTCGTTGTCGGAGCTCACGGATACGAGCCTTTTGTACACGGGACTGATTTGGCAAAGAAACACGGGAGGATTGGGTGAATGATGACGGAACCAAAGAAATCTTGGTTCTTGTTAATGGCTCCCCTGAAACGTCACCGGACGATCTGTTGGCAAAGTTTGGGCTTAGTGCTGTGAAGGAGGGGGAGATTCACCATGAGTAGGAGGCTGATTCAGTGGGATTTGAAAAGCCACCCTCGATAACACGAGATTCAACCTTTCGTGGATCTGTACTCTTGTATCAGCTGGCTAGTTGCCACATGGAACAGGAGATACTTCGGCCGTAATGTGATTGTGTATCAGTCATAGATCAAGACACGTGGACAGCGACTGAAAAGGACACACTCATATATAACTTGAAAAGTCCCGTAGAAATCTTGTATAATAAACCCACCAAACTCCTGAAGCTCTGAAACAATCAACAATGTTAAGTAAAGCTCATCATCTTCGCCGATATGCGCAGAAACGTCAGATATAGGTACTACTGAGAGATGTGCACACATTTTCTTTCTGTGCAAACAGTGCTTCAGTCTTGTGATAAGCGAAGAAGAAGTGGAAGCTGCATATCCACAAATGAGACAGTCAATAGGGACATAGGCTATTGGCATTGCAGCAGCTACCTGACAAAGGAATCGAGGAAGGTCAAGGAGAGAAAATGGGAAACTTGAGTCACAAACATGTATACAGAGGAGCACATGAGTGAAGGAGACAATCACATGGATATATGATTCACGAATCGTAAATGCACATGTATATAAAGCGGCAGTCTCATCCCAGAGCTCTTGACCTGCTCCAAGGTTGAAAGTCGGATAAGATTCGAATGCGATACTAAAGAATATTAAACAGTTTCAATATTTGTTAGAAAATGTGTCTTACTAAGTATACCAACTTCCGATGCGCAAAATGTAACCATCTTCTCAGCTGGAGAACTGACCATGAATGTTACGAGCATCCAGGGCAGCCGAGAAGAGGGTGCAGGATTGCCATCGAGAGGATCGACAGACCTCGCTCGAATAAAAAATGTCGAAAATGCAGAGAGAAGACGTGGAAATAGGAAGGAAGAGAAGGCCTCACAAATACATGAGCAACTGGTGGATTGGTTATGTCCTGAAGGCCCCTGATTAAGGCCCCCAAATCAGAGCGCATGGTCGATTTCTGAGAGATTTTCTGACTACTTGAACTATGGGGATATATGCGACCTATAGGGTTAAACTTTAGGCTGCAAACACAGGTAACAGATAAGAAAACGGTATTTATTTTGTGCCCCAATATAAGCTTTAACCCATAAGCTTTCACGATGACTGACTACTTGAACATCTATAAAATTGGCATATTACGGAGTATTGTCTCCCATTAGCTTAGTGTAATCAAAAGGGAAAATATTGATTGAAAAAATATCTGGGACACAGTGATGGTGGGTTTCTGAGTACAACGGAATCTTTCAATGTTCAAAGAAAGGGAATGTTCCGCTTTTTCCAGACCAGACAGAGAAAGGCGGTACAGAATATGTTCGAACAGATGAACTTGCATGGCTTAGTGAGACAGTGTTCACCCTGCCTGGAAGGAAAGAAGAGGAATGAACATAGCAGAATCACAACGTAATCGTGGTGTTTGTTCCCTAAACAGCTGAGATTTGAGCTAGTCTGATCGTTGAACTCGGCTGTAGCCACGGTATCCCAAAGCGAGTAGCAGTATATAAAACCTACGTCTCTTCTCGTCTCTTAGCATCCATATCTTCAATCTCCATCCTCACCCACTCTCTCAACACATCCCTCCCCATACACCGAAATGTGTAGAGTCACTTTCACAAAGTACTATTGCACTGTGTGCAAGGATCTTCTGTCCTGCGACGAGATCTATTCATGTCAGGGGATAATCTACGAGTGTATCGATAAAACTAAAGATTGCCAGTTGGAGATTCGGGACTTGGATGGATATATGCCAGCATCGGAATGTCCTCAGTGTGAGGTGAAGAGAATGCTTGAAGAGGATAAGGCAGGATTGGCAACGTACTGCCAACGAATTTGATGCAGGCCTAGCCTTGTACCGCTGTATTAGTCTAGCGATATGATAGTAACCACGGACTAAATAAAGAGCATTCCTGCGATCCCATGGATTCAAATGTGTCTAGATTGTTCCTCTCATTTGTGAATGTTATTAAAGTGGGGTACAAAATGTTGAGCCGACCTTTGACTCAGAGCGTAATAGGCTTGTTTTCATGATGAGAATGTACAAGGTAAACTACAGGCTCTAGAGGCTACAGTAGAGTAGGCGGTCAAAAGTGGATCCCTCCTCCACTCCCGCCCGGTCACTCAGAGGCCTGTTAGCTTCCAGGATGATTTCAGATATCTGACCTTGTGATGGATCTGATCCAAAAGACCGGCCATGAACCACAACGCCAGATGTGACCCAAAGATAAGGTTAGGTAGGTAAACTATTCAGGAACCTGCCAGGCTAGTTCTGAGCTACGATACCTAGACTTATTCAAGGGTTTATCACATGGTTTCTGCCATTCTCAAAAGAATGATTGAATCCATCGGCCCGGGGCGGAATTGATTTTAAAGCGCTTTTCCAGTGAGTGGCTCACTGTAAGACTTGACTAAACGATGGTGCGACCCATGGCCAAACAGAACCCAGCAAACACAACTGTGAATCGTTGTTATTCCCCTCCTTCAGCAATCTTCGCGATGCGACAATCTCTACGGCGAAAGTCTTGTAGTGCTTGCGCGCGCTCCAAGCGTCGCTGCAGCCTTAGTGCTCCCAGCTGCAGACGCTGCGAAGTCAAAGGCATAGAATGCTTATATCCCACCGTCACGCCTGTGCCTCCTCCGCTCCCAAATGCCTCTGGCATCCCGATCGTCAGTGATTCGATTGATGATGTTTTGCTTTCTCTTCAGATGCCCTCTTTCTCCTCCACGACTGGAGCATATGGCATGCAGCTCGACTCTGCAGAATACCAAGACCACACAGAAAACGATTATACAGCGCGCGCAGAATTCTTGGCTCATTTGATGTCACTGCAAACCACGGCACTTGCTGAAAAGGGGTTCAATGTATTCATCCATTCCTCTCAGACGCTGGCGTCTGAAGCATTACGCGACGCGTTAGCTGGGACTGCTCTACACGCCCTGCGAAATCCTTCCAACGCGCGCTTTGTCGATTCTGAGATTACTAGGCGCGTCTCGAACATTGCCACGGTCTTATATGCAGCGTCAGCAAGCGATGATACGATCGACTTGCAAATGCTTCCCTCCGTGCAGGCACTTCTTGTCTACCAGTGCATGCGACTCTTCTCACCAGGCAGTATCAGCCAACAAACACAGGCGGAACGCGATAACATTGTTCTTCAAACTTGGGCATCACGATTGCAATTATTATTTGCTTGTAACAATGATCTCACAGAATCGAGCTGGGAGTTCTGGGTCGAGCAAGAAGCCATCCGTCGCACGCTCATATGTATAGAGCTTGCGCAGGGCGCCTACACCTACCTCCGAGGGAATTGGCCCATCGGTGTCCGGTGCCATCACGACCTAAGGTTCAATGCACAGAAGGCTCTCTGGGAAGCCAAGTCGGCTGTGGAATGGCGTTTGGTCTGCGACGATTTCGCGCATCCTTCGCTGCCATGCAATATGATTCGCTTACACAAAGACATTCGCGACGCAATGCCTAGTGACTTGGATGATCTAGGAGTCCTATTGCGCGTTGCGGGCGAAGGGCTTGCCGACATTAATACCTGGCTTCGTCACGATAAAGAAGCCTTGCAGCGATGGGGCCAAGTAGGCGCATAAATTGTCATCAGCATAACAACAGTACAGTACATACAAATCCTTGTTCTTGGTTGATCTGCCGCTACAGACCATGAACACCAATGCGAAGAAACTGACCGTCTTTGTCAAGCCTATCCCGGATCGATCCACTCTTCAACTCCTCGACATCCCAAGCTGACCACACAAATCGACCATGCAAAAAGGATGCCTCATCTGACGCGCACCATACAGCAAACGCGCCTGGAAGGCTCACTACAAACCGTCAGGCATGCTTTCATTGCAAAGGCGCATCACAAAACTTACCATCGTCCCAATTCACTATCGTTTCTGCCATCCCTTTCTCCCGAACTTGGTCTGTCAGAATGGCGCCTGGATGGAAGCTGGTGATCTGAGTCTGAGAGGGGTCCTTCTCGTCTGCAAGTTTCTGGATGAACAAGGTCCCAGATGCCTTGGTCAGGGAATAAGAAGACAGGTTTGTAGGGCCTCGGGAGTCATGGATGGCACCTGTTGAGACGTTGACTATATAGTGCTTTAGTTCGGGCTGTCAGTGATTTGTCAAGCGAGGGGATGAGGTGAGAAATAGAGAGAGAGAGAGAGAGAGAGAGAGAGAGAGAGAGAGAGAGAGAGAGAGAGATATAGAGAACAGAGAGCTGGCTTCATACCTTTCCTTTTTGCTGTTCTTGCCCGTGTAGGCGATCGCATAGTTGATGTAGCGCGCGAGTATTGACCATGAACTGCTCCCACGTCTTCTCCCAGCCTTGATCCGACAATGTTCCTTCAACATTTAGAGCAGCATTGAGGACCAAGACATCCACATGAACACCATTTGCGCCCAAATTGTCAAACAGCTGATCAATACTGCTGGGATCAGACATCTGACAGACTACCCCTTCGAATTTGGTATCGCAATCGCTGTGGCCCTGAGCGAGCTTTGCTGTCGCCTCGTCAAGCTTTGGGCGAGTTCTACCAGTGAGTATGATCTTATCTGCACCAGCCAAAGCAAAGTTCTCGGCAATGGCGTAGCCGATATCAGCAGATCCGCCGGTGATGAGAACTGTCCTCCCAGCTTGGGAAAGCGAAGGCTGTGAAGGGTCAATAGCATCATACACAACTGAGTGCAGTTTATTCGTTAGTGGTACGGGCGTGTATACGAAAGCAGGGGATTTGGCGTTGTTTGACATGGTAGAGGAAGCTTTGGAGACGTTTGCAGCAGGCGGTGGGGTACGCAAGCTCAAGCAGATCTAAGGGCCAGCGACGTCCATTTTATAATCGACAGTTCATTCTCAGGTACTTTAATGGGCGGGATTTCGTGCATATCTTGCGGACTATTCTGGATCGTGACTGCGGAAGTCCGTTACATAGAGTGGTCTAATGTGGATCTGACCGATGAGAGCCGCATTTGACCGCCATGGCAAGGATCCGAGGATGAAAGGGGCGTTACCTAGAAACGCCTTCTGGTGCCACCCAGGTACGGCAGGTGACGTTAGAGTTCACGAGTTTGTCGTCTGTCGGTGAAAATCGATAAAGGCTTTGGTAAGGTCAGTCAATGATGCGTCCAGAAATCATTCAACACAAAACCACCCTCGTCATCCAGTCTCCTCTGAATATCATATATATACTGGCTCTTCCGACCCTCTGCAGCACCCATCACAGCAAGTGCAAGACCGACATCATGGATAGCTTATTTTATTCACCATTTATTACACATGATGGATTTTCAATGGACCTCCCCCTAAGAAAGGATGACAAGAGTACTCTCGCGCCCTACGAAGCCCGTTACGGAGTCGGTGCCGTTTTCCGTGCTGATGTCGAACTACAGCGACACGAGATTCTTCATTACATCCGCGGCCGCATCGAAGCCAAATAAATTCATCGGATCTGGTATACCCAGTTTAATGTAATGCATACCAAGCGCGATCTAGAATGTATCCAACAAGATTCAGCTTTGAGCTTTTGCAACAAGACCTTTCCCATCTTTTTATTGTCAGATCGCATCAACTACAGCAACAGAACTTTAGGGCCCCTGATCCACATCGCCGTACTCAATTACATTCATGGAATCTATTTCAAGCCTTATCGTACTGATATTGAGTATGATCAGTTCTTGACCAAGTTGCTTCGGTTGAAATCTATTCCACTAGTTGGTGATTCTTCGGCAGCCCGCTTGGGATTGGCACTGAACCGAGCAATCTGCACAAAGGTCGATCGCCTCTTGCTTGATTCTGACATTCCCGGACGCAAGCATTATTCTATCCGCCCACTGTTTCGAGCTTTGTCTGTCGTTATACGGCAGACCGACTACCCGAGCTGCGGCATCATCTCGGATATTTCTCAGCTACCAGTTCTTCTTGTTCTCACTGGGAGCACAGATGGGTTGCACTCAGACATCTACTCCGAAATCGACTCACTCAAGGATGTCTCTGAGCCTATCAGTCTTACAGCAACGCGAGCAGTGCGAACAACCCTCGGTAAAGTAACGAAATTGATTATGAGGCTACAAGAGCAAGAAGACAGCATTTTCGGCCCCAAGCCGGACCCAGTTGAATCAGCAAACGACCCCAAGATTCTTAAACATCTATACGTCCTGGAGCAGTACCAGGCCGAGAAGATGGGATGGGGAAAGCGCCCCTTGAAGGTGCCAAGCTCTCAATGGGTGGACACGCATAAATATCCTATATGGACTGGCGAGGGTGCTCGTACGGATGTATTAAGAGTTTGCCAGAATGCTACGAGCACTGAGCACGCAAAGCTCTGCGAATGCCCTGAGCCCCTGAGTTCCATTCTGACTCAGAATCTTTGACATTCTATTGTTCCGGGGGGGTTTTTAATAGGGCGATATCCAGGGCATTGAGATGCCCTTCTATTATCGTTTGAGATTGTTCGTCCCTTGACCTTATGCATTCGTCATGTGTCAAGTACGCAGGGCTTCTCCTTAGGCAACCTCAGGTGCAAATGGCCGCCTTATCTTGAAGATTACTCGGCTATCATCCTACGAAATAAGTCACTATAATCCTGCATTAGACCTCCTTCTTGGCTGGAATACAATCCATGAGCCTAACCATGTCCCTTTGCAACGCGTCTTCAAGTGGAGTAAAGAGAATACCAAACTTCTCCTGGACCTCTTTGGCTCCTCCTTCATCAAAGCCAAAAGGCTTCATGTTGGCAAAATTCTGAAACATGTGACCATGAACAGCAATGCCCAACTTCTTCACGTCTTCAGGAGTGCGCTTCACAACCTTGACTTCCCTACCGCTGACCTTGACCAGGATATCGCGGATCTGCCCAAAGTCGAACAGCTCATTTCCAAGGTCAATTTCTTGGCCTCGGAATTTGACAGGGTCCTGGAGGGCTGCAGCACTGTACTTTCCCACGTCGTGAGCATCAGTGTAAGGGAATTTGGCAACATCAGTGAGAAGATCGTCAATTTCGCCATCTGTTGGGAGACGGGGAAAGTTGTTATAGGCGCCTGGGATAAAGAAATCGTAGTGGAGAAGTGCAGGTCGGAGAATAGTGTATGATTCGAACTTTCCTGTGCGAACAATATGCTCGACCCCGTATTTAGAAGTGTAGTATTCATGGAGATGAGGGATAACTTTGACATCTGCGTTATCCCATAAGTCTTTCCGGTTCGTACAAATGCTGGTAGCGGCGACGAGGTTCTTGATGCCAGCTTTCTCGCAAGCTTCGACGATTGTTTTGGCTTGAAGGACCTCCAAGCCAGGGAAGGAAACGGTGTTGAGAAAAGCGGCTTGACAACCCTGAGCAGCTTTGAGGATATCGTCGAAGTTTTTGCTCTCCCCCTGAAAGAGAGTAATGTTGGGGTCGCTTAGCAGGGCTGGGATCTTTTCAATATTGCGGACGACAGCATGGATCCGGTGACCGGCTTCGAGTAGGTGCTTGATGACCCATTGACTTTGCTGACCTGTGGCCTGGGTGACCAGATAGACAGATGTCATAGTACTGGTAGCAAAGAGATTATAAAGGAGAAAGTGTGATAATTAGAGAGTCTGAATAGCTGAGTGACTGCCCTCTAGTTCACTGACATATATAACCTGTTTATTCATCGGGGCCCAACCAAGGTCAAACAATGGCCTCATTCCTCAATGATTTTTAATACAATCCAAGGTGGATAACGAATACATGATCCGGCAGTTCTCTGGAGACGGAGAGTTCGCAAGCATGTCAAAAGTCCGGTCGTCTTTGGGGCTTAGCGTAGGAAAGAGTCCGATCTTAGCTTCGATAAAAGTTGCTTCCAGTGGGGGACATGATGACAGGGGAATGTTGCGTCAACTGATCATTGGTGCTTCCAAACTTAGTGCTGATGACAAATTCCAGGTCTGCTTATCATCTGAGAGACCCCATCACCAGCAACTTTGACCGAGAGATTGAAATCTTACCCCCTTCATCCACCGCACGATATTTGCTACCGGAATCGAAATCAGTCGGTGATTCGGGTTGATTGTTGAGATGAAACCCCGAAAAAGCTGCTGGACTTGCGCAGGTGAGTGTTGGCTCGGCCGGTAGCGAATTGGTCATCACTAAGCATCAGCACCAGCTCGCAAGATTCAATGCGACGGAGTCCGGCCAAGTTGTGACAAATGCAAGCGGTCTCAGTTGACCTGTCAAGGCTATGAAGCTCGTTTATCATGGCCGAGAAATAACGACAGGAAGCGGGCGATGGTCTGCACCACTGCAACGCAAGCGCCTGTTTCCTCCCAAAAGACAAACGATATCCCCAGTCGCCTCTTCTTGATCAACACATCATTTCAAGATGTCGAGCTACATAATTACATGTCCTCACAACATATCCGGGCTCAGGCACACATCCAGCCTCCAAAGTCGCTGAAACAGTCCACAATGTATACCGATCAGAATGAACTGCTAAGTTACTGTGAGGACTGCATCACGTTCACGATCTCCATATCTTCTGACTTGTGCTAGTTCATGACCTAGCGTACTTATCCTTGGTCACATTCAGCACGACAACGGCTGGAATCCGTGATGCACTTATGAGAATGGCCATGACCAACAACAATGCTTCATCCTCGGCTCTTCTATATGCCATACTAGCTTTTTCTTCCCTTCATCGTCATGGCTTGAGCGAAACAGCTCTCAGGTTCAAAGTTCAGGCACTTCATCTACTGTCCACCTCTGCCGAAGATGGCGAATTGTCCTTGGTGAATGCCTCTCTGCACGTGGCTGCTTCCATGCTGCTTGGATCATTTGAGGTACGTAATACCAGAGACTATTGACACCCTGCTGATATTTAAGACCTTACGCCCTTCTGAGAGCTCAGGTGAATGGCTTTGGCATATTTGGGGTGCTGTAGATGTCATTCAAGCTACTCAGCTCACCGATCATTCTTCTGAGAGTGAAACCTCCACTCTCCTTGACTGGGTCAACTATCATCATACGCTATCACGTTTCAGCACGCAGCACTGGCGACCCAAATCACTGACTCGGAAGACATTTATCAAGCCAGCCCAACGCTCTGATCACGTAGTCACCTCTCAATTGTCGATATACAAACCTGTATGCTTGTTACGAGACCTGATTTTGAGTCTAGCAGCTAAACAGCCCTCAGAAACACCCTTCTATAGATCCAACATCTTCTATAATGAGCCTCCTTTTTGACGCATGCGATATTATAATCGATCCCCAAGATCACAAAAGTAACAGCCCAGAATATCGCAAATCCCTCCAACGGCTCGAAACGCAGGTCGACGACCTCATCGCCAGCCCGATCCCGAATAGCCTGAATCCCGAAAGCGCTGTCGCCTTGGAACTGTATCGCGTAGCAACACGGATATACATAGCGCGCGCTTCGCAGAGTCCGTGGGAAGCACCCGCACTTCTAGACTCGCTGATAGATGCACTGTTTGAGGGGCCAGTGGCGTCGTGCACCTGCATCCACTTCTTTCCTCTGCTGATTCTAGCGTGTGAATCACGGAGAGACGAGCAGCGAGTGGCGATTCTTAACTTGATTGACAGAACTCAACGCGATGCACGGATCAGAAGTATGAAGGCCGTTACAAATGCTATTCAGGCTATTTGGGTCCAACAAGATCTTCATGCGGATGAAGAGGTGTTGGTGAATTATATGGATCTTCTCAGTATCGGGATCAGCTCAAGTAACACTATACCATCTTTTGCATAACATTTGGCTGGTATAGTCAGTAGAAATATGATGACAGCAACATGGGAGAACGTCGAGTGTCGATATCTGATCAAAAACAGGGATTCATGATCCTTATCTTCCTTTGAAAGACGAATGACCATGTCTCCTCGTGCCCCGGACTTTCCATCAACATCGAGTAATGGCCCGGCCCGGATGCTTTGCTGACTGGCGATCGTTGCAACATGATTTGCTGGTGTTGATATCTGACCAGTTCAAGGGATATCCTTTATCAGTTAGCCCCAGCTCGGCAGTGAGACATACGCCACCTGCTCCAATGTCTTGTGCGAATATCAATGTCCCATTGGCTAGCCACCTTCCTAATGCAGACGCCATGGTAACTTGAGATCAGACATTGATGTAGCATTGGGATTTTCGCGGTGATGAAGCGATCACGAGAGCTTTTTGGGCGCTTGGAAATCTCCGACGGGGCTTGCCAAGATGATGGCTTCTCCCAAATACCGGAGATGCATTTCGCTTGGCATCCGAATGCCTTTCGGGCACTACGTTACTTCTACCGTGGGATCATTTACCTACATCATCTTGCTGGGCAGTTCGGGACACCAGAAACAAGATTCTCGGTGCTTTGGCCTACTCGCTTCCTTCAACAGGATGTCACTCGCCGTGCCAGCTCACTAGCCCGGTGCCCGCATCACGCTCTTGCGAATACTACCCTAGTTTGCAACTACGATAAAAGACACCAGATTACAGAACAAATTCCGTTTTAGGTTACATCGTCACTGCCGGACATAAATCAAGTGACGTGCGACCACTTACCTTATCTCGATGTTTCTTCTGCTGTCGTCAACCTTATCGGAGAAAGACTGTCCATCAGCCTTACTGTCAAATCAAGGTGACTGTGAATCGCAAGCGAGGATATCACACGACTCCAGCTCATGAGTACGTCACTGCCAAATATCCGACTTCTTTATTTCCGGGCGTCGTTTTCGCCCTGCGTTGTTGAAGGTCGCTGTGATCGTCCCCAGTGCTGAAACAGATCTGCAACGTTGCAATCGACCAGGTATGACTACAGTCTCTCCATGAACCGCGGCTATAATCGCCCTTGTACTGCACTTCAAGTCATTACAGCCTTTCAAACGTCACTTGAGTATTCTGCACATGTTCTTTCTTCCAACGCTGCAACTCAACATGTCTTTCAACACCCTGCTGAGCCGAGTTGATGACTTTGGAGAATGACGGGCTCTGTTATCTACGGATACTGCATTTGACGAGATGTTCTTGAGAATGATTCCAGACGTATATAATGCTCTTTAGAGCCAGCTAATGGGACAAAAATGATCAATCAAGATTACAACATCGAATCACAATCTTACAACATTTATAAACATTTCCGCTAGCGCATCTTAGCATTCACAATGGTCGCACTCGACGATATGACTTCTGGCATCCCCGCCCTTGTCGTTCCAACTAACAACGATGACATCTCCGAGGAGGCAACTGGTAGCGTCAACGCCGTTTACTTTGTCAACTGGTTCGTCTTCCTTCTCACGTGCTCTTGGTTCATTCACTCATCACATGCAGGGGTATTTATGGGCGTAACTATCAACCCCAGAACCTTCCCGCATCCCAACTGACTCACGTGCTTTATGCTTTCATGAATGTGAGAGCTGATGGCACTGTGTAAGTATTTAAATGTCACACTCAATGCTTTAAAGGCGCTGACCGATTGCAGGTATACGGGTGACTCCTATGCCGATCTTGAGAAGCACTACACTGGCGATTGTAAGCCCAAGTGCCTGTTGATACTGGTGAATAATACTGACTAAACATAGCCTGGGAGGAGCCCGGTAACAACGCTTACGGATGCGTCAAGCAGCTCTTTCTCCTCAAGAAGGCCAACCGAAAGCTCAAAGTCATGCTCTCCATCGGCGGCTGGACCTGGTCAACCAACTTCCCTGCTGCCTCAGCCTCAGCTGCTACCCGATCTACCTTCGCCAAGAGTTCTGTCACTCTCATGAAGGACTGGGGCTTCGATGGTATCGACATCGACTGGGAATATCCAGCCAACGCTACTGACGCTAGCAACATGATTCTTTTGCTCCAGGCCGTGCGAAGCGAGCTCGATTCTTATTCCAAGCAATATGCCAATGGATATCACTTCCAGCTTTCGATCGCTGCCCCTGCAGGTCCTGACAACTACAACAAGCTCAAGATGAAAGACCTCGGATCGGTTCTCGACCATGTTAACCTCATGGCCTATGACTACGCCGGCTCGTGGAGCGCCTTTTCGGGACATCAAGCTAACAAATACGCCAACACCAAGATCCCCAACGCTACGCCGTTCAACACTGACCAGGCTGTCAAGGCCTACGTCAACGGTGGCGTCCCATCTGCCAAGATGGTTCTCGGTATGCCCATCTACGGTCGCGCATTTGAGAATACTGCCGGTATTGGCCAGTCATACTCTGGCGTCGGATCTGGGAGCTGGGAGAACGGTATCTGGGACTACAAGGTTCTACCCAAGGCCGGAGCCAGTCTTGTCTACGATCGTGATGCTCAGGCCTCTTACAGCTACGACTCCAACACGAAGGAGCTTATTTCTTTTGATACCCCCGGTATGGTCGAGAACAAGGTCCTTTACATCAAGAACCTTAGCCTTGGTGGTAGCATGTTCTGGGAGGCGTCTGCTGACAAGACTGGTGCTGACTCGTTGATCGGCACCAGCTCTAAGAAGCTTGGAACTCTTGATAGCACTAACAACTGCCTGAGCTACCCCAACTCGCAGTACGCCAACATTGCCAAGGGGCTTTCTTGAGAGGGCGGTAGCAACACGATGTGTTCATAAGAACATGGAATGGTAGGGGTTTGACTGGTCAGGACACGCATTTGTGTTATACTCTCGAATTATTGTAGACATTCGCTTTATATCCAAATAGACATTCGCTTGGCATTACTTTCCGATGATGTCTAGTCACATACTATCATGACTTCATGTCCACAAAAGGTAGGACATCCAATCAAAAATGACGCGGATAAGGAGTCAAGCGCATGCTACGATCGTTACATTAGGAACCTCGAGGACTGATCAAACTGAATATCCCTGTGCAATCGGTTCTGACAGTGCGCTATCCGACTGTGATGTCAAGCGGCCCGCGCATCGGATAACGCACTTGATAAGCGGATATTGTACGCCTGTTTCAAGAGCGGGTAGTGTCCCAAATACAAGCACCGTATAAAGACTGAATCCCTTATCTTACTCTACTTCGTATTGGAACGCCACTTCAAGAATGTTTGTTCTATTGACAACTAGGCTAGGCCACCCTCCATTTCTCCCCCGAATCAGCCACCATGAGTCGACCCACGAAACGCTAATCTGCAGCTCAAGAGATGGTTCCAGAGTTATCAGCACAGTTGAAGACCTTTGCAATAAGGCCAGATCGATAGGCGTCTTGAATGGATACAGCCACACTGTAACTTGAAGGGGGTTAGCTATCGCACATATTACAAGGGCGATCATTTATTAACTTACGTTCCGGCAATTACCATGAAAGATCCAACCAGTACGATGAGGGCATGAGACCAATACTTCGCCTGGCTAGACGAACTACCTGTTCTATAATGCTTGAAATCCTGCATCCAAAGGAGAGCTGGGAAGATCAAGCTGAAGGGGGCGAAACAGACAGCTCCGGCAAGGCCCAAGAGGTAGTTGAGAATGGGAACAGCTTCGGCAACGATAAAAGCAAGGATTCCGAGAGTAAGATTGCTCCCAATCCAGGTACCCCAATGGACCATCGTGTTCTCCTGAAGATGGTGTGAGTCGCGGAGGACTCGGACGAAAATATACTTGGCAGCCACGTGCTGGTAAATGCCGACACCAATGATAAGACCTGGCAGAGCAATTCCGTACGAGATCTTCTTGAACAGAGGGCCAGCACTTCCAAAGGCGGGGGTTGCCAGCCAAACGCCGCACCATCTGTAGATGAGAAGTGAGAAAGACAGGTACATAGCTGTCACGAGGACACCTGTGACAAGCACGGCCTTTCTGAAGTGCTCAGGACGCTTCATTTCTGATAGCACAGGCAGATACATAGATGAACCGCTGTTGCTAATGAAAATGTTGGCTGAAGCAGTGATGCCTGCTACAAACGTAGGGTGAGCGATGGCAGTCCAACCTAGCTCGTAGTCACCAGTCTTCGGAGCCATGGCAGGGCGATCCTGCTGGGTCACAGCAACAACGAAGATGAAGACAGCCACAAAGAATGTGAAGAATCCAATCCATGTAACCCAGCCGAGACGGCTAAAGGTTCGTACCGAGGAAAACAAGGTAATTGAGATCGCACCGATCAAGGTGAAGATGACGGTGCATGCGCCGTGGTTCGAGATGGCGTTGAAAGCTGTCGAGATGGAAACGATGCCGGCTGCGGAGATGAGGACTTGAGCGACCAGAATTTGAAGACCGACAAGTTCTTTACCAATGCGGCCCCAGAGTCGACCGCACATATCGGCGAGTGCTATCCACATTATTAGAGCTCACGATACAAGCTTAAAATGGATATGGGGAACGTACTATGGCACTCGGGATGACGGTTTCGGAATTCGCCCAGGATAACTGCGGTGTCTATACACGAGGCATTAGTCAATCTTGATCCTTTTATCTTGCCAACTGAGCAATTGACTTACAGGTATTCAACGTATGCCAGCCAACAAGCGACAGACCGCCTCCAACAGCACCAAGCGTTGCAAAAGCGCCGGGCACGCTCAGAATGCTCATGGCGAACTGGATCTTAAGGAAGATGATGGTGGCTCGCTGCCAGCTGACAGTTCTGAACTGCACGCCATCGTCTGTCTGCTGGAAGACTTCATGAGACTCAAGAGTCTCGCCTTTCATAGAGACAACTTCCTCATCGGCTGGTCTGTATGGTGTGACTTTGTCGTCGCTCACCTGCTGCACTTCGTGAGAAGCCATGATCGCCTTCGTATATGTTGACAGAGATATCTATAGGGCAGAGACAGATGAGGAGAAGTGAAGGTGAAAGAGGAAGTGACTCAGTCTGCCTTTATAATCTCAATGGGCGATCTTGCCCTTATTTCTACTGGATCCGAAATCGGTTGCTACCCCAGGTTATCTACCCCGACTTTATCTTTACGGTCTAGACTGGGCCTGCATATCGTGAGCTAGACGGTATCAGATTGGGTCTCGTGGGTCGTTTATCAAGTGTACACCTTGTCGGCCACTGATATTTCCCGCTTATCAGGACCAGCTTCGGCGATATCCCCGTGTAGAGCTGCCCAATTGCAGCAAATACCTTGTCAGCGACAGTCGGCTATGGGGCACCAGAGATTAGTGATGGAGGGTTCCGCACGTGGAAAGGTAAATTCCGCACTAAAATTGGGACACGTTTTGAGGCGTCGCGATCTAACCAAACTACCGGGACGCATCTTCAAGAGGCTGGTGCTATTGGCGTCGCTTCTATCAGGGCTGCGGACTTTGCATTACTCCTTCGTTACTCGCTATTGGGTAGAGAGGAAGGGAGCCTCAAGATACGGGAATGTCGGCTACCGGGCGTTACATGCTCTTCCTTTGATGCCTCTTTTGCACCGGGAGATCACTTGATACGACTGTCAGTTCATGTCATTTTCCAGCCTGTCGGGTCTAATGACGGGCAATAGCTTTCTACATCCCCAATGTTCATTCCTGAAACCATTACATCTTCTGGATACCTTTTTGCGATTGTAGTATCAGAATAACTGAGATACGGAGAATTAAAACGTGTCGGTTCATTCTGTCATGACTCGGTTACAAGCCCCATGATGCTGAAGCCACTAAGTACAGCCCACTGTAAAGTGGTACGCCACCTCAAGTAAGGTGGTTCACCGAGTAAAGTGGTTCACCATTTATCATCAGTCTCGCACACTTTGTTTCAACTACCGTCTTTTGAAGACCAATCATCGCATAGGTAGTGTGTCGGACACCGGCAATCATACGTGTGCGATATGCGGTGACTAGCAATTATAGGCGTTCCCAATACTTTTGTCGCGGGCCGCTCAGCGGAAAACGCACGCTCCAGGTGCCCATACCCGCTATCATTCAGTGGGCACAGCCGCTGGCAGAGCGAGGATCTGGGGGAGATAAGCGCTATGATTTAGCTCTATCTCGCCAACCCCACTCTATCTAACTTTCTGGTACGTCGTATCTGACTCAATTGAGTGTAATCGTTACTAATGACCTCGTGTCTATGACGGGTGTACGGAGTAGTTGAATGAAGATGTAGACATTGACTCAAATGGCTTGGGTCATGAGATCAGGGGATGTGCTCTTCATGAACTCGAAAATTCGGATGTAGACAACTCGATCAGGATGAGACTTGATGCCACTCTTCGTTGCTTAAGAGGACGATGATAGCTTCAGTCGAATCCATGATCAGAACAGCAATTCCACCAATACTGTATTTCAGCTCATATCTTCCATAAATCATATCACGTTTTGAATTGTCCTATTGCATTACATTAGCCATGTACGCAGATATCAGCAAGCCACCAGCCCCTCTCCCATCCATCAATCTCAAGACCTTGAGAACCGGCCTATCATTGCTGTACCCACTCTCCAGGCGAGGCCACGGCCCCGGTCTCATTATTCTCTCCGCTACTACTGAGGACCCGTTGGCTTTCTACGAAGGTGTCCCTTCTTCATTGGTGAAATGGGCTGAAGAAGGCTATGCCGTTGTGCAGATTGAAGCCGCTGCAATTGAAGGAAACGACAGCGGAGTCGTTCTCAAAGAAGCAATCGATGCCTTGAGGCAATGTGAGAAGTGTGACCTGAACGATAAAGTTGGCCTGGTTTGTAAGTTATCCTTGATGCGTGTTTGTCGACTTATCCATGCATCCTGACGTGTTTCCAGCGTATGAGCCAAAATTATGGAACGTCGCTGCTCCTGGGATAGACCGAACCCCAGAGATTGTTGCCAGTGTTCTCTACGCCGACGCAGAGTCGGCTGAGACTTTGGCCTCTAGCAAGAAGCCTCTACTGAAGCATATTGCTGGCCAAGACTTTAAACCTTCAAGTCAATCGCACTACCCTTACAAGGAGTCTTCAAGTTACGGTTTCGCAACTCCAGGGCACCCTCACTTTCACTATACAACTGAGTCTGTATCCCACACCCGCAATCTCCAGTTCCTGAAGCCCAAACTCAATGGACCCTTCTTTGACCTCGAGGCTATTTGGGATGAACATACCTGGTACGAGTTTAGTGATAGATCAGTGCAGCATACGATGAGCACCATGGTCCAAGAACCTTATGTGAATCACGTTCCAACTGTTGGTGTCCTTCTGAACCTATCAACGTGCCATTGGCTAACGATATCCAGTTGACTGGTGGTATCGGCCGAAGCAGTCTCACAAAGTTCTACCGAGATAACTTCATCTTCAACAATTCCCTCGATACCACGCTTGATCTTATCAGTCGGACCATAGGTATTGACCGTGTGATTGACGAGTTCATCTACAAATTCACCCACGATCGCGAGATTGACTGGCTGTAAGACTCACGATACTCAGAACTTATCATGGCTTCTCATGCTAACTACCTTTGTCTTAGCTTACCTGGTATTCCACCAACCTTCCAAAGAGCGGAGATTCCCTTCACAGCCGTCGTCAACATCAGGGGCGATCGCCTGTATCATGAACACATCTCTTGGGATCAAGGTACTGCGCTCCGACAGCTTGGGCTTATGCCTGAGTATCTGCCCTTCCCTTATGCTGTCCCAGGTCAGACTGGAGGTCCGGGTGCACAGTACGAGTACCGAGTTCCTGTGATCGGGATTGAGACTGCGGATAAGATGCGGGATAGGAACTCAGTTCCTTCGAACGATATGTTCAATTACAAGGTTCGTCAAGTTCAATATGGCCCCGAAAGGTTGAGGAGGGAAGATGATGTCAAGAAAGAGACAGGTGTTGCAGGTGTTGCAGGTGTTGCAGGTGTTGCAGGTGTTGCAGGTGTAGTTGCATGAACCGTACTCAAATTGAAAGAGAAACCATATATAAAATTCCATATGATGCTTGTGAGCTGTCCCATCGATGCGCGTCCCCGAATTATATCGACTTCTTTGCATCATAGTATTCCGGATACGTCTGCTTGTAACCCAGCACAAATCTTCCCCAGTAGGCAGCAGTCGTAAGCAAGATCCGACTGACCACGCGGCCCAGGAATTCCCAAGGAATCGGAATGACCAACGGCGTATCGGCGCTATGGAGAAAGACTAGGAGCTGAAAGATGCTCGGTGCACTACCCGACGCTTTGCAGTCATCCAAGTAGCCGAAGAAGTTTCTGAAGAACTGCTGCTCGTTCTCATATGATTCTGGAGTCAGATGAATATCCACCACCAGATCTCTGTCCTCGGTCGCATTTTCGAAGCGGTGAAAGTATCCAGCCTTCACCGAGGCTGTAGCTTGACCATCTGGGTCATCAGACAGGACGGCAAAGGGCTTCGGGTCAAGGCCACGGTAAAAGTTCCCTTTACCCGACTGGACGCGAAAGAACTCATCTTGGTAGATATGATAGTGAAATGGAGGCGCGATGATTGAGACACCGTTTTCTTTGTCCGTTGGTGGGATCCGATGGGTCATGATGTATTTTGAGCCGGGTCCCGAGAAGGTGACGGAAGACTTGCCGCCTTCGTAGTGAATTGGGTTGTTTTGGGCACTTTGAGTGCGGGCTGGCCCTGGCGATCTCAAGAATGAAAGCATGGCGCTGGCTAGCGATATCTTCTCTTCTGTAGAGTGTGGTGAGACTATGGAGTATTGCAAGGTGAAGCTAGGTAGGTTATAATCGCTGTTGGGTACCAATTCCAAATTCCAAAGAGGAGAGTCAGTCAATGCCGAGTGGGGAAGCCATCGCCAAGACATCCCATAGCCGACCCTAACGACCGCCGTGTAACAGAGCGAATTAGTAGATCATTACCTTAGCATTACGACATCCCAAGTCTACTCAGTATGTAAGTTTGATCTGCGAGTGTCTATACAGTACGTCGTCGCGGAATTACGATTTACGAGCTGTCGATCCAATCTGCAAGGGAGCAAACCACAGTCAACAGATCGCTGAGTTGAATGATCATCGCCAACTGATGGGTGCATGAGCCTGCATTTTGATAAGTGTTTCTGATAATATTAAGTTAGAGAGCTATAATAGTAGACTAGGGTAGCTATTTTATCCCTTAAGGAATATATTTAGAGTTCTCTTTATATATTAAATATAATTATTATTAAATAGGCTTAAAAAGCTTATTATAGGTAATTATATTAGGTAGTTAGTATATTGCCTAGATTAACTTTTATTAGAGTATTATTTTAAGTTAATAGACTATATAGCTGATAGCTTATATTACGCGCCTTACACACAATCATCGCCAACTTACTCAATACTCACTGACAGGGTCACTACCGGTATCGAAAACTCGTTTCTGCTTGTTCCATACGAGCCTATACACAAATCTTCGAAGAAGGTACGTATTATGGAAAGCATGTAATTGCTTCTCCTCGAGTAGCGAGCGGCATTTTATGGCATTCACATGCCGTGCCCACTTTAGCATCATGGAGCCAATTAGAAATGAGAGGATTAGCGATATGCCTTAATCTTATCTTATCGATACGCTGATGACTTGAGTAACTCGGGCATCTTTGTGAAGGCCAGCATCGTTTCATTTCAATGGATGCTTTTATGAAAGTGCGTTACTTACCGGTATGGGCTCAATCAATATCTTATCAACTCCCTCGGATGATTCTAGTCAATCGTCTTCTCCTTATCAAGTTTAAGAAACGGATAAAACCAGATACAAAGAGAAGATCAATCATGACTTATGCTACAGTCAATCTTTCTCGAATTGATTTTTTCTGGAGATTTTTATGAAACTGACGATGGGGTTCAACATCTAACTCATCGTATGGTCAGCACATAGATCCTTCACATGCAACGCTGGGCACATTTATCTGTACTGCTGTTTCTTTTAGAGTCTAGCTAGAATATAAATATTATTAAAGGTCTATTCATTGATGTACCAAATCTTCACGGGACCCATGTGACTCTCTCGATGTTTCTGGTCTCTCTAGAGACTGCATTTCCAAGTCCACCTTGACATAAATCTTCTGACTGGATGCGCCTTCAACATCATCAAGCTGCTCCCAATTATCGCCAGCCTCGCCCCTGTGAGTTCGTCGAGCTGTCGACACTGATTGCGAAGTGATGACGGCTCTACTAGTTCCGGAAAATGGCGTAATGTGAGCTGGGGAGCTACCTGTCGATGAGTCAAAATGGAAACGAGAGCTGACAAGTTTTCGTAGTGACGGTAAAGACCCAGCGATAATTCCAATTCCCGACTCGAGGGTGGACCAGAGGACTATGTTTCCGACGTGGTCTAGTCCTGTTAGCATGGCTACTAAAATGATATTCTCATGAGATACTAACATAAGTAATTAACAGGCTGTGCGAACGCTTTCAGATAAGGTAAGCGAACAATAGTGCAGAGCGAGGCTCTATTTTGAGGTTAGATGTGAAAATTGACGGCGATATTATAGCTTACAATGCAGCCAGACCAAGGATAATGCTGACGGAGACCTTGGTGGCTATCCTCATATGGGACTTGTAGAGCATGAAAATTGGCAAAACTGCACAAATCCAATCCGAAATAACTGCACTAATGGACACGATATAGCCCAGGCTCATTAAGAATGTGACAGAACATCTTCCTCGGTTGTCCCAGTTGGCAGAGATGGGCATGCATGCGAAAAAAGTACCGATGGCGTTAAATAACGTGGTGACGATAGTAAAGATGAGGGTTGCCCAGACGATCCTTCGATGAGTTTTGGTGACGGCAATGCGCAGGAGAGTAACGCAGATGGACGCTTTGAGAGGCGTCAATGAGAAACTGTAAAGTTCTTGACCGATCCACATCCACTGCGCCCTGGTTATTAGCATGAGTGTTGGGCTGATACTCGAGACGAACCAAGTACCTTGCGACCATCGACTTGCAGGTATGCATTCAAGTCTTTGTCTTTTGTTCCCACGCCTGCGTAAAAGGCACGCATACCAACAGCAGTGAATGTAACGTGTAGTATCTGGCAGGGTTAGTACTGTGTTTTGTCTTATTTTGTCTTGTCTCACTGTGACGCAGACTCACCCATCCGATAAGCATGAGACCATCATCGATACCAAAGAGACGATACTTCAATCGAACAACACACCGCAGAATAACAACTACCCCGGTAAGGATCAAGAAAATGATGGAGACAACGATCAGGACACGCCCTAGACCCTTGGGGTCCACCGTAGTCGCGCTTTCATCAAGCATGATGGGCGATGCGACGTCGAAATCCAACACTCACATGCGCGAAGAACAAATACGAAATCTCCAGGTTAGTTAGTAGGCAGCGCAGGGCTGGCGTTTTGAGCAACTGGCCCTCTCCCTCCTTTTCAGCAACGGCTCCAAATCCGCCGGGTATTGCAGAGTTTGTCCCAATCCCCGCGTTTTGACTCTCCACCCATCTCACTCTTTTACTGGTACTAGTAGCGCAGTCTAGTGAACCTTATCGAGGTCCCCGAACTAAGGATATCTCGCGGACAACGCCTAGTCCGGCCAGGGGTGCTGACTCGTGAAGCCCGATCGATGGATCGGCACCCATCGCTTCGAGTGACTGCTTTCAGTTTGAAGCGCGTCGACATGGCTTGCAGTTAATTTTTCTGCTAACTTAATGGCGCTGTTTTTACGTGCCATGCCACAGCTGGAATCAGTGCCCAGCCAGTTAATCGAATCCCCGTGTAGATCTGAGAAACCACTAGCTTAAGCGAACTTCTGCTTGCTTCTTACTGAGGCAAAGCTGCCAAGTTGGTGGCTTGACGCCCTGCTGCAGACAATGACTCGACCCAGAACCCCGGACGCAGGTAATCGCCTGATTGTAACGCAAAGCCACAGATATACAGGATATAATGTGGAGATTGTCAGGGCGTACAGCCAGCCGTCGCTGATCTTGTCCGCCAAGCTCGTTCAAAAGTTCATGATGCTATTTTCCACCATAGATAACGGTTCACGTTAGGTACTCGGACTCCATAACCCTCCAAGGAAAACGATAACCTGACGGGTCAGAGCTTGATCACAGATTCAGGGGTAAAGACAGGGATATATGCACGGCAGATTAGTGCGATTGCAAGAGGTCCTCGCTTCAGAAATCGGGCCCTATGGCACTATTCCCGAAACCCCAATAGCTTCATTTGGTGAAGAAGCCATCATACCTGTTATGGCACCTGTTAGGGGTGATCGTTGGCGATGCTGGGACGAAAAGCCTCCGAGGAACCGATCGAGAGTTAGTTAGTACATACGGCCAGACCATTTTTTTTAGACCTGGAGTAAGAACTAGGAAGCTATTCCCATGTATCGGGACGCTACTGATATGACACGAGCTTTGTGGCTTTGTTTGGAACAGACAAGACTTGGCCGTGCTTGGATCGATTGGACCCCTGATCCCCTCGCTAGGAATGATTTCCGGACATCCATTGTACGCTATGACGACGCCATTATGTGGTTATGTCTCTAACCAGCCTGTTGCATCCCTGTAACGGTTTGTGGCCCTCATGTTTATAATCTGGAACGAACTACTTACTCTTTTCAGCCCAACGGGCAGACATTAGTAATAATCTAGAAGATACACAGACACAGGCATCTCATCTTCATCGTTTTTGGACTATTGCTCCATAGTACTGAGTAAGCTTTAAGTAGCATACCCCTCGGCATTGTTACAGCCCGGGCGGGTCATTACTAAGGCCTTCTTTAATTAGAAGAGAAATCACTTGGTGTTTTTATCGATTTGCGAGACAATAAAATATCCAGTGATTACCAGTAATATTGTGGAATTGCTTCTGTTTCTTTCAAACAGGACAAAACCCGCGGAGGTAAGGCCATACCTCGGGTACAGTATGATGTCTTTAATTAGGGCCGAGGTGAGTTGAGGGGTTTACAGTACCCCTTCGAAGGCAATTAGAATGCCTGTATTTTATTTTATGAAGATAAAAGTCTAATAAGAGAAGGCCGAACCTGTCACTCGGCCATTATCGCCGTTACTTACCTCCGAATGTGATCCTTGGTACTGGATCGGTCCGACATTGGCTCAAAACATGGGTACAGTGAGTTTGCAGTCAAAGGAGATATAAATGGCTATCTTTATGCTATTTGAGGTTCCGATTATAGCGCTCGCAGTCTGTTTCTTTCTCAATCCTTTGAAAGGTTGTCAGCCGATTTCAAGTCTCGATTATTGACCTTCTAGTGAGGATAGATGTGGTCAATTTGATGGTCTCAATTGATGCTCTACCCTTCACGCGATATCATTTTGCTGGAACCAAAGGTATTTTTCTAATCTCCATATGTGCTAATATTCTTGTCCTTCAGTCCGGATATGCCGTGCCAGTGAGTTCCTCTCGGACTGGGGAGCCCAGATCTACCCTGACAGCTAAAGGCATTACACATCGAGTCAACATATCGGTACCAACATGCAACCTACTTCATACAATCTGACACTTCAAGGATGATAAAGTGAAATTAAGTACCTTGATCGATTGCCGAATTGTATTTCTTTAATTAATGCATGCATGCAATACCCCGCAAAATAGAAATTGACGTCTTGATCTATACTCATATAGGGTAAGAGGCAGCTCGAGGCAACCTGTGAGGATTGACGGACGAATCAAGACCGTTGAAGGAAATCGTCGGAAAGGGTGCCGGGGGTCAAGTGGAAGCCAGACTTGAAGTCAACACCACAGCGCAATTTCACGTAAGCTTACGCATAAGATTGCCTATTTGTCATCCTGTGATGACAGTTGAAAATCTGGGTAAGGGATTGACACCTGCATTCGCGAAGTGGTACTCCGTAGTTCGCCTTGCAACCGAGGCATTGGCCCTGGATTATGCTTGTACAGTGTTGCCGTTAATATGGATGGCAAAGAACTCACAGGCCGAGAAGCTTCACTCATCTACATCACATCCTAGTTTCTGTGGAAAACCGCCAAGCCCAATCGATCGCGGAGATAGGAACCGGAAACCCGCCTTTGCCCCGGGGGACGTCTAGATGGTTGATGAGATTTTAGTTCACTTACTTCCTGGTGGTGAGACAACAACAATTCTGACCTAACCTCATCCAGTTGCAGCAAAGTCCCTCTTTTCTCTGGCGACAAATGCAATCAGTACAAACCCCACAAGGCATTTCCTCTAGCTAGACAAAGCAACAGATTTCCCGTGGTTATGGCACTGTTTCTTGTAGATAGACCCTGAACTAAGGTAGGTGGTATTACCGTCCCGTGTCCCCGCTTCACTGATGGACCCGTGAAACGAAGAGGCGATACCCTGTGTCCGTAGATCACCAACTGGCCAAGATGAGCGGGCGTCCACGACGTTGCACCGCCGCTTTGGTTGGAACGAGCTAGGCATCTCATCGCCCCATGCCGTCATCGACTCCTCCACTTCTTAAACTCAACATTAGACCATTTTCGACATGCCGAACTTCACTGGTGCATCTGTAGAACTACAAAATGGCCGAATCACCGCAAGAAACCGTCGCCAAACATTTGTCTGACCCAGACAGACCACTTCGACCGATACTTACATCTTTAAATGGGGATAATAGCTGGTTGATGTCATTCCCTAGGCCGGAGGAGGAGAGGGCTGCTACAGGGAAGGTCTTCTACCATCTTGCTTTCGAACCATGGCTGAATGGAGCTGCCCATGTTGGACATCCATGGATTGTACACCTTGCTCGTGTTGAAAAGGAGGGAATTTCGACATTTGAAGACCTGGAGACTCTGATTCGCGAGATCGAAAGAGCTGCCTCGGCGCATTTGCCAGCATATGCTCAAGCCCAAGAGTCAACAAGAGAACTCGATGCTGTCCTTCTTGGTTTCTTCTACTCTGACCATCTACATCCACAGACTCTGAAGACATTTCCTCCCGAGATTCCCGTCATAGTAACAGCTCCCGGCGCAGCCATCATCAAGCCGTGGAACCACTTCAAGACCATCAAAATCATCAACAATTTCGATTCCTCGGCGACAACTTGGAACTCACCAGACCTACATCCAGGCGATCCCGTTCCAAGGTGGTTTACACCACTGATGATACTCGGCAAAAGCGAACTGAACTTTGTCCTTGCTGTAATCTGGTCCCATACCGTCAATGGCGAAGAAGTCCACGAAGCAATTCTAGACTCCCCTCATGGTGTACAGCTCGACGCAAAACCCCTCGAAGCATTCCTCGCATCAGAGCCCAAGACAAAGAAACTCGCGATGCTTCACGGCCTTAAAGAGAGTCATACCGGCGGTATCCAAACATGTTATGGCGCAAAAGGTGGTCTTGGACTGCACCGAAAGGTTGGAGGCGTAGAACATTGGGTTTCGACGCACTCTTCTGAGCTGAAATATACAGGGATATTCATGAGGCTTGTTTGGACCACTGATACGCCGAGGACAATTGAATGGGCGCTGGAAGAGGAGAAGAAGGAGCATCCTGATGAGGAGTTGTCTGGACCACCCAACTTCATCAAGGTCCCGAATGGTGCATCGACAGTCTTGACCTGTTGATATTGGAAAGCTGCACGTTTTTTGTCATGCGCCAGACGAGGACCAGCTTGTTTGGGCTAAGTCACTGGGTGACATAAATTGTTTGATTAATGGGCATATGACTACTTGAATACGATATTGTTTGCTACGAAGAGACAAATGCGTGGGGCCCCAAAACTGTTGTCCCTCTCATTGAGATTGAATGGATCTAATCACTTATAAAATATGATGCGTGTGATGGGAATTCGTTGATCTTTCCAGAGGCTGTAGTCCAGTGGAGGCTGGTTCCTGGCGGGGTGGTTAAACAGGGCGGATTGCGCTGGGAAACAGCGGGCTGCCCCTAAATTATAGCGCCCCGTTTCACTTTCTTCCCAACACCACATTCGATCTCAGGGCGCATTCTGACCAGCAGCACATCATGGAGGCCTAACACGAACAAAAAACGGCCGGAGATCTGAAAGAATACTGCCGTAAGGACTTTGATTGCTGTTGGGGCAAGGAGAATTATTCAGGCGGTCATTCAGGCACGGATAGTCAATTGGCAGTCGTGCTTCACAAGAATGTGACCCTAATTTATGTTGATTGAAGATGCGCTCGAGGCACACAAGCACCGTCCCGTAAACGAGGATTCTATCATCGGAGGTTTCAATAGCTCGAAGTTTTATGATCAATTCATGCGTGAGCCTAAGTCTATCATGTGTGCGTTATACGTTCCTCTATGGTCCGGGACAATCTGTCGCTCAATTGATACCGTACATCGTGGACTAATCCTTAATACTCCATCACCAGTTTAACATTATAACAGGTGTCGCAAAAGTTCAACCAAGTTGCCGATCGGGTTGTTGAGTCTGCGCGACGCGTTATCGGGGATTGATGATGCAGATGCGCTGGGCGTGGACACCGCAGTGCTGTCGCTCGTTGTCGCTTCGGTCGCGGAAGCCTTTTCAGGCTTGGTAGCGGATGTTGTCTCTTCGGCCTCAGTCGTAGGCGCAGAAGTCGTCTCCGCGTCGGCAGTAGAGACTTCAGTCGCAGTCGTAACCACAGCGGCTTTGGTCGAGCCCGTCGATTGAGCAGTTGTAGCCGACCTCTTGTCACCCTCATTGCCAGGTAACAAGTTCACACCGAGGTTGAAAACACTGTAGGCATCTTCTCCACCACAGGCATCGTTGGCAAATCCAGGGCAAGGCGTGTCACACTTGTCGTCGTCTACCAGGGCAGATTTGGCCGGGTAGATATCGGCGCAAATGCACTCCACATCCTTGAGTATCGCTACCGTCTTGTTCTGTTTCTGACAGTAGTCGGCGCATGAGCCGACGCTGTTGAAGGTGTTGGATTGTCCCTCAGCGTCCTTGGGGAGGGAACTGAAGCAGCCCTGTGGGGTGACTTGGCCGAGAACAGGGCTTTCAGTGGGACTTTGGAGCGCGTCCCTGGCGGCGACGAGCGAAAGAAGGGAGAGCAACGCGACTTTGGTGAACGCCATGGTCGGGTCGAAATGGAATTGCCTTGGAATCTCTCTGGGAATGAAGAGTCGAGGGCTGACAAGGCGTTGTTTATATCCGTGAATTCACCTCTCCTCGCTCGGTCGGTCGGTGGGGGAGTTAAATTAGATGCGATGGAAGAGTGCCAATCATGACGACCCGCTATCGTCGATGAAACGCGAAGGATCGTGCTTGCCCTGCTCAGCCTTGTGCAACAGTGTCGTAGGCATCACGATGGTCTCATTATGCCAGCTGATTCAGTGGAAGGAAGTCCTTGGCCATAAAACAGAAACACAGCGCACCAGCCAGCGCGTTGCTTCTGTTAGCCTGGAGCAGCGAATGTTAACCCTGACACGACGAAGGAAGATGAAGGGAGATTTGTCGAATCCTTCCATTAAGCTATGACCTCAGCCAAGCGAGAATTTCCCGAACAGTTGCTTTTTAGTGCCTGGAAAGTGAGAGCCGCGGGACCCCGTCTCACTGGTGACATGCCAAATAATGACCCTAGGGGAATAGAATGGACATGAGGCTCTGTCACTGTCTACGAGCAAACTCAATTGCCAAACAAACTTTTGGAGCATTAAACGCTGACAATGTCGTCCCTTATCAAACCAGCTGCCGATGAAGGATCTGAGACATATTAGCGGCTTGCAAGGCCACGAGCGTGGAATGACCAACCACCAACTGTTTTCTCATTTGAGTCTTGAAAATGCCAATTCTGAGCCGCTTGAGCATTAAGCGAGTAGAGTGTAATCAGCAGCTGAGGTGATAGGATGAATAAGAAACCCAGTTCTTTATCGCTTAGTTGATTGGCGGGTTTAGCTCAGTTGGGAGAGCGTCAGACTGAAGCCAAACTTCGGGAATTGTAATCTGAAGGTCATGTGTTCGATCCACATAAACCGCAATCTGTTACATTTTTGTATTCTTGTCATTTTTTGCGTATGCATAAACACAAAATTCCCTGTGATTCTATCAGTAACGTTACCCTTTTCAGTGTCAGTAAGATGCCATAGCTTTTGGTATGGTAGCTGTTCTCGCTTGCGTATGCAATATCGAGCTCCTACCTGTCGTCGATGATGCCGACCAAGTCTCGTGCACTCGCATGCAAATGATGGAAATGTGCCGGGATATCCGTGTCGGGTAACTCTAAACTTAAGCATCTTGCAGCTTGATACGAGCTATCAAGGAGTCATTGAAAGCCGCGTTACACTACAGACGCATCGACTGGAGTGCCACCAATACTTGCGTTTTAGCTGAAGTCTAGCACCAAAGTCCCGATATAAAGTTACCTTATTCAAAGTTCTTCTCCATGAGACCTGATATTGGAACACAAGTGAGATACTGTGTCCCGGACATGCTTATAGCGTAACTCGAAGCTGGAGCTTTCAAGAAAGCATAACCAGACCATGCATGGAGTACAGGTACCCATCTGAAAGAATGGAATTGCCATGATGAATATGGGATAAGCCAAACCGTCGGAGAAGGCACCAATCGATGTAGCCGAAGCCAAATCCAAGCTTGACAAGCCACCCGCAGCTCGCCCTGCCGATCGATGCTTACCCCTCCAAAGATGAAGTCATGATGAACAGCCCTGTCTGACATTGACTCTAGAGCTTCAATTGAGTTCAGTTCATGATGGGCAAATAATTCCATGGACATCCCCAACAAATAAAGTGAGATGGCTACCACCAACGCTTCCTTCGAGCTCAGCATGTAAGGGTCTCCTTTGTCATAAGTGTAGCGCCTCAGCTCCATCGACAGCTGAAAGCTCTTGAACCGTAAGACTGATAAGCTGACAAGGTACCAAGGTAATGTAGCCTGGGCTTGAACTCTAACGCCAAGGCGTCGGAAAATACGATGCACCCATTAAGATGCAATTGACCAATGAAAACAATACAGAATGAGTGCTGCAGACATTGCTCTGCCTAACCTTGAGCTCTCAACCAATTCCCAGCTCCCTGTGGTTTCTTCCTAATGTAAGGAAAGAAAACTAGAAAATATGCTGTTCGCCTGGTGTGAGACGTCCGCTCGCCAACCTGCTTTGAGGCTGTATCTGTTCTTCGGGTGTCCCTTTGCGTGGCCGCCCTCGGGTCATCCCGATTGGCCTGGATATCTCCAGACTTTGCACCCTCGATCTGAGCCGCTGCAGCCATCGAACCTTGAGCTTGAGTTTGAGTCTTGGACGAATAGGGATGTGCGTTACACGTGCGTTTCGCAGTCTTTCCAGCCTCCCAAACGGCGGAGCTCGCGTGGTGGCTCATTCTAGCTCTATTGCCCTTCTGTTCTTGGTGTTTTATTGGACTTTGTGAAGAAGTAGCCACCTATATAAGCTGACGTTCCCCGTGCTTCTTGGCAAATATCCACGAAAGACTGATCACTCATTGCTGGTTATTACTCTTAGACAACTCGGGACTTCATATCACTCTCAAACTTCATCGATACAAACTTACAACCAGTTCTAAAATGAAGTCCTTCTTCCTTTTCACCACTGCCATTCTCTCCTCGTCTGTCTTGGCGCAGTCGAATTCCCCGGCGGGAGGACAGGGCGGCGGCGGCAGCGTCCTTCCTGAATGCGCTGTAAGCCGGCCAGACCACTACTCTCGAGGCTGAACTGACATCTTCGAACAGCAACCTTGTGCCCTAAAGGCAATCCAAGATAGCAAGTGCGGCTCTGAGGATCCCGGTTGCGTCTGCAAAGCTCCGGGGTTCGCTGAATCCTACGTCAGCTGCGTTGGCACCAGCTGCCGCCCTCGTGATGCCGCTGGTAAGTGTCGATACTCTCGTCGACGTAAATTGAGCATGCGCTGATTTCAGTAGCTGCCATCTCCGCTGGCATTAGACTCTGCGAGGCTGCCGGCGTCACTATCACCGGCGTCCCGAGCGCCACGGCTAAGCACAAGGCTCCGGGACCAACGTCCGCGGCACCCGTTGTTCCCGCCCCGCCGGTCGTAAGTCCAGATACTTTAACAACACTTGATGGAGACGCTGATCCGTGTAGGTTCCAACTGCCCCTCCTGTTGTCACTCCAACTGCACCCGCGCCTATTCCTGCTACACCTGTTCCCACTGCTGGTGCCAACTCTCTCAACAATGGAGTCGCGGCTATCGGAATGATTTGGGCTTCCATGATGTTCTTGTTCGCTCTCATGTAAAAGTACCTACATTCATTCACCAAGCAACGATGCTTTGCCAAAACAATAGTTCTAAGTATTGTGAAAAGCACATGGAATTGAATATACAAAAGATTAATGGATTTATACGTACATACGCACAAAAGTATTAATAATTGTTTCTTGAACATGGGTTTACTCCTGCTATTGGGATATAATTGTATTCCATGCGCCCGGACACACGATAGACAGCTTGGCCTTCAAAGTAGCATGATATTTGAGACTTTGCACTCAGCAAACTACCACCTCTGCGAGTTCCAAGTCTTCAAACACCTTGAAAACATGAGTACGGCATGACTTTTATTTGTTGTTATTTATTTTGCACTTTCTGATTGCCCTCCGCCAAGGACATCTCGGTATACCGTATCCATGACAACCACTGGCTGGCACTGTAGGAAGCCAGGCATCCTCATAAACACGACGCAAGCACAGACTTCTTAATGGCAACGATGACTCACAGCCTATGAGATGCAGGCTGTGATGTTACACAGCATCAAGAGTGAGGCTACAGTCACGTGCTTGTGTTGCACAAGCGCGCTACTGCTCATATGAGAGTTCTGCTCTGTTTTGATCTCTCAGCTCTTCTTTTCTCTTCCTCATACCTCGCCATTCACTTCATCCCCTTCACTGACATAGTTCCACTTCTACACATTTGGTGCACTCGCTTCGTCATGGCGCACGCTGAAGAGGCAGCAGCCTCGCCAGCTCAGCCAGCTCAGCCATCTCCGGCTCCAACCCCAACCCCGGCCGCCGACCTTGAGGAGATTGAGCTGCCGGCGAACGTCACTAAAAACCCGAAAGAAATACCGACCATCCGACGCTACATTCAGCGTATTGAAGACGTCGTTGGTCAGAAGCCTTGGGAGTGGTTGGCCGAGTTCGAACCTAAGCAATAGAATCGCAAGATGTTTGGAGACTTGGCCATCCTACTCGAAGACGGCATCAAGGTTTGTGATACGTCTGCAGTCAAGGACAAACTTCGTGAGAGAGCCGCTATACCACAAGGTGGTCAACACAAGGTTCTTCGTGCGTGCGATATCAAGAACGCCAAAGAATTCTTCGGTGCACAGCGGCGCGCAAACCTCACTCGAAGTACGTCAAAGCCTGCTGCTCAGCACCAAAATGAGCAGGAGATTGGAGCTACGGATGATGATGACGACGCCGTGGCCGACGAGTATTCTAGTCGAGGAGGACTCGCAAACCTCTTAGTCGCCATCAATTCTCAGACACTCTCAGATGCCGCTCGTGAGCACGAGGCCACTGCTGATAGTATCGTCGCCGTCACTCACGACGAAAACACCATCACACCGGCCGCGTCCAATTCACCTGAAGAGGCTCCTGCAACACCTTCTACCATCCCTTGTCCACCTGCAAACAAGCGAGACCGTGCTATCTCGACGACGTCCGTCAATCCTTCCAACAAACGTGCCTGCAACCAGGCGGTGTCATCTCTGCGACCTCTTCAGCCAGCCACTCTTACATTTCCTACGATGACTCATCCGCACAATGTAAGCTGCCACTTCTTGCCTGCCACAGAAACTTTTCTAATAGAATGATAGTATGACGACCGCCCCCCGGGGATTCAGGCCACCGACGTCTTTCATCATCACCTAGAGATGCATGTGCAAGAGTTGCGCATGCAACACGAGCAATGCCTTAACGTCTTGGAGCTTCAACAGCACCACATAAACCACGAGCTTGAGATCCACCAGCCCTGCCTCGAGGCATATCGAGCCGCACAAGAATATTCCCTCCAAGCCGAGGCCAAGGTCGAAAGCCTTCGAAAGGACAACGAAACACTCAGCGCCTGCCTCAAGAACCTCGCCGACTCGCAGAAACTCTGTACACCATCCTCCACTGGGAACTTCGAGGCCGTGGAGCAACACGTGGTGGCTCAGTTGGCCACCAATGCCAGCGCTCTCCAGGCAGCTGAGGCGGAACTTGGTGCGGCTCACTTGGCATGCCGTCAGACAGAGGAGGCTGCGCGCCCTGCTCTGGAGTTCATGAACAATGAGACGCCCCAGCTCGAGGAGAAGAAGGCAGCTGCTGACAGACTCGGCACAACTGTCAAGTACACGGAGTTCCTTCAACTTTTGGTCAGAACTAGTCCTTCGGCCATTGCAACTCTTGACAATCTACTCCAGGAGAAGGGCTCGTCACTCGAAGATCTCCGTGAGGCGATTGAGCAGCATTATCAGCTCGCCCGGGTTGATGGTCAGCAGACAGATGTACCCATGGTCTGAGTGTTGAGTCACCAGTCGCATTTCTCGCAAGTGGCGAGCGAAGCTCGATATCCCGTTAAAGGTCAAGGAAGAAGATGCTACTGGGACTGTGGTTCTCAGCGGACTCACGTTGTGTCACATGTCGACAAGGATATGTTCAGTTTCACATCAGGGACACTGTTCTGGAGCATAGGGTTGTCGTCTCTTTTTGGTATGTTTGAGTTAATGCGTCTGCGTCCCAGTGACGGATGAGATTTGAGAGGAAGGAATGCTCGATAGCCAGGATTCAGGACCAAGGTTGGTATATTGGTGCCTGCTCAAGTTACTTTCGGCCACAATGATAGTTAATCAGAGAGAAGCTATATGCTTTTGTACAGGTACCATAAAATACGAAATATTAACGCTAATACGATACAATGCTCTCGTGCCTTTCAAACCTCTCAGTACATGTATCTGTATTCTGTACTCACTGGAACCAAGACATGGCTTGTGTCTAGAGCCGTGAAGATGGTGTTCTATTGGGATCCAACTCCTCCTTCGCCTTCTCCCTCAGTTCTCGTCTCAAGATCTTGCCGGACTGAAAGCAAAAGGTTAGCGACACGACACGAAGCTTATAGGTACCACTTACCGGATTCTTAGGGATCATATCTACGAAAGAGACACCGCCCTTGAGACGCTTATACTTTGCAACCCTAGCCTCCATCCAATCAATGATCTGCTGCTCGGTGATTTGTGATCCAGGGACCTTGACGAGATACGCGCGAGGGACCTCATCGCCTTCATATGGGACGCCAACGACTGCGGCATCTGCAATCTCGGGATGATCCAAGAGCACGGCTTCTAGTTCTGCTGGCGCAACCTGGTTGCCCTTGACTTTGATCAACTCCTTGATTCGGTCGACAATATGGAAGATGGCTCCAGGCTTAAAGGACTCGACGAATGCGATGTCGCCTGTTTTCAACCACCTCGTACCATTCTCATCAACATGAATTGTTGAAGCTGTAGCACTGGGATTCTTCCAATATCCCTTCATCAACGTAGGTCCCGTGACCCAAAGCTCACCTCGCTCACCAGGCTTCGTCACCAGAGTCTTGCCATCCAAATGCATGAGCCTTGCCGAGTAGTTCGGCGCCAATTCTCCGACTGCAGAAGGATCGCACACGACCCGAGGGTCCCAGGTCATACTGGTGCAGGTAACCTCTGTCATACCCCAACCTTGCTTGACATTGACGCTTCCATCAGCCCACAGCTTCTCGACACTCGTGGCAACTTCTTTACTCAAAGGCGCAGCGCCAGATCCGAGGCGCTCGACACTGGTGATGTCGTATTTCTTGACGAGAGGATGCTTTGACAGGTAGACGAGAATGGGAGGGACACAGAGCAGGCTTGTGATGCGGAAGCGTTGGATATGCTGTAGCATCTTCTCGAAGTCAAAGGCTGGCATGATGTATGCAGGGATGTTTAGATGGGGATAGATGGAGATGAAATATGTTTGCGCATAGGCGTGATACATGGGGAGAAAGGCGAGGCCCTTGGTGCGCTTTTGGAGCTCGGGGTCAGGCTCTAGATCGGAAATAAGGACAACACCTAAGCCATTGGCAACGTACGAGGTATGAGTGATCTCAACGCCTTTCGGGACGCCCGTTGTGCCGCTGCTGTAGTTGAGACAGCAGCCTGTTGTCTCTGGATCTGTGGGTTCTGTCCATTCCCATTTCTTAGCTTGTGCTTGGTTATCAGCTACAAGATCAGTCCACATGCGAAGACCATCCTTCGCAATTGAGGCTGCAATCGGTGTTGTTCCAACAGGCGGGAGCACAGACGGATCGATAACAAAGATGTTCTCCTTTGGAAGGCCGACCGTCTCAGCAGCCTCCAAAGCGGTAGGTAGTTGGTTCGCAACAACAAACATATGCGTGCTCTCAGAGTTTTTGAGTTGATAAGCAAGCTCTCGTGGTGTGAAGGCGGGATTCGCACCGGTAAACATTGCACCGCTCATCAAGATGCCGAGGAAGACGCATGGGAAGTAAATGTTGTTGGAAGAAAACATCAGCACTCTGTTTCCCGGCTGCAGACCGGCCTTCTTGAGACCGAGGGCAACTTGTTTGGAGAGAAGTCGGAATTGCTCCTTTGTGAGAAAGTGCGTGTCTGGACGGTCTGCGTCGATGAGGATGGGCTTATCGCCCTCCTCCATGGGCTCAGAGGCTGAACCAAAGACCCATTGCTGCAGGGAGCATTTTGGGATAGGCTTGGACCATCGTGAATGAAGAGCCATGTTGAATAGAGATATCAGACAAACTTGAGAACAAAACAAACAGATTTCACAGTCATTCAAGGGAGGTCAGGCATGGAAGGAGGAGAACAGCAGATCAATTACAGGCTATTTAACACAATTCCCCGGCCTACAGCAAGCTGAACAGCGAATCCGGGGTAGACCAAGCTATTTCGACCGCCAAATGATGAATTCCCCATGGCAAATCCGTGTGGGGTAGCAACCAATCTTTCCTCCTTTGGGCACTGCAACCCCGCGTTTCGACCCTCGGCTCGCTTGCGACGATCAAGTATTCGAGAGAAAAAAGCCGAGGCACGATCTGGTGGACGGATTGAGAGATAGCTTGGAATTTTGGGAGACGGCCGCGGGTTCCTTGATCCGAAGAAAAGGTGGGGGAGGTTGAGTGAGGAGGGTTAGGTTTGCGAGATGATGATGAGACGGAAGTGAGGGTTCGGTGATTCGGTCAATCTTTGAGTTTCGGTGTTTTCCAATGGATGTAACATGGCAACAAAGTCAATCTGAAGGATTTGGTTCTGAGTGGTTGGACAAGAAGGTTCACGGCTCAAAGTGGTAATGAATTGAAGAGTGTGTATCACGCTGACTCAGGCTTGATCAAGGATTATATAGTAAAGACCAGTGACATGTAACACAAGCAATCTCACTCTTGTCAATCGCTCATCCTTCTGAACAACCGCCGTCACCGCGATTTGGGAGTCATCCGTGCGCTCTCATTCACCCAACATCTTCTGTCTCGGCTAAGTCGCGAAACGAAAGTCGAGTCTGCATATAAATCAGTAAGTTGTAGCATTTCCCTACGCAGGCGAACAGAAACTCACCGCTTATTACCCTTATCGGTCGTGGTAGTCCTGTAATGATGCTGCTCCTCTGGGGTCATGGCGTCCCATTTCTTGGCCTTCTGGTTGTTTCTCCACCGATAGTAAAAGAAGGTTCCGGGATATTGAACGAGCTGTGAAAATGTGAGTCTGGCTTCATCATTTACCAAGGCGATGAATAATACTTACACACATCCATACACAAATCACGAGTAGACCTGTATTGGCTTTGAAGTATCTTGGCGAGTCGCTTGGCTGATAGACTACGACTTGTCAGCGACTCAGCTCACAGGAGGCCGGCCATAGGAACTTACTGTTTGCACCGATCATTCCACTGACTTGAACCCACATATTGTAGAGTCTATATCTTGTCAGAACGATAGATATCAGGAGAGTGAGGAACCTTACGATGCTGAGACTGTTCTGTTCTGCACAGACCCTGCATTTCTGCTCGTCCACGCGACTTGGATGGGATGGGTGCTGGTACTGTCAGAAAAACGCGTTCCGTTGAGACAAAAGATACTTACTACGGAAAAGACAGAAGCACGGTCGAGATAGCAAAGTATGCCCAAGGCCCGATCGGGTCAGGCAAGGTGATCAGTGCCACGAAGCATGGGAGCAACCAGGCATCCTCTGCCATTGAGACAAAGCTTCGGTTGTTGACGAGTTCACTGAAGGCTGTGATCGCAAGCATCGTGATACAAGAGCCGACGATATATGGAATGGATAGAAGGTTGGTCTCGATGACGTTGAAGCCCAGTCCACGGAAGGATAACGTGAGATATTGGTTGACGGGGTACTTTGGCAGACCAAAGAGAAGACCGAGAGCGTAGAGAGGCCACATATCGTAGTCCTTGGTGCATTCCCAGATTTGGCGGACGGATAGACCTTGTCGGTTGTACATGCCTCCCTTCTGAGGGTCGTCGCGGATAACTATTACCTGTCAGCAGTTGATACGATTATTGGTCAGTACGCTACTTACCAGAGTTGACAATGATCTTCTGTTCGTGCTCCGTGAAGTAACCCTTTGGGTTCCACCAACTCTTGGTCCTTGCTGGCGACTGCGGCATCAGGAAGAAGGATGCGACGCCGATCAGGACTACGACTCCGTTAGCAGGGCGACTTTCATGAAACGAGATATCAACGTACAGGTGAACGCTCCTTCGATGAGAAAAAGCCATCTCCAACCTTCGTATCCCAGCATTCCACGCATCGAGAGCATACCGACAGCAGCAAAACCAACTCCGATATCGACTGTGACTTGTCAGCTTATAGATATTTTAGCACTGAGACTATTACCTACCGAGTTGAGAAGACATCCAGAACCAAGCTAGTCGTATCGGGAGCTACGAAAGTCAGTAAGCCTTTTCGTGGTTCCCATCGAATTTAGGCATACTCTTGTGCCAGTGTACCAGTAGCTGAGGTAAAGAATCGTGTCGCTGTTCTTGTTAGGTTTGTTTCAGGAGACTATGGCGAGGATACCTACGGGATAAAGCCGCCTTGGAATGTTGCACTAGAGACATTAGCAAGAGATCCGGTCATTGATTCTCAGAGAACTCACATGAGATATCTTGTAGCAAGGAATGATGCGCGGCCCTTCAAGAAGAACTGCATCGCCGAGATAAGACTGAAAATGCAAAGCTGGATGGGAATCCACATATCTGGGCCAATTCTACAGCAAGATTAGGATCGAGACAAACGAGAAGTTTCCAGTGGGCTTACCTTTTCGAGATCAGCTGCGAGGGCAACTCAGCAACAAGGAAGCCAACTCGCGAGATCGTTTGTCCAATATTCTGCCTCCGTCAGCGTTGTGTCTCCCATCTGCTGGGTGAACTCACGTAGTCTGCGTGTGTAATGCCCAAATCGTCAAGCATGTTGTCCGATACCGCGTTCTGGATGTTGTTCCTATCAATGTTCAACGCTGCGAACATGATGCACATCCAGACCTTCAAAGGTCAGCCTCCGATACCACTGTAAAACTGTATTTGCGCCTACCATGATCTTCCAGTCAACCTTGTGGCGAACAGCATTCTCCTCACGCCACGTCCAGCGGAAGTTGGGATCAAAAGCCGACCAGTTCTCCCACTGCGGGTGGATATACAGTTCTTTGTATCGTTCGATGTCGGGAGAGTCCCAGATACTCGGCTGCGTCGCGACCTTTCTGCGGGTCAGTCTCCCTCTCCATAAAGAATTATCACTCTGTTCCGTACCGCGTCGAGATCGTAGGTTTCGTTTCTTCGAGGCCTTCTTATTCGCAGAAATCGTAGGATCGCATCTCCCATTGCCGCTTCCATGCGCTGTCCCTGCTGAGCAGCCAGGGCCGGTGCAGTTGGAGGCACTGAGTCACTTGGATATCCATCGTTTTCCGCTTTGCTTTTACCTTTGACACTTCCGTTGTCAGAAGGAGAGTCTGATACTCCTGAGGATGGGACGACGGTAGGCTGATGATGCGACATAGTGCAATCGTTTCCTAGAACGAATCTTGATATAATACAGCGCGCACGAACACTACAAGAACGCGAGAAAGCGGTCGCATCACTGCTACTTAAACAACTGCCAACTTTTGATGCAACCCTGTGAGATTTGAGCCCCAAATAATAAATTGGGGGTCAGCCATTGCGAGATCAACGTGCACCACCGCTTCGATACCCAAGTGGTTCTATGCGAGTAATATCAATGGAAGAACTGCCTATACTAGTCAATAGGAGACATGCTTCCGACGAAAAATGGTCGATCTTCCGAGGAAATGTAAGAATTTTAAAGAACTGTTACATCAGGATCCATCGCCACTGACTTTGTTGCTTGCAACATCGATTAGCAATATGCGGATCCAATGTCGTGATCGTTTCAAAAATGTCATCACGACAACTATGGGGCCACCCTTGGCTTAAGCTTAGAAACAAGTTTATAAACAACATAGATGTTTAAATATCATTAGATACAGGAAATGAACAATATGTTTGCTGGTGATTCAATTTCTCAGACCATAGCAACATCCAGATCTTGATTGCCCACGTTTCTCTTTTGCAGAGGAAGTCAGCAGGACAATAAGATACCAAGATTTACACCGGCCAACTTCTGTAGACTATGAAAATTGTATCTTCTGGGTATAAAGTTTGCCGATATCTCGGCGAACCCTGGTGCGGACAAAGAAGATGGGGTGGACTAGACAAGGCTCGTGTGTGAGGCGCGTGATGTGAACCATCAGCTGTTAAGGGGAGGAAAGAAAATACAGGACATTAATCCTAAATAATAAAAAGACTTAGATAATATAGCCTAAGTTTAGAATAACTTTTACTAAGTTTATTTTAGTATCTTATAGTAAGGTTTACTATTTTCTTGCCCCCCGAGGGCTGTATGGTCTATTAACTCAAAATAACACTCTTATCAAAGTCGGTCCGGGCAGTATACTAGACAAGGCCCAGTCATGTCGTACCGTATCATAGACGACCCGGACCTATGGGCTATTTTTTCGGACGATCATTAAATGTTTGATGCTTTGTCATTATATACACATTACTTTTGGCCACTCTTGTTACCACCGCCCTCTTGCTTATTCCATCCCGGAATTAGTTCATTGTCAGCCTCTCCCTCATCGTCGCTTGCATCCCTATTCTTCCTCACCCTCCTCGCCGCTCGCCGTCCTACTACCGGAAGTTTCTCAACACCAAGATCCTTTGCCGACTGCGGCAGCAGTTTGGGGTCGAGCAGTCCTGCTTGGACTAATACGCTAGCTTGATCCCAGTAGACATGCTCTTGGTACAGCCTTCCACCTCTAACTGCCACAATACTCACCATGAGGATTTCAATCTTCTTATTTGTAGGTGGAACTCCAGGGAGCATCCATTGGACTTGCTCGGTATGCTTGAACTGAACGTGCATTTCGTCTACAACGCGATCAACTCCAATAGTACGTGATAACAGTGTGATTTTTAGTGACGGTGGAGTTGTGAATGATTCGGAGTAGAAGCGCTTCAGCTCAGCTGCGCCAGTTGCACCGGTCAAAGTTGGCATGTAAGTGACGTGAGGGGTCTTGTGCGTGGTGAAAGTGGACAATGCTTGACCGAGGTTCTTTGAAAAGAATTTACCTGTCGAAAGTCAGTTTTATTCAATAATTTCCCTTGCGAGGGAGGTGACGGCGACTTACTCTGCAAGTTATGCTCCAGAACAAGCTCTAGATCTGGGTTGATGCCAAACACCTTCCTAGCCGCAGCCAAGCTTCGACTCCAAGCTAGCTCCGCGGAAACACCATCATACTCATCCAGGTCATGCTCAGCAAAGCCAGGCTCGGCTTCATATATGTAACTAGGATACGCGAGGTCAAGCTTTCCGCCAGTGCCCATGCCGCTCTGGATTTTGGTGCGTCTCACGCGTTTCTTGCCTTGGATACCAACCATTTGAGATTGCTTGACAACGCCGACTTCTTCGCCTGCTGCTAGATGAACAAGGGCGCTAATACTGCTGGGGAATTTCCCATTGGTGTCAGGAATGCGAGTTGGGTAGTAAGCGATGAGAAGGCCGAGCTTGAATTCGGGATTGTTGTCGAGAATGTGAAAGTGCTCGAGACAGATAGCTGCTGCGTCGTCGTAGGCTTTTACCTGTCACTATTGATTCAACAGTCTGGGGTGTGTATAAACTTACCGACAATTCCGAACTTTTCACAAGGACCCAAGTTTTCCCTGCTCAGCGACTTGATCTTCTTCAGATATCCGTCACCGCAGCTCTCCATTGAGATATACTCTACGTCAAAGCCCTCATCTCTCCACTCAGCTAGAGTGACCTCGTCAAAATCGTCATTTTCACCGGTTATGTAAAGTTTTGGGGGATTGCGCGGGAAATCGCCCGAGAGAAAGTTCTGGTCTCTGTGATTGGTCCTGTTGTCTGAGATGATCTGGACGTTGCGCCCCTCAGCCTCTGGGACGGCGGATTTGATGAGATTTGGAATGTTGATGTTCATATTGGCAATTCTTTGAACTAACAATTTACAGAAGTTGAGAGGTCAGAGGATGCCAATTACCTGATATATTCTTGTCCACTTCCAACTTCCAAGTTTCAGATCAATCGGTTGACCCTGTTTGATCGTGATGATGATGTCAGACCAGTACGTGTTGCAGCTTACTCATCGGATCCTGCACTATGATTTGACCATGATGAAGTTTCAATTACCCTGCAGTTCCTCATCTTTCACTGCTTTTTGAACATTCGAACATTGAAAAGAATTAATTTTACTGGCAATAAACATGCTGAGAAATGTCAATTAAGATCCTTGGTTCAATCGACTGGGCTACTATATTGGGAGCTAAGCCTCAGGGAGCAAGAAAACACCGGACCTCAATATAAGGTATTTAAATAAACTCAGCAAAACATATCCCAAACTTAAGGTAGTTTACCTAAGTATTTTTATCATTCAGGACTAATGTCCTGAGTTTTCTTTCCTCCCCTAGCTAAGCATGACTGCAAGCGATATATCTTTTGGTAATCTGAGCGTTCTCCCTGGCTTCATAACCCTTACCAGTTGTGAAACGATGTTTTCGCCACGTTGAATTTGGATTGTCTGCTTCCTTTATTCTAAACACTTGATCATATGGTTATATTGAAGTAGCCAGCCGCTTATTGATAATCCATTTAGCTTGGTGTTGACAAAAAGTCAGACGGCGTCAGCACGATCCGGATAAAACAATCAGTGCTTACAAAAAAAGCCTCAAGACAATATGTGCACCCTGTAGATGTACACGTGAGACATGCTAATATCACTATTCAGAAGTTGTAATACTACATTAACCTCAGCTGACCACCACTTAGCTATCCTCCAGGATACCCAGCCTTAACAGTTATGCTGTCACAAAAACGAAGCTATTTATGAGGGAGTTGGTCGAATCGAGAGTCGTGCTTAGCGAGCAGTGTCCAAATAACGTTGAAAGTGATCAGGTATCCATGCACTGCTTATTTTATGCCTGGCGAATGCGGCGGTTAGTGCGAGTGCGAGTGCGACGCTGCAAATAACGTAATACTTCAATGCAGCCGGATTACATGGTGTGATGCCTAACAAACAATTGACGGATTACGTTCAGACTACTTAAGATGCCCTGTAAACCTCGCAAGTCTGTAAATGACGCTAAGAAATTACTAAGAGGCTCTGAGTGGCCATGGCTGATACCATCATGAATCCTCGAGAGGCAATGTCAGTATAACGAACAAAGCAAGAAGATAAAGGCCACTAACTATAACAGACACGAGGAGAAAACTAAGCCCTCAATCCATGCTTCTTCTGGAGAGGCTGAGACTAAGGAGAAATCCGATGCGCCGGCGGATCTTGAGGCAGCTGTCCGTCAAGATGAGACTGCCGAGGGAGAATCGGTACACGATGAGGATGTCTATCTCCATGGATTACCATTGGTACTGATGACACTTTCCCTGATGGTCGGTGTATTGATGATTGCTCTGGATAACAGTATCATTGGCAAGAAATTCATTTCTGTATTCTTGGACTCCTGCTGACTGGCTGAAGCTACTGCTATACCAAAGATTACTAGCAAATTCGACAGTCTCGGTGACGTTGGTAAGCTACACCTATCTATTCGAGAAACCCTTTTGATAGTCTTTCGGCAGCCTGGTATGCATCGGCCTACCTCCTTACCCAAATGTCCTTCCAACCTACCTTCGGCAAGATCTATACGATTTTCAATCTCAAATGGGTATACTTGATCTCCTCCATAATCTTCGAAGGAGGTTCCATTCTTTGCGCCGCAGCACCGAGTTCAGCAGCCTTCATCATCGGTAGGGCCATTGCTGGACTCGGTGCAGCGGGTATCTTCTGCGGCGCCATGATTATCATATCCAAGATTGTGGAGATGAGAAAAAGACCGTTGCTGCTAGCCATCATATCCAGTATGTATGGTATTGCTTCAGTGATTGGCCCTTCACTTGGTGGTGCTTTTACTCATTCTAAACAACTCACTTGGAGATTCTGTTTCTGGATCAATTTGCGTGAGTTACTCCTCCGACAAAACCATGTCAGTGCTCATTAATGGTGAAGCTCTGGGTGCCGTGATGGCTCTCATAATCTGCTTTTACTATCCCCTCTCACTCGGTGAAGCTCCAGATAGCGACCATGCTCTCAAGGAGAAGATACTTGGCCTCGGGCTCAAAAGCGCAGTGATTCTTGCAGGAGCTCTGATATGCCTCTTCCTTGCTCTTCAATGGGGAGGCACCAAACATTCTTGGTCCGATTCGCGCGTATGGGGCTGTTTGGTTGGGTTTGGTCTTCTTCTGGCACTCTTCGTGTATATACAAATGCGGCAAGGAGAAGCGTAAGTCCCCTTTTCGAGCCAAGTGCCGGTTGTCTGACTTCGTTGCCTCTGACTCGTATAGCGCCTTGATCCGCCCTCGCATCATCTCACAGAGATCCGTCTTCCTTGGATGCCTATTCTCTGCGCTGTACCAAGGAGTTATGACCACGCAGAGTTACCATCTGCCGTTCTACTTCCAAGCTGTCAAAGGAGTGGACCCCCAAACATCTGGTGTTGACATTCTTCCCCACGGAATTACCGTCACGATAGCTACCCTTATTACCGGCTCTATTATCACCTGGCTAGGATACTACGTACCGTTCATGTGGGCCGGCTCAGCCATCTTCACAACTGGTGCAGGTCTGCTGTACACGATCTCGCAAAACACACCAACGGCGCAATGGTTCGGCTACGAAGTTCTAGCTGGGGCTGGCTTTGGTATAGCGATCCAGATCCCAATCTTTGCTGTACAAGTCGTATTGGGTGCGAGTGACATTCCCCTTGGAACAGTGCTGATCATCCTATCCCAAGCCCTGGGAGGTTCAGTGGGTCTGTCCATCTCTCAGAATGTGTTCCAGAACTCTCTCCGCCAAAGGCTAAAGACAATAGCCGACATTGACATCCAAGCCGTTATCGCTGCAGGCGGGACAGATTTGGAACATGTCGTGTCGGCTGACTCTCTCGCCTACGTCAGAGATGCGTTTAGGTATGGTATCTCAAATGCCTTCCTTGTATCGACGGCACTTGGCAGCGTCGCTTTTTTGGCAAGCATCGGAATGGAGCGAAGGAAGATCAAGTCAAAGAAGGAAGGAGGTGAATAAACGACCTCGTGGTCGACCCTTGAAGGCGATGAAGAGGGTGCATAGCGACGGCTATATAGCCGAGCGGGGAAGGATAGGATGAGGCCGATATCAACTATGATGCATAGATAGCACGTATCTCGAGCCCATTAGGATAGAAATCACATGTTTGTTCGGCATTTCTATTGAGAGAAAAGTATGTTTCGTTTCTTTCACCGTTTTCGGTACAGAATTAATCCAGCTGATCTTCATCTCCCCCTGTTGCATCGTTCGGATGATATACCCTTTTTGCTATGTCAACTCCGTAGCGCGACATATCCGCGGACATGATTGGACAATTGACAACTAAAATCAAGGTTTCGTTCGGAATTCCATGCGCTCTTCACGGCACATTCACACATGACCTTATAATTCGGAGATAGTGTACGAATTGGATGCTAGATTCGGTGAGATAAGGTTGATCATGTTATACTGGCTACTAGTTGACTTGTATGGTATAAGAAGATGTAATGGTCATCGTGAAAGCTTATAGGTAAAAGCTTCTATTGAGGCAAAAAATACCGTGTTCTTATTTATTACCTGTGTTTGCAGCCTAAAGCTTAACCTTATAGGTCGCATTTATCCCCATAGGTATGATATAAGACCGCACGGCCCTTCGATGTTTCTATCTTCTCTAGTCGAGGCTCAATTTATACGAAAATGACTCTCGCCAAGGTTGCTTTCACCCTGGCCAACTTGGTGGCCGTGGGTTCAGCTGCGAACAATGTCGCAGATGGGTTTGTTGCTGCACCATACTATCCCGCCCCTTATGGAGGATGGGATGAGGCTTGGGCAGATAGCTATGCCAGAGCTAAGAAGTTGGTCGACTCTATGACGTTGGCTGAAAAGACCAACATCACAGCCGGAACTGGTCTCTTTATGGGTAAGAATCATCGCAAGAGAAACGGAACCTTGTTAACAGCTACTAGGGTACGATTCTTTGTCTCTTACATGACTACGTATACTGACATCACAGACCTTGCAATGGTAATACCGGATCAGCTCATCGCGTTGGCTTTCCTCAACTCTGTCTCAACGACGCTGCCAATGGCGTTCGGCTAGCCGACAACGTAACTGCTTTCCCAGATGGAATCACAGTCGGTGCAACCTTTGACAAGAAACTCATGTATGAACGCGGTGTAGCAATCGGAAAGGAAGCGCGCGGTAAGGGGGTGAACGTCTGGCTTGGCCCTTCTGTTGGTCCTATCGGGCGTAAGCCCAAGGGCGGACGCAACTGGGAAGGCTTTGGAGCAGACCCATCCCTACAAGGCATTGGCGCACGACAGACTATCAAGGGTGTCCAGGAGCAGGGGGTCATTGCTACGGTCAAGCATCTTATTGGAAATGAGCAGGAGATGTATCGACGACAGACTACTGATATTGTATCTCCTGCATACTCTGCCAACATCGGTGAGAGCGGTCGTCATTCCTGATATAACGTGGCTAACCATCATAGATGATCGGACTATGCACGAGTTGTATCTCTGGCCTTTTGCGGAGGCAGTAAAAGTCGGAGTAGGAGCGACGATGACGGCTTATAACCGAGTTGGTCCAGCGATCTACCGCTTCTCACTCACCATGGCTAACACGTGTAGGTCAACGGCACTATATCCAGCGAGCACTCATATCTCATCAACGCCTTGTTGAAAGAGGAGCTGGGCTTCCAAGGCTTCGTCATGACAGACTGGCTCTCTCAGATTACTGGCGTGCAATCAGCCATTGCGGGAATGGACATGAGCATGCCTGGTGATACCATCATCCCTCTGTTTGGCAATTCTCTATGGATGTACGAGCTGACTCGCTCGGCACTCAATGGCTCGGTTCCCATGTCGAGACTGAATGACATGGCGACTCGCATCGTTGCAACCTGGTATCAGTTCGAACAAGACAAGGACTTTCCCCCTCTCAATTTTGATACAAACACATACAACAGAGTCGGTCCTCTGTATCCAGCAGCATGGCCTAACTCGCCCTCGGGGGTTGTCAACCAGTTTGTTCAAGTCCAGGACGACCATGATGTGATCGCCCGACAGATCGCTCAAGACGCCATCACGCTCCTAAAGAACGACGGAAATTTACTTCCACTGAGCACCAAGAGCTCACTCAAGGTCTTTGGCACCGGTGCACAAACCAATCCTGATGGCGCCAATGCCTGCGTCGACCGAAGCTGCAACAAGGGCACACTAGGTCAAGGTTGGGGATCGGGTACAGTTGACTACATGTATCTCGACGACCCCATCGGCGCTATCAAGAAGGAGGCTGCAGATGTGACATTCTACAACACTGACAAGTTTCCAGCTGTTCCGAGCCCTTCCGATGACGATGTCGCCATTGTTTTCGTCACTTCTGATGCGGGTGAGAATCAGTACACCGTCGAGGGTAATAACGGCGATCGGAACGCGGACAAGTTGAACGTTTGGCATGGCGGCGATGCACTTATCAAAGCTGCTGCCGCCAAGTACAAGAATGTTGTGGTTGTCATTCACACTGTCGGGCCTGTCCTCGTCGACCAATGGATTGATCTTCCATCGGTCAAGTCAGTATTGGTCGCGCATCTTCCAGGACAAGAGGCTGGAAAGTCTCTGACCAACATCTTGTTTGGCGACGCGTCGCCTTGCGGCCACTTACCCTATTCCATTACTAAGAAGGAGGACGATATGCCTGAGAGTGTCACCAAGCTCATCGACTCGGGCTTCATCGATGCGCCGCAGGATACTTACAGTGAAGGGCTGTTTATCGACTATCGCTGGCTCAACAAGGAAAAGATCCAACCTCGGTATGCATTTGGCCACGGACTCAGCTACACCAACTTCACGTACACGAATGCGACCATCAAGAGAGGCATCCAGCTAAGCCAGTATCCTCCCAAGCGACCCGCAAAAGGAAAGGTTCTGGAGTATTCGCAGGACATTCCAGACTACCAAGAAGCGGTTAAGCCCAGCAGCTTTAAAACCATCTGGCGCTACCTATACTCTTGGCTCTCCGAATCTGACGCAAAGTCCGCGGCCGCCAAAGCCGAGACATCGAAATACCCTTACCCAGACGGCTACTCCACCGCACAGAAGACGGCTCTCCCCAAGGCGGGCGGTGTTTCAGGCGGCAACCCTGCTCTCTGGGATGAAGCTTATACTCTGTCGGTGGTGGTGACTAACGCAGGTTCCAAATTCTCCGGCAAAGCTTCTGTGCAGGCCTACGTCCAATTTCCGAGCGTTGCCGGATACGAGACTCCTGTCATCCAGCTGCGCGACTTTGAGAAGACCAAGGTTTTGGAGCCTGGCTCGAGTGAAACGGTGCAATTGACTTTGACCAGGAAGGACTTGAGCGTCTGGGATGTCGAGGCTCAGGACTGGCTTGTCCTTGATGGGGAGTTCAAGATTTGGCTGGGGTCTGCCAGCGATAAGTTGGACGCAGTCTGCTTCACTGACGATTTAGGCTGTGAACACGACGTCAAGGGACCAGTATCATACGATTAGTCAATCTGAGGAGGAGCCGAGGTTGCAGTTGCAGCCGGGGGTTGGATTGATTAGCTCTGATCTGTCAAAAACGCGACGCCATGGGCGATCTTCATTTTTTGACCAGGCTGTGCTGCAGCTTAATAGGGGATCGGTTTACGAATTGACCAATAGCAAATATTGTTCTGGCTGGAATTATGAATTGTGCAGTGTCTGTGACTGATTGTCTGTGAGTGTGATTGTCTGTGCATCTTGCGCCCACTTGCCGCGAAGCTTTTTATGTAAACTTTGCACTGAGTTTCAGGTTGGACAAGAAATCCAATCTATTTTAGTGGGATTACCCTGTCGTCATCGTTGTTGCTGCGATAACAAAATAAATTATGGAGCTTTTTGAAACGCACATTTCTCGCGCTTATGTAACGGAGAGTCCACATCTTGCAAATACCGTCTTCTCGTTGGGGGTAGATTCAGTGGAGTATGTCTCAAATCTGGCTGCTAATTTGCGGATCTAGAAGCTAAGCTACTACAGTAAGGTAACGTCTTAGTCTTAGGGCACTAACTAAGGGTTACCTGGCGATCGGGAGCGCGGTCAAGATTGAGCCCCTGTGATCAGAGGCGCCACTTGTTTACTCCGCATCGTGTCGTGTCGTGAAATCGCCCCGTAGTGCGGAACTTTTCGTCGACGGCGCGGTAATTGGAAATTAAGTGGCGGCTGCCTCTCTCTCTCTCTCTTTCTCTCTCATTTCTGCTCTGGGGAGCAGCAGTCAAAGGAAACGTCAGATGTAACCTCGACCCCTTGCACGATTGTCCTCCATTCTCCCGGAATCCTTGGGCCAATCTTCCCCGCCGTAACCGGCGCCTCGGGCTAACTTTTGAGTGTCTTTTTTTGGGGGGTTGAGACGAGAAGAGGGAGGATAAATTCCGCTGACCATTCAGGTTCCTCGTGATGAGATGCTCGAGCTAGCGAATCAACCAACGGTCTCTTAGTGTCTCTCGTTAGGCCGATCACCAGGGTCAGGGGTATCTCGCAGCGGGGTACGCTACTGGGACAATCTTGTCTTGTGGCGAGAACGTGCAAGTGTCTGCTTGGCCAGTCTCGTTACCCAAAATAAGCATTCTTTGCGCCACGAGCAGGGGCTATACGAACCGACTTGCATTCGATGTGCACATCGCATCGCTTCAGTCATTCAATGGATTGATTTCATATGTAATATTGCAGCCTCAAGTTGGCTGCAACAATAAGCACCAAAAGTTCCGTTCCCCCTCACTGTCACTGCAGCGGTGAACTTGGATAACAGGGGAAACCGTATAAGCACGTCGGTTTAAATCACTCAGTCAGTCAGCATCTTTACCTTTTGCTCATGCACGTGAGCTCTCTTCCCTCTTTCTCACGTCATCAGTCTCTCTGCACGCATGCACACGTGTATACGAAACCCCTCTGGGCATCAGGTCAGATCATATCAGTTGGTCACAGTCACAGCCAGACCCAGACTCAGACCCAGACCAAGGCAGACCCGGCCCGCGTAGCCCAACACACTAACTTTCCAAGTACCTACCCCAACATAATAAATGACGATGTACTTACTCTTGGCCTTTGTGGCTGCATCTTCCTGACATCCACTGATTGGTCTCGCTGTTTCAGCTTACAGGGGTCCTACCGTACAATACGCACATTAGCCTGCAGCAAGGTCTTTGCTGTATTCGGGGCTAACGACGGCCAATCTCGTGGTGTGTGAATTATCGAGATGGCAGTTCAGTTCCCTCTTGAAACTAAAACTTGGTGCACATACAGCACAGCACAGCACAGCCTGCTCCAGCCGAACAGTCAGTCTAGTTGAGTTTGCTTCTGATCGTCCGAGCTTCGACGCCTCAACTGAACGGGCCATTGTGACTTGCAGTTCCCGGCACCCGATGACTTTTTCCGCCTGTGCGTCTTTGTTCAGCCCGTCCCTTCATAAAATGCCCAACTCTGTTTTTTTCTGACCCGTCCTGTCCATGTTTAGCAACGCCCGAACAGACAGAATGGGTGTGCACACTGCATCGGGCTGCATATTGTGCACGTCTACTGCATGTACCTATTTAGGGGCGTCGTAAATAAAACCGAAATCAATAAATATGCATCCTCCGTCTCCTAGCCCTTTTCTTCTCCCTCTCCAGCCCGCTCGTTCACTCACTCCCTCTCGTTTCTTCTCTCTTTTTGCCACTCTTGGTTTAGGCTTGTGACGGTCGCTTATCTCTTCTCCAAGATGAAGTCTTTCTACACCTTGGCTTTGTGCCTTGGTGCCTTCTTCAATGCAGCCACTGCCATTCCACCAGAGGAGCAGGGACAACAGCCTGGAAAGTTCGCTGCTGCTCCCCCCGTTGGCTCAAACCCCATTGACCGCAAGGGATGGACAGTCAAGTGTTCCAGCCAGGCTTCGAATTTCCCCTGTGGTAGAGCCATCGATGGTGACAAGAACACCTTCTGGCAGACCCCCTATGGCACAACCAACACGCCGCCTCCTCACACCATCACCATTGACATGAAACAAACCCAGTATGTCAGTGGTCTCCAGATTACACCTCGCCAAGACGGCAACACCCGTAACTGGATTGGTCGCCATGAAGTCTACCTCAGCTCTGACGGTACCAACTGGGGAAAGCCCGTTGCCTTTGGAACCTACTGGGGAGACAAGTACCCCTGGATCACAAACTTTGAGACTCAGCCTGCTCGCTATCTTCGCTTTGTTGCCCTTTCTAACGTGAACTCCGACTATCCTTGGATTGCTATTGCCGACTTTGTTGTCTACAACGCTCTCAAGTACAGCCCTCCTGCTAAGGGTCTTGGAAAATGGGGTCCTACTCTCGACTTCCCCGTCATCCCCGTCGCTGGTGCTGTTGAGCCTGTCTCCGGAAAGGTCGTCATCTGGTCTGCTTACCGATATGATGCTTTCCAGGGCACTACACCCCGTGGTGGCTTCACTCTCACTTCTATCTGGGACCCCAAGACTAACGTCATCTCTAACCGCAATGTTTCCAACAACCATCACGACATGTTCTGCCCTGGTATTTCCATGGATGGTGAGGGACAAATCGTCGTCACAGGCGGCAACGATGCCAAGAAGACTACTATTCTCATGCCTGATGGTAACTGGGTTCCTGGCCCTGACATGCAGATTGCTCGTGGTTATCAATCTTCCGCCACTTGCTCTGACGGCCGTGTTTTCACCATCGGTGGTTCATGGAGCGGCCCTCGTGGCGGCAAGAACGGTGAAATTTACGACCCCAAGGCCAAGACCTGGACCTCCCTTCCCAAGTGTCTCGTCGGCCCCATGCTTACCAAGGACAAGGAGGGTGTCTACAAGGCTGACAACCACGCTTGGCTCTTTGGCTGGAAGAAGAACAGTGTTTTCCAGGCTGGTCCCAGCACAGCCATGAATTGGTACTACACCACCAGGGGGACTCAGGGTGACACCAAGGCTGCTGGTACTCGCCGAAAGAACGGCAGAATCGACCCTGACTCCATGAACGGCAACGTTGCCATGTTCGATGCCCTCAAGGGCAAGATTCTCACCTTTGGCGGTGCTACCAGCTACCAACAAGCTCCTGCCACTGCTAACGCTCACGTTCTCACCATTGACGAGCCTGGTGCCATCGCCCAGACCGCTCTCGTTGGAAACAACGGCGCTGGTATTCACGCCCGTGTCTTCGCTACCTCTGTCATCCTTCCTGACGGAAACGTCTTCATCACTGGTGGTCAATCTTACTCCAACCCTTTCACCGACACCAACGCTCAGCTCGAGCCCGAGATGTTCATTTCCTCCTCCAACACATTCACTAAGCAACAACCCAACACCATTCCCCGCACATATCACAGTATGTCTCTGTTGCTGCCAGATGCTACTGTCTTCAACGGCGGTGGTGGTCTTTGCGGTAGCTGCAAGAGCAACCACTTTGACGCCCAGATTTTCACCCCTCAGTATCTTCTCGATGGCAATGGTAACCTCGCTACCCGACCCAAGATCACTGCTGTTTCGGCTACTACTGCCAAGGTCGGCAGCACCATCACTGTCACTGCCAACAGCGCCATCAAGAGCGCTTCTCTCATCCGATACGGAACTGCGACACATGTTGTCAACACTGATCAGCGCCGCATTCCTTTGGCCCTGACAGGTGCTGGTACCAACAAGTACTCTTTCAAGATTCCCAATGATTCTGGTATTGCCCTCCCCGGCTACTGGATGCTTTTCGTCCTCAACAATGCTGGTGTTCCCAGCGTTGCCAGCACCATTAAGGTCACTAACTGATCTAATGTCTACACTGCGACAAAATGATTTTTTTTGCATTTATAATACTAGCGAGGATAGTACAAGTATCCTAATTCATTATGTATATACTTTGATACCAATTGCAGCTGGATATATTGACACGGACGTCACTTTACTACCTAATACAAATCTCGTGCATGATCTTTGTTTTGGATAACTTCACATGTGACTGTACTTCCCAAAATGGCGATAAACCAATTGCCGAGCTGACCCTCATCATCCTAGCGATGACACTAGAGATAGTAGAACTGTATTCAAATGCCGATAAAGTTTATCTTCAGATCCATGTTAACCTACCTTTGTGATCGGGTCATGCCGTACGTAGTCTGTACAGCCTCGTGAACACGCAACACGAACCAAGAGAAGTCAATATTGTTTTAGGCCGACGTTTGATCCATTGCGCTGGGATATCCCGACATACAAAAAACACGAGATCCCTAAGACATTTGCGTGTTCAGTGACGCTAGTGGCCATTGAGTTTAAATGAACCCGGGAACCAGGTTCACAACGCCCACAATTACAGTTTTGAGGCTTCACGGGTAATGGCTGCGGAAATATTGCACATGACACTATCAGGCGACAGAAATAGATACATTGCGTGTCAATATATGCTGCGGCCCTGTGGCTCACCCGGATGCAAGCCATGTTCGGCATGTACGGGAAAGCACTTCGTTCCTGCAGAGACATGCAGATGGCTTAAGCAGGGTTGGGACGAAGTACGCTCGGACTGTGCGTAAGTTATGCAGCTGCCTGTCATTCATAACTGTGGCACAGACAGGAGGACGCTTCGTAAGACTGAGGACCAGTAAGTGGCTCGTGATAGGTGTCATCAGGATGACAGACGACATGTTCATGCCGATGACATAGCTTCTTTACGAGACAATTAAGACAAATAGCACTGAAACCCACTATTCACAGCTGAAGACGTCCTATTTGTTGAGAATGATCGCGTCATCGTTGCTGACAGCCTCATGGAGTTGTGCCGTTCATGTCTGAGATGACGTTCCGACAGCTGGCGCAAATGACATCAATAGATAATAACAGCGTACAGGTATAAAGCACGTAAGTAAAGTGGCCACATAATTTCCTTATCATACCCATGCCACTGAGCTCCAAAGCGCCTACTCAGGCTTCTTCAACTTCGCCTCCAGCATCGCAGTGCATCCATAGGCAGACGGGTAAATCTTGACCAACTCCAGACCAGCAGCTTCAAAAATCTCTTCGAAGTCGGCTTTCTTCTTCTCCTGGCCTGTCATAGCCAGGAGTGCAAAATCGAGCCAGTACAGGTCAGTGAACTTGTCTTTCTCGACCATGTCAGGAATCAGTTGGTCGCATATAATCAGACGGGAATCGGGCCCCATCGCTGATACGGTGTTCTTGACGAATTCGATGCAGACTGGGGTATAAAAGTCATGAAGGAAGCGGCGCATAAAGTAAATACGGGCGTCTACGAAAGGTCAGTTGTTGCTATAAACCAGAATCGTGGCTACGATGCGCTTGTCGACTCCGGGGGGTCACTTACTCTTGACGGGCTGTGGTGTAAAGGCATCATAAGTCATAAGTTCAAAGTCTGGATAGTCCTTGGGATTCATCGAGTCAATGACACCAGGGAGGTCCTGTAGGATGTACTTTGCGTCAAAGGCATCTCCAATGTCTTTGCGGATGGCGATGCACGATTGACCACGGCCGGCACCGATATCCACCAAGAAAGGTCGTTCAGGATCCTGTGCAACTTCATCTTTGAGCGATGCAAAGGGGAACATTCCAACGACAGGCATCAACTCATCAACAGCAACCATGTTGGCATTCCAAAGCTCACGTCGTTCAGGATCGGGGTCCATTTCAAGCAGCTCATAGTATGACTTTCCAAGATGCTCCTTGCCGACCGAGTAAACAGCAGGGGACTTTGTGAGATCAAAGACATCTTCGGGCTTGTGAGACTTGAGGTAATCAGGAAGATGCATCCAAGCACGACTAAACTCCAACACGATCATGAAGAATGAACCCAAACCTCTTGGGTTCAAAATCCGTGAAAGGTCATTATGAGCATACGCATCAGGCGCTGTCTCGACAAAAACACCATGACTAACAGCAACACGGTAAATGCGTTGAATCACAGTAGTAGCCACATTGGTAATGCGAGCCAGTTCCTCAGCGGCGATGGGACTTCCATCTTCGGGCATGGCGTGGTATGCCCGGATTCCAAGAATGGTATGGAAAGCGCATCCGAGACTGAACTGCTCCATTAGGTGCGTCATCTGATCCATGGGATCCTGGAAAGCTGAGCGAACTGCTTCTGTCTGCTTGAGGACATTTTGGTGGCTGATGGGATCATCCTCGTATGATTCGAGCTGGGCGACTAGTTTCTTTGCCTCTTCGAGGGCCTTTCCAGCTTTGGGATGAACCATTGTCAATAAGTGATATTTCAGAGATATCGAGATGTGGCTTGAAGGATTCAACTGCTGGTCCTGAGTTTGCGGAGATGGCAACTGTCGCCGCATGTTCTGTAGACCATGTGAATAGCATATTCACTTAAGAGTATTCCAGGCGGGGCACCACCCAAAGCCAAGAAAGGACACAGATCATATCAGTCCATGAGCGCTCATTTCCTTACAAGACAGGTTAGCAAGTGGGTATATATCCAGCCGAGGTTCTGTAATCCCGGGTAAAGTGCCTCAACCATGCAGATCACGACCCAATCAGAATATTATATCCGCGATAAACTGGAGTTTGAACTGCGGCACGGCCCAAGTGACGGGAGACTTGGTCCGGTGGCATTTATCGCAGTATCGAGGATGATTATCGCTATGGCGAGATTGTTTCGATATTTGCTCAACTTCTCCTTTTGAGCGTGTCCACTTTGCATGATTCTGATACACAAACGATTGTTATACCAACAGTGTCGTAATGTCGTCTCCTCGTGCCCCCGAAGAAGAAGCTATGCAGCCTGACACTGTGAGCTTATTCCCCGTAGGGCTGGAATCGGACTAATTTATCTAGGCTTTGCAGAATGTCACTGACGATGAGGTTAGTGGGCCTATCGATGCGACTCATCCAAATGGCTCCACTTGCTAACCAACCATCTGATGGAATAGGCTTACGATAATGAGAGTGAACGGTCGTCTTTGACATCTCTGACATCGTCTATTCTACATGGAAAGGTCGAGGGCGGAAGAACCTATGCTGTGTATGGCAAAGAGGGCAAGTCTCCCAGAGCACATCGCTTGACCAGTGCTCACAAACCTCAGAATATGGATTGCCAATGGATGAGGCTGAGCTTGATCGCATCGATATGTGCCATGCTAAATACTGCGCGTTGATTGGAAAGAACCGCTACTTGGCGCCTCTAGAGAAGCCTCAGAGAATTTTGGATCTAGGTTGCGGCACAGGTTCGTGAAGCCTAATTTCTTTGGGTGTGAAAGCATATATCGATCAGGATTACCTGCTGACAATGTTGATCAAAGGGATATGGTCGATCGAAATGGCAGAAGAGTTTCCATCTGCATAAGTGAGTACAGGATCTTGCTGCCGTGGTTACATCGGGTGAGTTGTGACTGACGAGCTCCCAGGTCATTGGAACGGATGTTGCACCGAAACAACCTGACTGGTAAGTGATCGGTGCGATCACAACTGCGAGACTGTCTGAAACTGATGTCTGACAGGGTACCACCAAATTGTCACTTCGAGGTCGACGATATTGAAAGAGAATGGACATGGAAAGAAGATAGCTTTGACTTCGTTTATGCCCGAGATCTTCTCCTAGCGATCCGAGACTGGCCAGCCCTTATTGACCAGACATACACGTAGGTCATGGCTCTTCTCGCAGGCGATACCAATACTAAGTCGACCAGGCATCTTAGAGGAGGCGGATGGGTCGAGTTCCAGGCCATCGTCGGCGTTCTCGGCTGCGACGACGACTCTATTCCCGAAGACAGCTACCTTCGCAAATTCTCAACAATGATGGAGCAGGGCTCTGCCAAGTTTGGAGCCAGTCTGACAGATCCCATGCGATGGAAGGGCTGGCTCGAAGAGCGCGGATATAAAAATGTCACAGAGCGGGTTTTCAAGCTTCCGTTCAACCCATGGCCCAGAGATCCGCGTATGAAGCTTCTTGGGGCTTGGGAGATGGAGAATTTGTTGAGTGGACTTGAAGCCATGGTGACGAGGATGTTTCAGAAAGGTCTTGGATGGACAGATGCTGAAGTCACCGTCTTCCTTGCGTTTTTGAGAAAGGAAATTAAGAATCCAAGGTTGCATGGGTACTGGCCCTAGTAAGTTTCTCCTGAAAAATCGCCGCTTACTCTTAAAGCGCAAGTTGGTTGTCTTGATCATTCTGACATGTATATAGCTATGTTGTTTACGCCCAAAAGCCAAAGGAGGACTGATGAGAGCAAGGCTCAAGTTTCTGTCTACGGTAGAGTCGCTGTGTGCGTTTGAAGACAAGGTATTAGCAAGCATACCATCAATACTACATCTTTGACGAGAAACTCAATTCGATCATTGGCATTCTGTTTATCTGACTCTCGATTACCCTATAGATTAGGTTTGTCATGTCTTGCGAGTCAGGGTCACATCTGACGCTTAGACCTTTCCCCTGTTCCTCGCGTGGCGATCAGGGGTAAGTTGAACTAGACCATTGCCTCACGGACGGGGCCCTCTTTCAAGATTTCTTGGACAAATTCTCTACAAATCTCCTTTCCTCTCCTTTACTTCCATTTGGAATACATTGCTCGAAATTAGGATGAGATTTCGTGACCCGGCACGCCTACGTTTAAGTTTGATTGATGCTCCATCCAGCTCTAGCATAATCCTCCTGCCGTAAGACGTCATTTGATGTCTAACTGAGATCTCTTGAATCCGTGTATGGCTTACTTAGAAATGCCAGAGTGACTGCCAAATCACTGAAGACTCCCGTGACTCACAAAGCATGCGTCTACCTTGAAACAGTTTCTGGCAGATGGACTTCACTGCCCTAGCATGACTCAATCTGGCAACGTGATGAGCCGCACGGTTATACGCCAACGCATACAATTCCCAGGCTCCACATTAATCTATTATGCTTATCCAAAACCCTCATACGGGATGAATGTCGTTTCGGACACCATCCGAGCCATCAAAGGCTGTCCCAGAATCAAGGAAAAGGAGGCATGACAAAATGAAAACGAGATGGAAATGAGCAAAGATTCGCCGTCTATTGCGATATTCCTCTGCACGGGGCGCTTTTGTCATGGGCGCTCAAGTGTGCCCTCAAGATACGGGTGTAATTTAACGCAGTCGACGGTGGATCGGCGTTGCATTGGCGAAAGTGCTATTCCGAAGATCCCGCGTCATAACCATTTCATAAACACTTCCCATCTAAAAGAAACGGCAGAGAATAGTCAATTGAGACTATCGGGTATCGTTTGAAGACTTTGAAATCTGCCATATGTTGCGTTTACTGGAGGATTTATCTGAATGCTGTGTCACAGCCTTACGGATCACAAAGGAAGCTATCCCCAACTCTCTCGAACCCCTGCAGCTCGAACTGGCCGATGATACGCCAGAGTCCCATCGACGTCATCCTTCCAGCAACACAAAACGACGATCTCTGGCGGAAACCAACGTTTTGTTTATTGCGATCGACTCGGCAGTTGGCGATGTTTCATTGCTCCACCATCGCGTGTTTCAACACCAACAATGGAGCCAAACAGAGCAGCGATGAACCATTCCCCCAGTCCATCCCAACTGTCGGTATCCGATGTGCAAAAACGGCCTGAAGATCTAACTCTCGCTTATGCCGTGTAGTATCGTCTCCTATCTAGGGTCCATCATCTGTCTCTGGCTCAAGATGTATATAAGAAACTCCCAAAAGTCAATTTGTCTGGACATTCACCCAACCATCCACTCGCACTTCTCAACCCAGTCACTCTTTTTTTCAAAGCAAAATCTCACCAAGTCACTCTTTATTTACTTGCGCTCTTATTCATCATGAAGTTCAGCCTTTTCTCCCTCGTTGCTCTGGCCACTTCGGCCATGGCTGCTCCTGCTGCTCAGGTTGCTGCTCGTCAGGTCCCAGCTGTCCCAGCTTCTGCCAACGGTGCTGTCAGCCAGGTTGAGAGCATCGCTACCTCTCAGACCGTCACCAAGACAGTTACCAAGAAGATCACTGCTGTCAGCGTTTCCAACACTGGCGGTGTTGTCAAGGTCCTCACCATCGCCGTTGAGCAGGTCAAGAGCCAGACCACCACCATCAGTAAGCCAACCGACTAGAGTTTGGGACATATAGAGGCTAACAACATCTTCAGAGGAGGTCATCACCAAGGTCAAGTCCAACGCCATCTCCAAGGCTGCTGCCATCAAGGTCGTCACTGCCGAAGTCCACTCCCTCAACGTGCTCCTCACCGCCGTTGTCAACCAGCTCAAGGATGTCGTCAGCATCAAGATCAACATTCCCGACGTCAAGGTCATTCTCGGCCTCGTTATCCAGCTTCTGAACGAGCTTGTTGGTGTCGCCAAGGAGGTCCTGAGCATCCTTGGCCTCGACAACGTTATCGGCAGCGCTTTCGAGCTCCTCTTCCAGACCGTCGCCACTCTCCTCGGCCTCGTCACCCAGCTCATCGGCGACATCGTTCCTGGTCTCGTCGATATCCTCTCCAACATCCTCGACACCCTTTCGGGCACTCCTCTTGGACCCATCATCCAGCCCGTCTCCAACATCTTCGACGGCCTCACTGGCTACCTCACCCAGGGCACTGCTTAAGCGACGCGATCAAGATATGAGACCAGGGTATGCCGGATATGCCCCTTAGAAGACAAGACAAGCATAGAGGGAGTTTAGACAGTGGATCTGGTTCAAGTCATGCATAATCTTAGTTAATTCAATGCTGTATATTAATTCATACGACGTCTTTGCCAAAGGAATGTCCATAACTCCGTCTCATGCTGCCATTACCGTCTCAGCCATTAGTCCATTATCATCTCGTGGCCATTAATGCATCATTATTTCTCAACCCATGAAGCAAGTACTCTCAGTTGCAGACCGTCTTGTAGCTGCTGAAGTGAGAAGAAGTCTCGCGACACTGGTCATCCTTGACAGTCTTCTGTCCACGCTTGCAGTTGCTGTCTGTGAAGAGGAGAACTATGTACCAGTCAGTATGTATTAGATGTCTAGGGATGAAGTATCTCCTTACGCTTGCAGCCCTTGGCATGCTCATACTGGCTCACAGACTTGACCTTGTCGGTGAACTTGAAGCATTCATTGAGCTCATCACGATGCGTGGTCAATTCACCAAGGTTTCCGCTGTTGTTGTCGCCTCCGCAGTCCTTGGAGCTCCAAATGCGAGCGGAAATGACGTTGAAGGGAAGATCATTAGAGGCAGGCTCAGCAGCGACGCCCATGGCGAGAGCAGCAGTGGCGATGATGGTAGCAAAATGCATTTTGGTGGTTGAAATGTGAAGATGTGAAAGGGTGAGCTAAAGTGTTGTTTGTAGTGCGGGGTGATTGATGGATTGATGGATTGATGGCTGTTGTTGAGTGATGATGAGAGGTTGGTCTATTGCGGGAATAGAGTCGACTTTAAATACAATTGAGATGGCTTTACAGTACATTCTGCTAACCTTAAAGGCAATAATAGGCCAAAAGAGAAGATCACTACGTCAAGTCTGTGGCTGTAAGTGTCTGATGCTTTTGGAAGTACAGCTGAAAATTGAAGCCTGATACAGAACCAGCCGGGATACGAGCTGCACTGTCAGCGCTAGCAATACAGCAGTGTGAGCCCACTACAGCTCGTATCGTTTCCAGCACCCGGACGGACGGCCAAAACCGATCAAGCAAACGCCTTTTCCAATCATTTTCGCAGAGAATTACCTCCGCTGCTATCAGAGTCGATCAGTGGAACTCGAGGAATATGCAGCAGGCATCATGTGCCGGGGAGGGACTGTGCCGTGTCAACGCGCCATGGCCCTATTGGGACGATCCATGTGATGCTGGTGATGTCAAATACGAGCAGTGACTGTAACCCTCTCGAAGATCTCTCTTACTTGACCTCACAACTCAGCACAGCAAGGCGATGCAAATCTCGTGTATGTATCAAACAGAACCTCAGAACCAGCATTTAGAGTATCCATAAGTCTTATCCTATGCTTATTCATTTCATGACGCGGCCATCTCCATGCCTCCCGATTGATCGCCTCCAAGCGTCGACACCTAAATTTAGTATGTAGTCACGGCTAAAAACTCCGACCCCACGTACGTCGAGATTAGTAGTTTACATCATCGTCCCCCGCATTTCCCGCCGATAATCCGGTTATGATGGATGGAATCTCACGATACTCATCATGCGGGAGCCGGTTCATCCGCTGATTCTGCTTCCACGCGTCACATCGTCAAACACGACGTATATGCAATGCAACATAGACCAAAGTTCTCGAAAGTTGGTCACGCTTCTGTTCGCGTATCACAAATCTTGGCTGCCTTGATCCGTAAGGTTCTGGAACTCCGCTTATTCATATAACCATGTTTGGATAAGCATACGAGCTAGAACTTTTGCTGTTTTATTTTTAACCCTGCGCTTCTATTGACGACGGATTCACAACATCCTCCACCCACTCCGTCTTGAGAAGATTCATGTCTCGTTTGCCTGCAGGGTTATCAGGTGGCACAGACAAGGGCGGCCGATGATGCACTGGCGGTATGCAGTTATCACTCTTTTTCTGGGAACAGTCCATTTCAATACATGATATATAGTGATACAAACGTCTTACAACCTTATCCTCATCTTCACCGTCTTCTGCAGCGCCACCAACCCAGCCATTTTATGCGTTGGGGAGAGCGACCTTGAAAGCTGGCATGTTAGGCTTGCACCTCGTACCAACGTCTGGAAGAGTGCCGTCAACAAAGTAAGCAGCAATAGCATCAAGAGTGCAGTTGGAAGCATGCGATGTGACTCCATGCTGTTGATTGTTAGCTCGAAATCCTCAAACTGATGGGAAAAGAAAGACTCACCCCAACTCCCTCATTAATTAGTAGCCGACTCTCTCTGAAGCGAGAGGAAACTTGCCAAGCATGGTTAAGAGAAGTAATAGGATCGTTTGCGTTGTTGACAACAAGAACTGGGAAGCTCGTGTTGACGTTTCGAAGCGTGTTGGTATCAACGCCCTCAGCAGCGTCGAACTTCCAAGCAGCGCATGCGACATAGTCAGCAGCGATGGCATCTCCAAAGGAGCTTCCAGCGAGATGGGCTTGGTACATAGAGTAGAGGTCCTCAGGGTTGCTGACACGGAACGAAGACTCGGAGCAGGCAATACCCTGGAATGCATTGGTACCAAGGTTCCACTCAGATGTATCCTCCTTGTAGATGCTGAGAGCCTTCTTGTAGTCTCCGTCGAAAGTGTAGGAGAGAATCTCCACCACTGAGGGATAGTTAAACGGGCTTGACAGCAAGTTCATGATACCGTACTTCAACTGCTTCAGGATAGAGTTGCCGGCGTAGGGATAGTCCTTGGAAGAGAGACCATCAGGAAGAGTCTTCAGGTCCTTCAGCTTCTGAAAGGTCTCAACCGTCGCATCTCTCAAATCCTCAACAGTAGTGTTGCTACCAGAGTAGTTGGCCAGCTTGCAATACCTGGTGCCGAGCTCAACACACTCAGTAAACAAATGCACAAGTGACTTCTCAGCATCGTGAGGACCACCAACACCAGTCGACGTGAGGTACGCATCAGCCAAGGAGTTTGAATCAAGGAGAAGACGACCAATGCGATCAGGGAACATAGCAGCGGCGACTTGTCCGAGGATAGTTCCGTAGGAAATGCCCCAGAAGCGAAGCTTACCATCTTCACCGAGAGCATCGACGATCTGCATCATGTCGCGGGCAGTGAAGGCTGTGCTAAGGAAGCGGCCGTGCTCTTGCTGGGTTTCGTAGCAGGACTCAGCAATAGCTTGCATGATCTGCCAGCCTTCGTTCTTCACATATTCCCAGAGATCTGCTTGGGGCAGTGGCTCCAAGTTGCGGCGGGTGAGCTCAGCAGAAGCATTCTTGCCGCACGCAAAGGGGATGGTTCGTCCAACGCCTCTGTGGAGAGTCAGTGCAGCTCAACTCAGTAGACGGGAAAAGCATACCGAGGATCAAATGAGATGATGTTGTGATGACCGCCCATGATGCTAGAAACCGTGTCAGTAACTCTCGATAATGCAATAGAGGCTACTCACTCGCGAAAGTCCTGTCCGAGATAAGCGAGAGTCTCGATGCCAGAAATTCCAGGGCCGCCGGGGTTCCAGAGAACGCTGCCCTTGAAAGGTTCCTTGGTAGCATTGTAGCGGATCAATTGAAGCTCAACTGTCATATCAGACTTTTTATCCGTATAATCCAGCGGGACCTCAATAGTGGCACAATCACCAGCCTTCAGCAGCTCCTTTGCCGCATCAGGAAGATCGAGCTTACAAGGCTCCCACTTTAGCGATGATTCCGCACGAGCAACGAGGGAATCAGCACCATTTGCCGCGGTTGCAAGGCGCGACGCGCCGAGGAGTAGAGGGCCAAGAAGAGACTTCATCTTTGCTCCGACAGATTTTGAATGGCTGACAAGAGGAGTCTGAACAAAGTCCATGAGTTCGCAGTGCACGGATGGGAAATCTCAGCGTGATATAAAGTGATGTGAAGTGGAGGCTGCAGGGGTACAGATCCCAGCGGACGGAGACAGAGACGGAGGCGGAAGCATCCGTCGATCAAGATCCTTGAGATTTAATTTAACAACTGATCCTTTTGATAATCAATCAGCTTTTGTCGTGTCATCATCGGGCAACACCGCGACAAGGACTTGTTGATGTTGTGCAACATCGACAGGCTCCATTCGATGGAACCCCGATGACGACAGTAGATAGAGAAAGCCAATTGAGAATAGAAGTGAATGTCAGTTGTTTATTTGGACGCTCGCAAACTAACAACGAGTGCTAGTTCAATCTGATAAGGCTCGGGACATCGTCCAAATCCTCACGCTAGGTGGGCGGGTTCTGCTAATCTCCCGAGCCTGTCAGCAGAGAAAATTGAAGCGGAAGGATTTCTTGGCGTAAGCGAGGCTCCGACGACCTATCCATTCAGCACGTTCAATTACAATTTTCTGTACATAAAAAGAATGACAAATGCCACGGTCTTTTGTTCATTGTCATGCGGCGATATGACCTCAAGTAAGCAGGACGCCAGCTTAGGGCCAGCCCGAGAGACCAAGAGTTTTACTTGACGCCATCACTGGTGAGTGAACAGCTGCTCAGCCATGGATGTCATGTATCAATCGTAGGTATGCAAGAAAAAAAAGAAAGAAAGAGGGGGAAAACCATAACAATGGGCGCCTGCAAGGGGTCGTGGGGAAGAGAACGAAAAAAGAATGCGGTTTGTGTGGATCGAACACACGACCTTCAGATATCGGTTGATATTGATCGAAGTTTTGACTTCAGTCTGACGCTCTCCCAACTGAGCTAAACCCGCTGACTAATAACTGATAATCTGAGGGCTCAAATTTGAAACTATATTTGCAACGCACATTGCCGGTAGTTAATGAAGCTTCTTGAGATTGTTTAATAGCACCCGCACCCAGCGCTCTCATTTAAGGGACTTTCTTCTTTGACGGCATGGATGTGTGACTCAAAAATATGGTGAGCTCGAGGTAATTGGCTCATCAGGGAGACTCGATTTGTAATCGCTTCCTCTAACCTTCACCCTAGCCTCTATCCATAGGTTCAACCATTGTTCTTACCCAGCCATAGCTCAAGCATCTAGAAGATTTACACTATGAATATGTGATTCGGCGTCATGACCAACCTGGACCCTCAGAGGACCATGCAGATGGCGACCCGGCTTTGCGTCGTGCGACCGTTGAAGCCTCCCATGGCTACACCTCAAAGTACAGGCCATAATGGTTTCTGCATCCCGGATTGAAACCCGCACTGCATCCAGGACATCGGTTGCCGCTCCCAAGATACTCTGAAATTGTTAGTCCCAGGCGACAGTTGCCACATAAGACGGCTAACTCATGCTGCTCTGCCTTGGGCCAGACTTGATTGGGATGTCCTGCCAACTCTTCATGGCAGCTGATACAGCCGTAGTACTCCAAGCAGCATTTGTGCCGGATGGCGATAATGTCAAGATCTGAAGACCAATGGTGACATTGAAGTTTTGGGCTGATGTTCACTCCATGAACAATTGGTGATGCTTGGGCTAGGGATATTGCGGATTCGTGCTGCGGCATTTAATGCGACCGATGAATCTTGTCGAAATTAACGGATGTAGAGGTGAAATGAAAGATACGGATCGTGCAAAGGATAGTCTTGCGCGCTCAAGCGACTTTCATGCACTGAAATCGGGATAACGCGAGCTGAATCGAGAGGATGAGCAAAAGGTTGCAAGGTCGTTGAGAGGGTGCCGTTTCCGGGGACTGTTAGTGGAGCGATAAGAAACGATGCAACTATAGCAGCAAACACAGCTTTATCTTATCGCGCACTATCGCCGGCCTAACAGCTACCGATGTTCGGAGCCAAGGCTTGAACACCAGGTTGAACTCAGCGAAGCGGCCAGACAAAGAAACTTCCAATGTTTCGGGGACATAGAAGGAACATAATGATGTTCACATACTTGTCATGAATAGGGAACACTGTTCAGGCACGCCGTCAGAACATTGAGCCAAAGCATGGTCCAAGGAATAAAGGGTTTCCTGATTGATGTAGACAAACCTCATAATATCCCAGACAAAGACCTGCCATAGTAATAAAAGAACGACAACTCCATGATAGCCACAGTCGTTCATTCCAAACATCCAAGCATCCTGAAATCTTAACATTTTAACAAAAATGATCAAAAACGACCCAACCACACAATACCCAGAACCCAACGATGATGAGGAATGGCCTCTGGGCATGCGGCATTGGGCACTGCCATTCATCCTGTTCCTCATTTACATCAAAATTGTCAGCTATCTCAGCACGTCATATGATAGTGTGTGTACGGAACGAAGCCCCCTACCGATCCAAAGATTCAACGAATGGTCACTAAAACTCGACGATATCAAAATTGATATCCTATATATTACGCAGGAACTAAATGACAAGGAGACCTCACGAACTCTTAACTCAATTTATATACCTGTGGATATAGCCACCAGCCTTCGAGAGCAAAATCAGCAGCTAAAACAAGCTATTGGCTGCAGATTCGACGACGGGGGACTCTTACAAATCGCGAAGGAGAGCGTAGAACGGATGCTTCCAAGCGACCCTGAGAATCCTGTCCTATCCAGAGAGGAGCTGATAGATATCCAAGCCTATATACTATTCAGCCGGTTACAGAAGCTACAAGAGCCCAGGCGAGAGATCTGGACAAAGCTCAGCGGCCAGTTCCGCCAAAAGCTCAGCAAGATCACCCATAGTGTATGCTATGCTTCTACACAACTCGAAAACCTTGCGAGAGAAGCCAAAACGTTCAATAAGCCGATGCTGCGACGATTGCAAAAGGTAAGTGTTGACACATACGTCCTTTGCCAAGAGAGTCGTAGCGATGCTCGGAATCTCAATGAGCTTGTTGATCAGCTTGGTGTTCAACTATCACTTGTTGAGACAACGACAAACAGGGCCAATGGGCTCTTTCGTGATATTTTTGCGACGAAACCAGGTGTGACATCACTATGGAAGTACTGGATAGCTAAAGGGGCGATGACAGAGGAAGAACTTGACAGATACGAGGCCGAACGGATGATGATTGGAAGAAGTGTGTTCAATATGCTGGAAGGGGGCTTTGTTTTACCTGAGCCGGTCTCAAGATGAAGCCTAACCTGGTTGGCCACGGCGGAATGGATGAAGACTTCCGCGTTCCAATCATGTGTTCATTGAGAGGCAATTCCTTAGTTCTACAAATGATTTCACGGCAAGGTGCGGGGATGGAAATATGGTAGTAGTATTAGACATTATAACGGAGAAAGATATCCGGCAGAGTTCCATACATGGTAGTAATTGCACTTATCATTTTACTTATATGCAACACTGTGAATACGCATGCATGTAAGAACCAAGCATCCAATACGGAGTGCCTGTTTCATCGCATCCGAAAAAGGATGAATATAAGCGAATCAAGCCGATATGCAAGTGACTCGATAAGATACGTCATTGGGCACTGCCAATACGTGGGAGTAAAGGCAACTTGCACTTTCACTATCTTGCAGGCGCCTTGATGGCCTATCAAAGCATCCGCCAAGCTCTGTTGGTGGGATGTATTGCAATAATCGCCCATTTCAGCGCTCAGCTCGTGGGCAATGGTACGCAAACAAGACACAGTATGCAATAATAGACGAGCTCTTTACTCGATGGAGCGAAATATGCATATACTTGGTGGTATCAATACACATGAGTCAACGGTCTTTTTACCGTGTGATATGATTCTGCATAGTGTCCTTGCTTCTCTGGGAACTTGTGCATGAAGTCGCTGGGAATGAATTCGACCCCGCAGCTATGAGGCCATTGTGTTGCTTGTTCTTGGTGATTGAAGAGGATGCTGGGGGGCCAATACTTGCCACTCATTGACGGCGACGGATGGCTGGCGGTGACATATAATGGGATAGACAGAGTAAGTAGTGCTATAGCCTGTATTTCGTGTGGCGCTGGATATTGACGTCGAATTAACGTCCAATAGCCTCGTTATGTGTCAAAAGCTCAGGCTTGAACTGCCGGACTCTATAATCTTCACCGGCCCCTTCACCGTACCATACAATAGCTCAGGACAACTTACAAGTTCCCTTTTCCGTTGGGGCACATTGGACGCGCGGTGAAAAGTCATAACGGAGCCTTTAAGCTTGGTAATGATTATATCCATTCCTCGATGGCCACTCTGAAGTCGCAAACACGTCACTGATTGTTACACAAAGGCCGTTGGTGGAGTTTGATCACGCCGCATAATGCAAGTTTGCATCCTATATGCACTGATAGTCACATACGATGATCGCCTTCAACAAGAAACATGAACGCCACAGTTCTAAGGTTGCAAGAAGCATATATGGTGGACGAGACTCGCTTTACGACCCCGCAAGACCACTTTCAATCTCATCTAGCCACACAGTTCTTAGCCAACCATCATGCTGAGCCTCTCAGATTCTCAAGGACTTATACTCTCTGCTACAGCTGTATGTACATTCTATCATCTGCCTAGCACTTACTCAAGTTAACATTGTAGCTTTTGTCGTGGATCATCGGCGTTGTTATCTACAGGCTGTACTTCCATCCTCTGGCCAAATTCCCAGGACCCAAAATAGCTGCATGCAGTGAGGTAAAGTCTTCCTTGTCACACAACTCCCCTCTTAACTAAGGCCTTAAACAGTTTTGGTTCCTGCGCAATTGGGCCAGCGGGTACTATGTTCATAATATCGGCAACCTACACCGTAAGTACGGTGATGTTGTCCGAACTGCCTCCAATGAACTCAGCTTCAGATCTCCGGTCGCACTCAGGGACATTTATAATCATGCCTCCAAAGACCGACCAACGTTCTTGAAGAGTGACACCTTCTATACCGTTGATCCGTCTATTCCCCGCCCTGATATTGTGTTCACTAGAGATCCACAAGATCATCGGCTGCAGCGAAGATCTCTCGCTCATGCTTTTAGTGCAAAGGCCCTGAGGGATAATGAATAGTCTGTCCAGTTTCACGTCAAGTTGCTACTAGAACGGCTCGCGCAAAACGCAGGACCTGGGACTGGAGGAGCGAACATGTCAGAGGTCTTCAACTGGCTAACCTTCGATATTATCGGCAAGTAAACCCTCAGCACTCATAATCAACAAGGCTGACCAGAATTCCCAGGCGATCTGACATTTGGCGAGTCCTTTGACTCGCTGAACCAATGGAGACCCAGCGAATGGGTGACTTGGATCCTTGGGTTCGTCTCTTCGCTCACTTTTCTCCCCTTCATCAACCGCTTCAAGATCCCAATGGCACTGGCCGTGTCTGTGATTCCAAGCTATCTCAAAGAAAAGATCGACATTCATACAACTGAGAAGGTCAAGAAGCGGATCAAAATGGGAAACTCCCGCGACCGTGAAGATTTCTTTGCTTATATCCTCCGGAAAGAAAGTAACAACCTGGATCTTGTTCATTTGCGTGAGCAGGCCAAGGTTCTCATGATCGCGGGATCTGAAACGACAGCAAATCTACTTGCGGCTGCGACTTATTATCTGCTGAAGAACCCTGACAAGTTGGCCTTCAGGCTGAAGTCCGCTCAGTGTTCTCGTCACGAGACGAGATCACGGGTGCTGCTGTAGCTCATCTTCCATACTTGAACGGTGTCATTGAAGAGGGTCTTCGCATCTTCCCTCCAGTCCCATTTGGCCCCCCGCGCGTCTGTACAGGGGCCACTATCGACGGACACTACGTTCCCAAAGGCGTCGTTGTATCCGTCGATGGATTTGCAACGACGCATGATGAGCGCAACTTCACCCGACCAGACGAATTCCTGCCAGAACGATGGATCGGGGAGGGCTTTGGAGATCGAAAAGAAGCTAGTAAACCCTTTTCACTCAGCCCTCGAGGTTGTCTGGGTATCAATCTTGCGTACATGGAGGCGAGGGTAACACTGGCCTCGCTCGCTTGGAAGTACGATTGGGAGCTTGTCAATCAGGATCTCGACTGCCTCGCCAATGTCAAATTGCATCTGATCTGGCAGAAGCCGAAACTCATGGTTCGCTACCACCCACGAGACAAAGTGGCAGTCATTTGAGAGAATCTCAAAGTGCATATAAACGAGGCACCCAATAAGGAGTCATTTGATGCCTTTGGGGGATTCGCTCCTTATAATCTCGACTCACTCCTTCAAGACTATGGTAAGTGACGCGGAAGAGTGATGTTATTATGCACCAGGAAGGTCGTGTTTTGTGCATATCCATAATTGTTATGTAGTTCGGAATAGTTTGTCAATTTGAACGGTTGGACTGAAACACCCCAATGCTAAATTAGCTCGCCTGCCATTCTTTGTGGCGCACCACTTCAGCTGATCGGCGATTATACGGACTTTCGACCACGGAAGGGAAATTCCTCATCGTCAGAGGCGCTTTTAAACTTGGCCGCCCTGTCAGGGGCTTAGCGCCTCAATCGTTGTTGAAGATTGCTGATCTATCACTGAGGCAACATCATGATGTCAAGACTTGAGGCCTCGATTCCCCCTCATCTTGAGCACATACTGGTCACGCTTAGAGTTTAGAAAAAGATGTATGATCGTATTACAATAACTTAATTATGCAGAAATGGTATCAAAACTCGCTAGTCTATGAAAGCACAGCCTTGTCGGCCTTGAGTCTCGCAATCACTGCGGACATATCCACGTCTTGAATGTTCACGCCTTGGTCAATAGCAAGGCACGCAGCAGTAGCAGCACCCTGTCCCATAACCATATACGTAGGCTCCATGCGGATAGCAGAGTAAGCGATGTGAGTAGCGCTCATGGTAACGGGGTTGAGGAAGTTTGTCGCGTCGCTAGGCTTGGGGAGAAGAGCCTGAAGAGGAATGTTGAAGGGGCCGGGAGTAGCGATGTGTACTTTGCCCTCGTCGCGGATCTCTCCGTTGTAGACAATGCGCTCGACTTGGTGAACATCCAAAGAGTATGCACCCATGCCGATGCTGTTGTTTGGTCGAGATGGAGGAGTCTGGATATCGCTCTGGCGCATGGTGTATACTCCGTTCATGCGACGTCCCTCGCGGATATAGATCTCATAAGGCCAGTTGCCATTCTTGGTGTATTCATCCTTGGCGTATCCCCATTCATTAACTCTATCGCGCAGAGACTTGGGAATACGGGGATGGTTGGCCATAGCCCAGAAGAAACCCTGAGTGTAAGACTTGTGTTCAAGGTAGACCTGTCTACGCTGATCATAAGACCAGAGAGCGTAGTTGCCATCATCATCGTAGTTGGCACCGATCATGTCAGTGCTGACTTGACTCTGCGCATTAGAGTCGGTCTTGATGTTGGGCATGAGCTGTGAGGTGAAAGGTGTTCCAGTGTATCCAGATTCGTAGTAACGGAAGAGGAGCTCATAGCGAGACTCGACGTAGTCGGCAGGCTTGGTGAAGGGGATCCTGTTGTTGGTCTGCTTGGTGAGAGTCATGCGGAAGTTGTAAGACTGAAGACGATAGTCATCGCCCTTGCCCTTAAGAGAAACGGCATCCTTGACAACTCGGCCAACACCTTCGATGAGGCCACTGCTTGAATCGCCCTTCTTCTTCCAGGGGTCAACCTTTGAGAGTTGATCAGAGCCGCCGGGTCGGAAACCAGCGGCATCTTCGTTGTAGTCACTGATGCTCTCACGTCCAGTGCTGTATGAGATACCAGCGGCCTCCATGAGGTCACCCTCGTAGCTGGCGTCGATGAACATCTTGCCCTTAAAGACACTTCCCTTGGTAGTTCTGAAAGAGGTGATCTGACCATTCTTCTTGGTCACACCGCTGCTGGATCGATCAATGGGTTGGTTGCGGAAGATGGGAACCTTTCCATCCTTCATCCACTTCTCAAGAATATACTCAGCAACCTTGGGTTCGAAAGTCCACTGAACCTTCTTGCTCTCGTCAATAGCAGGACCGGGCTGAGCTCCAATCTTCCGGGCAATATATTGCGCGCGAGTCTCCTGTGTCCATGGGCTGGTCTTCTGGTAATAGGTATAGACCTTGCCGTAGAACTCTCTGGCAATGCCACCAATGGAGCTTCCCTTCTTAGAGTCTGTCCATCCAAGACCTGATGTTGTCAGACCACCCAGCGTGCTACCGGGGAAGACGATGGCAACACTCTTCTTCATGCGCTTTGTCTGCACAGCAGCTGCTATCGCAGCGACTGTGTTGCCGTAGATGACTACATCATACTGGACATCTGCTCTTTCGGATGGGGCAGCTGAAGCAGTTGTCATGAGGTACGACACCATCAAAATGGTGAAGATGAAGATGAGGAGACGATTCCTCAGTAGAGCTGCCATTTTGGTTAACAAGCGCATATGACCTTGCAGCTTGAAGGTGAGGAAGAGAGTGAAGAGGTAAAGGAGGGAAAAGAAAATAAGGTATTAAGGTAAAATGAGTGGCGTGGAAGTTTGATGGCGGAACAGGACGCCCACGACCAAACAAGGGAAAGATTCAGATGACAATGGTTTTATGAGCGATAGCAGTGACATGCAGTGGCGGGCCAGGGGCAGAGTAGTCTAATCTTGAGCGCAGAATAAGGTAGCGACATCTCGTATTTCTAGGAAAATAAAAGAGGCCAATTTGGGGACCAACAGATTTAACCTCCGGGGTCTAGACCACAAGAGTCTGTTGGTCACATTCTTACCAAGACTGCTCTCGCCGTATTACGGCATGGCCATACCAAAGGAACAAAAAGAAAAAGGCTAGACCCAAGGGAAAGGCATATCGTGCGGTGTGAGCGTGGATCTAGCTGGACACCAAGGGAGAATTGGCTGTGCTGTGCAGTTGTAAATCTTGGCCCCCCTCACTTACCTCGAGACTATTGACAGCACTATGGACACTGGACAAAAAAGAAGCCTCAACTTACAGTAGCCGAAGAGCTTGAATGGATGCGCCCAGACGGGCGAGGGTCTGTGTGTCTGCGCTTCTAAATCGAGGTCATTCCTTGTAAATTGCCATTCGCGCAGCCTCCGTATAAACGACCGCGCAGGCATTGTGTGGCAGCCGGCCAAGATAGGAAAAGGCCGGGCAGCTTGGAGCAAAGCCAAGACAATCGGTTAATTGTTCAGTGAGAGCGAGACTCAAGTCAAGAGGGAGGAGAAGAGCGTGCGTGTGTGTTCATGTTGAGGATTTTCGGCCCTTGTTAGAAATGGGGTTAGTTATGAACCCTTGATTAGCGTCATGGTTCAGGGGTTGTTTATGCAGAGAAGAGGGGGGGAACGGGTTCCGGACTTTCAACTGTTGCGTAGTGAAGCGCTATTTATCCTGAGGTTTTTAGTGCCATCAGCGTGCTACGGTTCCGGCTAAGGTGCCGTTTTGGCGCTGCTGGATCTGAACTCTGATGCGATTTCACAGGGGGTATTCCCGGTACGTACCCTGAAAACCTCGTAAAACTCAATGGCCTCATTTTACGTGCATGGCGACTGTAAACAAGGGACATTCATGAATTATCATTTAATCAGCGGCATATCCGTTCACAATTTTCTCTCTCTGACGACGAGCTAGAACTGTTGGCTCTAGACGGATCACCATTCAATAGTCTCGCTTCCTCTCCAGTCACCTTGGAGGCCATCTCACCACTCATGTACCTACAGTGTCGATCGCTTACCTACAGCAACAGGCCAGCCAACTTCATGATCTCATCTTCGACAATCTCGACCTAGCCTGGACCTGGACCTTGACCTGGCCCTGAGAGCTTTGGTCAGCTTACAGACCCTCTCTTGCTCTGCTATCACAGCAGCCTCGGCATCTGAATGTCACACCCAGCTGGGATTGTCACTGTTGAATCGATAGCCTTCAGGTAGGCCTATTACAGGGCACTTAGCGCCGAATAGCGCTCGTTTGGTGCAGCTGGGTGTGGCTCAGGCTAACGTAATAGAGGCCGACGGTCGCGCACACGCTCAATGTCATATCATCACTAAGCGGCTGCCCTTACCGAAGCGAAGCGCCACATTCTGGTCGCTCGAATTACAAAATCTCGATGAAATGAAGCATGCGATTTCAGTTGTGGACGTGTCGATCAACGCTGCAAACGTTGACCAAAACGTCGTCTTCTTTTTAACCTTTTGTCTACGGTATTGACTTTGTCTAATGACACCGACTCTTCTTGGCAATTGTTCAGCCGCAGCAGTCTTGCACAAAACCGCACAAGGCTAGCTGTACTCTTTATTGTCTGCATTGTTCGAGGCCAGTCTTTTGTGCTGGCTTATCAAATAGTCTGATTTCACATCCCCTGATAGGTCAATGCCCTCTTTGACGTGTACAAACTTGGGTGGCCAATTGACGACCCCATCACACTTTTGCCAGGATTGAGAGCTTGCATTGGTTCCAGTCCAAATCCGGCCAGGCCCCTCATGGTGCTTTTGCTCCTGGGAATCTGCACCTGCAAGGCACAGTCCTCAGGGTCGACATTCCTGGCCGAAGGTGATCGGAGACTCGGGCTAACAATGCTGCGGGTACGGATAAGCTCTACACTCTACGGAGTTGGTGACCTACGAACCTTCAGATACGAGTTTGCGTCTTGGCAGCGTAAGCTTAAACATGATGATCACCACTTAAACTTGCAGAACGAGGTCACCTGCTTTACCACGTCATGCTTAGTTTGTGTGATAAGATCCAGGGAATTGTTTGGTGCCTGTTACGTAGCATTCTAGGCAGACAGTCCCTTTGTGCATGTCGAGATAAGGTACAAGCGAACTGGCCGAAGCGAGTGTGCCAAGATTGATACATCAGCAGATGGATTCACAGCCCTACGCTCCCCAAGATTCGGCTGTTTCCTGTTACAGTAACATACGCCAGTCGCTTCTACTCTAACCGGAGAATTTCTGCACTGCCATCACCTGTTCCGGAAAGTCAGCACGGCTCAATTCTTAACAAGACGCACTATTGATGACCACGTGGGTGTCTAAGACGTGGCTGTGTAGTGAAACAACCTCATATCCGAATTCCCAATGACGATTAGGTTTATCACCTTCATATGCAGCTGTACGGGTGGCTGAATAAGGTTAAAAATGTTACGCTAACGGTTTCAGTTGGTAAAGGGTTATATCCTGTTCACCAGAACAGGCACTTCACAAGGCAGTAAGATTCGAACTACAAAGATGAAATCAGCCTGTTCGTAAACTTTCGGCAATATCCTGTTCAAGCAAATGTTACTCTGTGTATTCCTTGGCGTTTTTTATCAAGAATGCCTGCGCCTTGAGATAATTCCTGGTATCATATGGCTTGATGCGCCCAGCTTGATGAATCTCTGCTGTTGACGATTTTGGCTTGATCGAATGGTGACACATAACTAAAGTCGATTTAGACGGGACCTAGACAACCTGTATACTATTAGATAAGACGATAGAAATACTTTTCAATAGGAGCGCAGCTAAGAAAGTCCTACAGTACGTCGGTTATCAGTATAGCCATCTATACCTTATATAAAGAGAACACTGCTATCAGTATAGGGAAGCAACTACACACATTCAATAATCAGCAATACAGGAAGCACCAATTTATCTTATTCCTTTTTTGATCTCAATTTCTTTTTGGTATTTGCATGATTTCATCTGTAATCCGAGGCCCTAGATACCCACTTTCAGTAAGCCGCATTCATCCTGTAATACATCAGATGACTCCAACATGATAGAGTAGAACTGCAGAAGGCGGTTTCAGCTAGCAACCCTTGACGCCAATAAAACCTCAAAAGCAAAAGCAGCCCGCGAGAATCTCAATGTAGAAAAATTCCATTGTTCATTGCAAGCCTTCCTCGTCAACCTCAACCCTGCTTCGTGGGCCGGGCCAATACAGGGTGTTTGGCGCTCTATCTGCAATGAAATGGATGTGACCGCCAGGTCGCACGAGGTCCTTGAAGATGTATAGCCAGTTAATCGGTCTAATTTCCATACCCTGCCATCTGTATTCAGGATTGTCCTCAAGATAGGCAACCCATGCTTCCTCTCCCCCTTCCTTTTCATTTGGAGTCAGGGTATCATATCTCATTAGACATGGGACACCTAGGAGTATCAGTGTCTTTAGGTTTAGATAGCGCGCCATTTTGTTGATTTGAAAACCGAGCAGTGGCGCCCTGGAATTCGTCATCTGTTGAGTCAGATCAATGCAGAGCGTTTCCAGATTTTGCAGCAGTTCCCACTTGGGAATCAACGGAGACGTCCGAAGGTCCTCTCGATATAGGTTCAGATAGCGGCTCCATCTATTGATCTCACGCACAGTGACTAGATCCCCATGGATCAGATTGAGAGCATACCTAATATCGCCTGGAGAGACGTTGTTCTCTCTGATCATCAGGTGTTTTATCTTTTGGCACGCAAGCTTTTCATCGTCAGGCTGTAGACGATGAGTCAATGCGGTTTGTTCTCTGGTGATACCAGCGAGATGTCGAATATCTTCGTTGCCACCAATCTCAACTGGGACTGTCGCGATGAAACGTCTATCGAGTAAGGCATATCCGATAAAGCGAACGTTGATGAAAATGGCGGGATCATAGTTGGGTGGGAATGTGTGTTTATCCAGATTCAGAACGGGGCTGGCTATGTCTTCGTCCAGACCGAGCTCAGCTACTATCGTACGCTTGGTGAGGTGGCTGATTTCGAGCTCATGTGAATAGTCGTCCGAAGGATCAAAGGGGAGGGCGGGTGTATCTGAAGCCCGGATGACTCCCGCGACGCAACGATGTTGCAGTGGAAGAGCCTCCAGTCTTCCACGTGACAAGGATCCGTCTCTCTGTTTCTCGCCACGGGTATAGATGACCGTGGTATGGTTCTGAAAACCGCCATCACATCGCAGTTGACCCTTAGAAAGATGGTTCACTAGGCAGATTGGAGTTTCTTCGGACTCTTCAATGATCCGAAGGGTGAGTTCGGGAGGAATGAACGGGATGCTTTGACGGGAAGTAGCACCTGTAGACTGAGACATGACGAAGTACTGGGAGAGATTTTGTTGTTATTTTGGTCTGTATATCTCAAGGCCGAGGCTTGGTGAGGAAGTAAAGGTTTTGGTATGCAGAGACTAATGAAGTGGTCGAATGTCGGAAGACTGTTGACTAGTGTAGTCGAGAAAAGGCAAAATTCCAAGTGTTGGTGGACGGAAGACTGTATTTGTATGAGTGAGTCTCAAACGACCGGTATGATGCTGTTCACGACTTGACGCGCGATTGCCAGTGGTTCCGTGTTCAATATCACTGGCGTTCTTGACACTGCCAAACCAAGTTTCACCATGGTATTGCCACTGTCGTCTCAGTGTCACAGCTACTCTTGGGCTGATTTGTTGGGAGATTTACGAACACCTTGCTGCCACTGCAAGCAGAGCGTTAGTATGTCAGTGAATTACATCTGTTCGGCTCGATAAGCCTAATGAACCAGCGTCGTGACTGAGCGTACATCAATATGAACATAAGCTCAACAAGGGCACCTCTCAGCACATACGACCATACCCACTGTTGAGAATTCGGGATCCCGTCCGCTCTCCCATAGACAAGCCAGTGAGGGGCGGACTAGTAGTTGGGTCGGTGATGACCAGCGAATACCCGCTGTTGTATGTTTTTTTTTTGTTTCTGCGTAAAGTCAGAACATGTATGAGATCTTGGTATTTTTATGGCTTGCAAGGTCACATCAAGCCCAGTAAAGAGCAAGTGACTTTGTTCAGACTAGTTACCACTACAACAGCGTGTTCAGCTCATAATTTGCAAGAAGGGGGCAGACTATGGATTTTGACAGGTTATTATAGTGAATTCCTAGCGCATTCCAGAGCCGCAAGTCTCATCAGCAGGCTTATAAAGATCCGAAAACGCTTTACATTGCCGTTAAGCATATAATAGTAAACACATTACCATTCCTTACTCACGATTAGTTCAGCACTTAACAAGAGGTCTTGTATATAACTAGAGACAGAAAGCCAGAGCCCACCTATAACCTTACCAGAACACAGCTGCAAGCTATTTTTTACCATATGATCTGTGGGAGCCCTTGATTGGACTCCAGTTTGAGGTGTTAAAAAGTGCAAAAAGGAAAGGTATAATGGCGGAATTAAACCGCCTACAATGGACGAACAGGGAATCGAACCCTGGACCACTCCCAGATTATTCGGATGAATTATGCTAAGGGAGTATTATACCACTAAACCATTCGCCCGAGGGATAAACACTTCGACTGCATCAGCACACAAGAAGGAGACGCAGACAGATGATTGACAACCTCTCTCAACCGAACGGTGAATGCATCCAAGCCAGGAATCATCTTGAACTGTATACAGTTAAGTCTATGGTATTTTACGTTGTTTGGTGCAGGGATTAAACACCTTGTATGTGGGTGCCCTCAATCCAAGACATGCCGATCAAAGTCGTTGCTGGAAATTATAAGATCAGAAGTATCAGGCCAACAGCCAGAGACATAGTGATATTGGTGGTCAGCAATGGCGTTCTGTATGTATACACCGAAAAGTCGAAAAGTAGCTCAACGTCTCTGTAACCGCATCCCACATTCCCTTTCATGCTTGCAGCAGCGATTGTCAATAGATAAGAGTCCCAAATGAGTAGGTGGAGATGCTGAGGGACCCACGTGATTCTCAGGCAGCAGCAGCTATTCTAAGGTGCTGCTTACATCCACTATCTTGTCAGCAACCGATTTGTAATACTTACCTTGCTTATAACTTTCGATTCAGAAGTTTCCTAAAATTCTCGAGACTCCTACTCTTAAGATGGTCAATTACGGTGTTTCCCGCGCGTGCGAGACATGCAAAAAGCGGCGTAAAAAGGTGCTTTGATCTGATCTTCATCGACGCAAGCTTGCTAATCATTCGTGACAGTGCGATGAAACTCGTCCAGTGAGTACCAAATAGGCATAGTCTGTAGCCTTGCAGCGCTAATGCAGGAATCAACAGGCCTGTCTTCGCTGTGTCAAGTCTCACAGGCGGTGTCCGGGCTATAAAGACGATGCTTCACTGTTGTTTCGACACTATCATCCTTCAACACCGCCGTTGGAGCGATGGCATCCAAGCAATGACTTCGTGCTTGAAGCCACTGCACTTGATAACTTTCTTGATAATTTAGTGGTACAATCTCGTGATCGAAGCCATTCACGTGGTTTTCTCGATGGGATGCATTATCTCTTTGCTACCTCTGCGCCAACGTCGACTTTGATGAGAGCTGCCAAAATTGTAGTCCTTTCATCACTTGCAAACCGCTATAGGCGAGACTCGCTGGTTAGTATAGTTCTGAGACAGTATGGACAAGTCTTGGTTGATTACACCACAGACTTGTCACGGCAAACTGCGAGTCCTTCGGTAGAGCATTTCTTCACCGCAGTCCTATTGGGCTTATACGAGGTTAGTTCCTTACCAGCCGGCCCCTGGCTGTACGTTAACCAGTGCTAGCTTGTAGCAAGTGACAATGCCTCTCCCACCAAGCATCTAGTACATGTTCGGGGGCTCGCGTCCATCCTCTCGAGAGGTATCACATACTCGGCACCGGAATCCAAAGTCGGCGTATATACTCCCGGAACGCGGCTTGTCACAAAAGGCATTATGGTATGTATATCTTCATCTATCCAGTACAGGGCCTTGCTTACATCCAAATCTCCAGACTCATCAAACAGGCACTGGTATTCTGTGCCCTCCTCTTGATGATGTCTATCGTCGATCTCTAGACGACATTATCATCAAGATGTCGCCTCTGACAAGCCAAGCAGAGAAACTGCTCTCTGATCCCTCTCCTCCGGTGTTAGAGCTTTTGGAGCTGCAAAAAGACTTGTTGGCGATTGACGATGAGATCACGTACTGGGCCTATGACCGGCCCCCTAGCTGGAACCCAGAAGTGGTCGGTGAAGTCTGGATGGATCCGGCGATATCAGAGGTAACAACGTTCCATTGTGCCGGGCCAGTTGAGAAGTACTTTGACAGTAAGCTAACACTCCTACCATGTTTATGTGAGTTTGAGCCTAAATTTGCTTAACAGTATATGTCGCAACTGCATGGAACTCATGGCGTTCAATACATGTCATCTATCTTGACCACCTCATACACATTGCCAATTCCCTTGGACAATACGAGCTTGTTCCTCTGTATAAAGAACGAATTGATGAGCTGGCAGCGGGTATCAAAGCATCCATTCCATTCCATCTATGTCACGACGTTGAGACCTACGTCCAGCAGGCCAATGCTGGAGCTCCCGTTATTCACTCAGATCGGCTGGTGGGAGGACTTTTACTTCTTCATCCTATGTATGCCCTTGCTCGGTGTACCATAGTTGATGAATCAACAAGAAAGTATATATCCAAAACTCTGAGGTGGATCGGTGATGAGATGGGAATTCGACATGCGACCATTCTTGCGAATGGCCTTCAGCCTGACATGCAAGGACCTTCCGCGATGCAGAGCTCCCAAATTTCCTTCATAGACGCACTCGATGGGCATTTCCTGATTACCGCGAGTATGATGTTAGAGCCGCGGCAGGTCTCAAGTGCCCCTTGAGAGAAATGACTCGCTGATCCTCTGAAGCAGCTTTGGGGAGTCTAGGAAAAAGACCAATGCATTCGCCTATAGACTATAGAATTGATGAGAAACGTAGCATTCCTTTACTTGCAACATGATCATGTCCATCTCGATCCGTGCTGAGACTCACATCCTCCCAACTACTCGCGAGCTCAAGCTGCTCCTTACATTTCTGCTCTATCAACCGTAATGCATCACTTCCAAGAATGACTCTCACTGGCTCCGGCCTTCCAGCACTGGCACCCTCAGCCTTGGCGCAGTCCACGATGCGCTCTGACAACTTGCTGATATCGCCAGGCACATTCGGGCCAATATCCGAAATGAAAACGTCCATCAACTCCTCAAATCCGGGATTGTAGGCATCTATAGCTGGCTTGTACTTCCCGAAACCTTCGACTGAACCTTCGCGAGGTTGGCCAAGTTGAGACGGAAAGCCACCGGGCTCAAAAATGATGCATCGTATATTGAAGCGTCGGACCTCCTTTGCTAGGCATTCGACAAAAGCTCCGAGAGCAGCTTTCGAAGCGGCGTAGTGGCCCAAGAAAGGCAACGGACCCCAGCCCACACCAGCTCCAATGAAGGCGATGGTACCACTTTGTTGGGCTCTGAAGTATGGCAGGATAGCCTGAGTGACATGTAACGTTCCAAAGAGGTTAACATCGAAGACGTCACGAACAAAGTCGTCACTGCGAGACTGTCAGTATCTGTCACCAATGCCAGGTTAGGTGACCTACTCTGCCTCCTCAATACTCTTGGGTGCTGAAATGCCCGCATTGTTCAAAAGAACATCGATACGCCCCCAAACGTCCCGGGCTTTCTTCACTTGCTCGTCGATTTCAGCTCGGGGCGCAGTGACATCAAGATCAAGCAGAAACACATTGTCAGACTGCAAATGCTTGAGACGTTCCGTTGCTCCTCTTCCCGTCGCGATGACCTTGTCACCTCTCGCAGTGAGGTTCTGCACTACTGCGGCACCAAGGCCCGAAGTAGTAGCTGTGACTAGCCAGACTGATTGAGGCATGTTGGGTCGCTCTCGGAAGAAGTTTCGTACGATGCTGATAGTGATAGATGATACTACTTATACTCTAAAGAAGAATGAGAATAGTAACCGCTAAGCTCGCTGTCGAGTAATCTCTCCAGCCAAAAGTTCGCCCGTCTTCGGCTGGTGCCCCTATACCATTCAGCCCTGAAGCCCATAAGACGGATCTTGGTCCCATCCGCAAGACCCATATCGCTTGTTCATTGGGTCAGTTGCGATAAGTATCAGAACAGCGCAAAGCTAGCTTGTTTTGGACAAAGCGAATCTGTGTTTTTGAACACTATTATCTGACAAGCATGAGTCAAAAATAACTCACTCCGTGATTGGCGGGCTGCATGACAACATTCTCATGATTGCGACCCTTTGGTGTTACAACGGCACGGCTTGAGACTTTGCAGATGGACCTTGCCAGCAAGACTCGCACTACTATCATCAAATCACATTGTCGTAAGAATTAATTGATAGATCGGTTCAATTCAGAAAACCCCAAGCCAGACGGCCAATTGGCAACCGTTCGGACAGCCCTATGCTCTAGGAACAAGCATTCCGTTCATGAGAGAATAACGCGCTCAGTCATCTGTGTAGACCATCATATAGTGATCCATACTTAGCCAGCATCGAACACATTCTTCTTGTCAGAATGATAACAATTCTCTGCGTCATGGAGATCGCCCCGAAGTACGCTAGGTAGGTATCCCAGGTTTGGGTCGTTGACGTCAACACCTCATACCAAGACTTTCGCCTGCTGGTTTTTCACATTGAACATATTTAAATGAACTTCCCAAATGTTCTTTATTTATATGAGGTCACCTCGAGCTTCTAGTATTTTTCAGAGCCTTGTTTCGCCTGCAATGACAGTGACAACAGTCCCTGCGACGCATCCCATTGCAAGACGCGGCCCGCTCTCACAAACAAGTACAGCAGAGTTACACCAACCCAGCGATCTCCAGCACCAACGTCGCGAGTCTCACACTCCCAAAGGATCAAACGACGAAGAAAAGCTCTACATTCTGACACTTCTTACCGACAAGCGACACTATAATGAAATGACTGCGCTGCGAAGGCAATGGTTTCCTCCACGATTGCTCAAGGTCGATGCGCATATCACCCTGTTTCACGCGCTACCTGGTTCCAAACTATCAGAGGTGAAGGCAGATATTGCAGACATCGCAGCTCGAACAGCAAAATTCCCAATTGGCGTTGGAAATCAGGACGTTTATGAAATGGGAAAAGGCGTTGGCATCAAGCTCTATGCTGGCCAGAAGAGAGCCATGAGCATACGCAGTGAATTGAGGAGCAAATGGGAGCATTTTCTGAGCGATCAAGATAGACGAGAGAAATGGAGAGGTCACTACACAGTCATGAACAAGCAGGACGATAAGGAAGAGGTGCAGAAGTGTCTGAACCATTTGAAGGAGGGACATGCAGAGAGTAAAGGCACAGTGGAAGGACTGAGTCTATGGCTATATGATAGAGGTTGGTGGAGGGAAGAAGAGGCATTTAAATTCTCGGATAAAGCATAGAGAAAAGACAGACTTTAGATTACAGACGTGAATTAATTAACTCTTGGCCGAAGTTGCAATTAGATCGTCAACGCGTCAACGCGTCAACGCCGCGGGAAGAGCGGAGACAGTACAACCACCACGACACCACCAGGCGAAAGTCGATGCAATTTGTTCCTAATGAACAAAAAAGCAGGAAAATTAGCAAAAGACAAAAAACACATCGACAACGGCAGGATTCGAACCTACGCGTGCGAACACAATGCCTATGATGTCTCGGAAGAGATAGCAGGGCATCGCCTTAACCACTCGGCCACGTTGTCTTGGTGGGGAAGCTCAAGTCTGTGTCTATATACGCAGCGGGGAGTCACGTTGACAATGGAATTGACCCATGGATCAATTTTTCGTGCTGAACAATCTTGCAAATGTCGAGATCAGTAGAAAGAGGTCAATTGGGGTTACTGACAGGTTGAATAGTTAAAACTTATAGTTTTCCGCTTAAGGCAAATAACAAGTTTTGGCTTGGAAGTGGAAAGGCAATTGCTGAAATATTGCCATTACAGTAAGATAAGAGCGAGAATAAATAACCAGATAAAATAATAAGTAGTTAGCCAAGCTGTTCTATAGCAATACATAGGTCGGTATTGAAAAATTGAAATTATAGCCAGATATATAAAATATCCATTTAAGGGATAACTCTAAGGTTATCTAGGTTGTTAATAAGCAGTAACTGCTAATTCCACGTAATTTTAGAAGTGAAAAAATTACTCCAGGTTAGCTTATAAGATAATAGCTAAAGTAGCATATTAGTACTCTGTAAACTTTATCTATTAACTAGCATAAAAACATCTACCGTATAACATTTCATCGCAACTCAAGATCACTGGATTACAGGCTATAATATCACCAAAAATTAATAACTTAATCTGAGCAAACAGGAAAAAAGATGAATACCTGTGTTCACAGGCGGCTGGAACTCTCCCGCCGGGAATTGAACCCGGGTCTCAAGCGTGACAAGCTTGCATACTGACCACTATACTACGGAAGATGATGACTGTGAGCAGTCACTGTAGCGGAGTTCGATGTCACGTGGAGTCGTATTAATGAATATGAAGGCCAGATGCAACAGCTCTTGTTTACTGTTGACATCGTCGACGCCTGGTGAACTTTGTTTTGTTTGCCAAGCCTCAAGTGTGGTCTGCATTTCTGTTGTGCCAACATTGATGGGCACGTTGAAGGGAATGACTCGATGTTTACGTGCAATGCGCCATGCGGCCGGGTTACCAGCAAAAATACTAAATGCCGATGAGCTTTGGACCACGGAATCTTATGGTTGATTGCCGTGTTTTGTCTACATTATTCTCATCGGGCCCTAAGATTACAAAGTTGGCCAGCCTCTGAACTGATGTAACTCTGCGGGGTTTTGCTGTTTCAGACACCTGCAGCTTGACGTGAGCTCACATCTCAGCTCACTGTCGTGAACTCTCGCGATTCATTCAGCCATCCATTGCTTATTGTTGCACAAGGCCGTGCCCCCAAGACCCAAAATAGCGACCAATATTGGAAATATTGTACATACGTGTTATGCATGACGCAGCCCTTCCCCGACCGCCTGATTACTGAGAGGTCCCCATTTTTTGGCCTCTTGGTGCGCTGTTACTGCATCGTACGCATAAACACAGAAGCCTCCGCCACTGATTTACGATTCGCTGTAGTTGCACCCGATCCCTGCTTGTGCCACGAATCAGCAGCACTGATCAACAGGACCAATTCTTGGCTCTTTGAGGATTTGAGATGCACGGTTGATCATCATCTCGGAGGTTGGGGTTTATGATTCATAAATATGCTTAATTCTTCCCACCGTGCTCTGAGCTCCAGTCTGCATTCCAGAGCCACCAGACCTCGACTCTGCCTCGAATACGGATACCTCCTGCAAAATGTCTTTCCTCGCCAACACATTCACTGCGCTGACCTGCCTTTTGGCTGTCGCTGGCGCTGTTCCTACAGCACTACCCCGCGCAAGTGCCAACTGCCCCTCCACTGGAAAAGCAGCACGCCAGGAGCCATCAGCCCTGTACAGCGTATTCCCCGGCTCGCCCGACGTCGCGAAAAAGTCCGTCGGCTTCAACGTTGCGACGTACAACAACGCATCTCAGATTGAGCAGCTCCTCGTCTTCACGGGCATTCCTGCCGAGGCTAAGAAGTGCACTCTTGGCTGGGCGCAGGGTGAGCAGCCTGAGCGTCTCTTCATCGTCAAGGGCGGAGATGCCTTGACCGAGTTCAAGCAGCTCTCTGGCTTCCCCGGAAAGACCGTCACTTATAACAGCGCGAAGGAGTTTGACACTGCTGGGGAGTCTGTCGGCGCTGCCGACTTCACCAACTGGGATGACTTGCCTGCGCAGACCCATATTGTTGGTAACATCGACTGCAAGAGCACCGTCTACCTCAAGGCTGCGCTGCGAAACCCCAACGGCAACACAAAGGTGTTCCTCGAGCAGAGCGACAAGAATGGCGTGTACATCGAGTACAGCTGCTAAACGACTCATTGGATTGGCATTGGATCGGAGACATTATGAGCATTTCACTTCTCAATAATAATTTTAGGGATACGGGGTTTTGCATGGAAACTGGACTACAGGCATTTGGCAGGGAGAGATTAGACGACGACGGCTCACTGAAGCCCATGACATGTTACGACACACAAACTCGACTAGATAGACTTAATCAATTGACTTTGAAAGACACTCAAATATCAACAAAAAAAAATACTTTTGCAGCCGCTCGTCGGTTCGTGGCTGACCGCCCGCCGTTGTGACAGCAACATGGTCTGCGTGTCGCTCGAAGCCTGCCGATAGCATGCGCTGGTTTACCAGTGAACAGCGTCAACACGCCCTAAAAACAGTTAATACCTAATAACTATCTGTCGCATCACTGATTGAGCCGCGACATGGTCAGGTTGTCGCTTCATCACAGGCTTCCAGGAAGTGATTTGTAGCTTTAGTCTACAGGACCAAATCCATTGTCCGGCTTTGGACGGCCGCGGTTGGTGGCCAAGCCCGTTGCATCGAACAGGACTTCTGCCGTACAAAAAAAAAACCACTGCGCCAAAATAGGCTCAAAAACATGGACCCTACAAGGCAACAGGGTTTATACTGTTCAACGACTTTGGACAACGTTTCTGGGCCATTTCCGTTCAATTGGCTGAACCAAATCGCCAGCTTTTGTGTTAAAGCTTGCATTTCGTCAAGTTCTGTATGGTTGGTGACATACACATCTGGGTCGTCTTTGCTTAGGTATGCTCTATTTTCAGCGTGGGCGGGATTAACCAAGATCACATGTTGGTACAACGACGGGAGGCTGAATTCTGGCCACAAGGTTAAACTTCAGCCTGAAAAAACAGATAACCAGGACACGATGTTCATTTTCGCCATAAAACTTTCTACCCCAAAAAATCATACGATGTTCCAATTGAGTCAGTGAAAGGAAGCGTTATGCCCCATCAGGCGTTGGGGCAACATTCACGCACCCGGGAATATCGACATGGCAACACTGCCAAACTCTCACCTCCAATTCTGACTACATATTGGAACCCTTGAGTTCCTCCGTTAATTACAGTTTATTCCCTATCGCCAGTCGCAGCCATTGGCGTAATCCCAATTCACAACCTTCTCCTTTTACCCCCGGGTAAAGCCAGAAGGTCTAGATGGGACGGGATCATCGTTGCTATTTCCGAGATTGCCAAGCAACGAGCGGTGGACCAAAAAGGGATAGAAGCGAGATACTTTCTCCACTGATTTTCTTACCTTGGATGTTGCCATTGGTTGTGCTATTTCAGATTTAGGGGCGACTTTTCTGTTTCTCGCGATTTTAACTCAGGGTCTTGCAAGAACATCCATCAGCTGAGGACCCTGGATTTCTACTGAAGCTTTGGTGCCTTATCTGAGCGCTACGATTAACTTTCAACCTGTTACTTTGTGGCAACGCCTCACAATATCCTCTGTTTCGCTCATTTGCCACACAGTCACAGTCAACATGGAGGACACCATCGTCTTCCATCCTCAGCTGACGAAAGCTGATGCGCTGATCCTCCAAGGTCTCCGCCAAGACATACAGGATTCATCATCTACCAACGCTGAGACCTCAACCTCAGCACCTACCGGTTCGCATCACCTCATGCCTATCTGACAACCAGCCAATTGACAGCTTAGCAGCGCGTGATGATGAACTGCTTCGCCATCTTCAGGCAATGAACGATCCTCAAGACGCGCACTTTGAGCCAAGCGTCACGACCAATTGGGACATTGATCAGATCAAGCTCCCATTATTCCTAGAGAAGACCGTGCTGAGACCTTATATTCGCCTGGCCCGGTCTGTTGTGAGGGTTGAGACTGATGTCATTATGCTTACGCACCTGCTTCTTTATTTCTCGACCACGATTCCCAGCGCCATCTTTTTGTTCACGAATTTCACCTGGATCCATGGCGTTCTTCACTTTGTTATGCAGTTTTCTTACATGGGAGCATACACTTTGCTGATGCATCAACATATTCACATGAGAGGCGTTTTAGACAAGAAATTTGCCGTCTTTGATCATCTGTTTCCTTATATCCTTGACCCTTTGATGGGACATACTTGGAACTCTTACTTCTACCACCATGTCAAGCACCATCACGTTGAGGGCAATGGACCCAACGATCTGTCATCAACTATCCGATACCAGCGAGACAGCCTTCTTCACTTCCTTCACTACGTTGGTCGATTCTTCTTCCTTGTCTGGGCCGATCTTCCCATCTACTTCATCCGAAATGGCAAGGTCATGACTGGCTTGAAGGCTGGATTTTGGGAGTTTTCTAACTATGCTTTCCTTATCACCATGTTCAGCCTTCACAAAAACGCCACCATCTGTGTCTTCCTCATGCCACTGCTTCTTCTCCGTCTCGGACTGATGGCAGGTAACTGGGGTCAGCATGCTTTTGTCGACGACGTTGATCCCGACTCTGATTACCGATCGAGTATCACGCTGATTGACGTTGCTGTAAGTTTAAACTCACATAATCACCAGAACACTCGCGCTGACTATGAACAGAGCAACCGCTTCTGCTACAACGACGGTTATCACACTTCTCATCATCTCAACCCTCTTCGCCACTGGCGCGAGCACCCGGTTTCTTTCCAGAAGACGAAACACACCTATGCATCGCAGCACGCCCTTGTATTCCACGACATCGACTACATGATGGTCACCGTTCGATTGATGATGAAGGATTACAAGACCCTGGCCAGGTGCTTGGTACCTATGGGTGAGCAGATCGCTATGTCGTTGGATGAGCGTGCTGCTATGCTGGAGACGAAGACTCGCCGCTTCACAGAGGAAGAGATCCAGAAAAAGTTCAAGAAATAGTGATGGCAGTGGAAGGATATCGCATTTTGAAGGCAAAGGGGCATGCGTTGCTGATAGAGCACTGCATTCAACGGAGTTGGCGGTTGCATATGCGAAGTCAATTGTTTAAAAGTATTGTCATTAGTTGAGATACGCCAGGCAAAAAAAAGACACCTTCTGGCCTGCAGATTCATTATCTCCTAATCGGAAGACATCGTCTAGTTCAGATCTTGAATCACAGATGTTCGGCCAAGGGCTCCCACGCATCGAAGAGTGTCCCGCATTTTCTATTCACCGAGATCGCCTGCATGTAGTAACACTTGTTATTGTTTCATTCACTGTAAGGAGTGAGACTAGAGTTTTAGGCGAGTCATTGTCAATACTGGGTATATAATTGATGGCGTCAAGATTGCTCGGCAGGACGTCATAATACCATCATAGACTTTCTCCAAATTGGCCCATCAACTTCTCTAACATTACCCCGAGGTGAAACTTTCTATTCGCATGTGCGACTTTAACCCGCATGGTGTCTCTGATCTCTGGTCTATAGATCGAAGCTATCGAATAAGGTTTTCAGATCCAGCTTGTCGATCAACCACTACCCAAACGCCAATATGGCATCATTAAAACACGTGAAACGAAGCTCAGAAACCATTCCAGACATCGCCAAAGATGTAATACGACTTCTCAAGGAAGAAAAAGAAACTCTTGGCGTCGCCGAGTCCTTAACAGGCGGGAGTATCATGGCCGCCCTCACCGCAGTCGAAGGCGCAAGTTCTGTTTGTCGCGGCGGCATCGTTTCCCACAGCACTGGCATAAAGGTCAACATACTTGGAGTTAGTCAATCTATCATCACGAAACACGGTGCCGTCAACGAGGAAGTCGCGGTACAAATGGCCGCTGGCGCTCGCAGTATCACGACACTCAATACCCCGACGACGTGGGGGCTCAGCACTACCGGCGTAGCAGGACCTGGCACCGAGGAAGGAAAAGCACCTGGGACAGTGGTTGTTGGAATTTCGAGGGCGGGTCAGGATAGAGCGTTTGGGCCGTTTTACTTTCCAGGGGATCGGGCTGCTGTTAGGAAGGCCACCATCGTGAAGGCTTTGGAACTGTTGAGGGAACTTCTCCGTGACCGAGATCGAATGGATGAGCGACCATGAAAATAAGCTGGAAAGGCATAGATCATGAAGCAGCGTAGCTCAGCTGGATTGGTCACGGCCGGGAGCCATACTTCACGTCACCACTCACCCATGGAGCATTTCCGACAAGCCAAAATTTCTGAGTCCTCAATAGATTCAGAGGAAGTGAGATCATGGTTGAATCTATACCCTGATATCCAATTGTGCCGTTTCTGCTGTTCTGGTTGGTGTCCGGGACATACCGGAAGCATTGATCATCAACCAACGAGCCTTCAGGTGGACAATCAGCCTGTATCATGCCCCCGAGAGCCATGGATCGAGTTTATGAAAAGGGTCAACTAGAGCTACCGTCTTATTATTCGGACTGACATTTTGGTAGCTTGACTAGTGGTAAGCTGACAGCCGGACTTTGGACAACGCAAATTGTCCGATGCTTATAGAATGGACTTAGAAGGACTTAATTTATTGGATATTTGCCATTGTAAATCGCGATTAATAATTAAACAAAAGACCTAAGCCTATTAGATCTAAGTAATACGTCTTTCCCTGTTCTTTGATGCTTGGTCAACATGCGAAGCGGATATAAGCATCGATGATACTTGGTTCTATCGGAGTTAAAGATCTTGGAGTTCATAACGCAGGTAATGATTATTAAGAATGGAGACTTATTCTATTAGGAGATTCTGTATGAGGAGTTACTTTGTTGGTTTGGGTCGTGTATATAAGATATGGTGTTATTTGTTTACCCAGTTGTCAATATATCGCTAACAGCCAAGCAGCAAGACCATTATGCATCTCAACCCTTTCATCATCGCAGCATCGCCTGTTCTGGCGGGAGCACTGGCAGCCAGTACATATGAAGGCGAGAAATTGACTGTTAACACGAGCTCTGGCATCTTTGCGCCCTTCTTCGAACCATCTTATCCGAACGTGGCCTCATTTCTTGATATCCCATTCGCAGAGACTCCGGTCGGAGATCTCAGGTTCTCGCCACCCGTTGCAAAGGAAAACCCCGGGGATAAAATTCTTCAAGCGACGAAGCTTCCGCGGGGATGTATCCAATATGTGCCTCTCTTGCTCAGAGGCACTGTTGCTGATAGCATCGTTTCTGCTGCCAACTTCCAGCGTGGAGACTACGCCAACACCACAGAAAATTGTCTGAGACTTTCTTTATTCGCCCCCAAGAAGTCTATAAGTGAAAATAAAGACGCGAAAGATGAATGATTGCCTGTTGTGATCTGGGTTCATGGGGGTGGCTATATGATTGGAGGCACCAACGTGCCATATCAGCTTGCTCAACCCTGGGTTCAGCGAAGCCAGAAGCACATCGTTGTACAGATCCAATATCGACTCAATATCTTCGGATTACCGAACTCTGCTGGATTGGCAAAAGAAGGAAAGAACCTGAACCTGGCGCTGCTCGACCAACGTCTTGCAGTCGAATGGTACGCGCCAACATTGCTCGATTTGGCGGCGATCCCAACCGCATCACGCTCTGGGGTGAAAGCGCAGGGGCGTATGCTACAGATGGGTATCTATTTGCTTGGGCTCGAGACCCAATCGTCAAGGGCGTCATAGCCGATTCCGGAAATGCCCTTGCGATTGAGGGAAGTCTAGGCGATGCCAGAAATCATAGCACCTTTTCTATTGCCGCAAAGAACCTGGGATGCGGTGGTTTGCCGCCTGAAAAAGAGCTCCAGTGCATGAGAGGGGTTTCTGAGCACAAGCTGAAGGAGTATCTTCAAGCAGGACTTGGCCAAGGAGGTGCTGCTGATGATGGCCTCAGCTTCTCACTTATTCCTGACAACACCACTGCTTTCACCAACTATACAGCAAACATCCCTCTCCTGATTGGAACAAACACAAATGAAGGAGCTGCTGTCATTCCCTACGACTTCCCAGGCTACGAAACAGCTACAGAGATACCGGCGAACCTCAAGCCTATCGCTAATGGGTTTGGTCTCAATCTACAATGTACTACCCTCAAAGAGAACCGCCTGAGGTCTGAAGCTGGTGCCAGAACATTCCAGTACATCTACGCGGGTAACTTCACCAACGTTTCCCCTCTACCTTGGCTGGGCGCGTACCATACTGCTGAATTGCCTCTGATCTTCGGTACTCATGACATTGAGGGCCCATCAACCGAATTCGAGCGAAATATCAGTGAGAGAATGCAAGACCGTTACCTCAGGTTTGCCAGTGATCCTGTTCACGGCCTGGAGAAGGATGGATGGCCGGCAGCACAGGCACAATTGGACAGGTCGAAGCTTGTCAAGTGGGCGGGGAATGGCAAGGTTGAGCAGATCGTCGGTGCCAAGAAGTTGCTTGATGAATGCACAAGGAACGGATTTGCTGTATAAGTTCCCTCCACGGTCGTCAAACGGGGACAGTATCTTAGCTTATAAGTTCTGTTTGGTCTTAATCTGCAACAGTTTCCTGTGAGGTAGATCCAGGTAGTGAAACACGGCATACTGGATAGTTTCAGTGATACACTAAGTCGTTGTTCCACCAATGGATACGCTCTAACCGCTGATCTAGTCTCCCCTCGCCTGTAATTGTTCCGTTTCCCAAAGTATTCCGCTCATCGCCTTGGCATTCGAGACCATGGCGCGAGGCCATCACACCTTCCGCTTACTGAAGTGATCGCCGGTGACCTGTTGGTGAGGGGTCGCCAGCTTGCCTCTTTGCTCTTCTGTTACCAAAGATTGGCGTGCTCTCCTATTGTCACAGGGGAAATGTATTTGCAGTCAAAGTACTCTAAAAGAGCTTAGTTATAATGCACAAGATCGGTCAAAGTCACTATTAAGCTCATCAGCCTCGTAATTAGAGTTGTTTCTCTTAAAATGTTCCGCTGGGCTGGGATTCGGTCGCTTCAAGATCCTAGCAAGCCTCGCAGGGTTTCATCGCTAAAGTGGTCTGAGCAACACCCTACCCAATCGAATGCTTTATAGATGTTTCGAACAGGATAATCGGATGAAGATACTCCGTATTGGTTTTACAAAAGTGGCCATGTGAGCCGATAGATGAAACCTTGAAATGATAAGGGCCAAGTTGATCGGCGGGAACAATGCAGATTGTGGAAGCTGATATAGTAGCGGTATGCTATAGACTGAGATATGAGAAGTATTTAGAGCCTTGGGTATCAACATTTCTACGAGGTGTGTTCACCACAACGGTATTCATTCTCACGAAAACTCGTCATGCGGTTCTCTACTATGCTCACTGCCCTCGTGGCATGCGTTTCCACCACTTCAGCCGCCATCAGCTGGTCCCTTGAGAAGGTTTCCAATCCATCCGCCGACCAAGCCGATGCCTACAGCCGCATTGAGAATGCCATGCGCCTCGCAGCAGCACGGTACAACCGCTTAGGCAGTGCCACAAAGACCATTCGCGTCTCCTACGTTCCCGGCGTTCCAACTGCCGATGCCAACTTCAACGGAAGTCTTCGCTTTGGCTCCAACCGGTCTTACATGAGCGAGCGCACCGCTTTGCATGAGATCTCTCACACTCTTGGTATTGGGCAGACCGCAGCTTTTGATAGAAAGTGTGCTGCGAATGATTGGCGCACGGCGACTCCTCTACTTCAGTCGTGGGATGGTGCTGGTGTTCGTATCAACTGTGGTGGAGGACATATTTGGCCATATGGACTTAACTACGATAACGAGTGGAGCGAGACAAACGCAAATCGGCATGTTCAGCTTGTCAATGCCATGACAGCCGACGGCCTTCAGGGCTGAACTCGCTTTTCACCAAAGGTCAACTCTTAGGCCTTGTCGGTTGATGGGCATTGATGGATACACATGAGGCATGAATCAGTTTGCATTTAGGATTTAACTTCGAGAGAAATATATTACATCAAGCTTGCTATGGCCACCTTTTACCGAAGTCAATGGGTTTTAGAGACCATTCTTTTGATAGCACATATGTAGTTCACGTTCCTCTAAGTTCTCTCTGCTGATTCAAGCTCTCAACCGCAAGTCTCAACTGCAAATAACACATCAGTCAACGTCTCTCAATGACTGAAAGGATCCCGTCCTAGTTTATCCACATGCCCACCAACCCTGTGTATAGCTAGATCTTTGTTGGGATCGTCTTTTTGAAGAAGATCTTCGATTCCTTATGATGGCACCTTGCAGCGATGTCGGCTGGCGTCCAGTTGTCTTCGTCCAGTTCATGAACGTTCATGCCACCATGGAGAAGTGACTCAATCATGTCTTGTCGACCAGCTTCGGCCAGCTTGTGAATAGGAAACAGCACCTTGCGTTTAGGGTCAAGAATGTTGCGCTCCCATCCGTCCCAGAGGTCGAGGTTACGGACCAAGGATTCATATTTCTGGGTGATACTTTCCCAGCCGTCCATGAAGAACACTGTCAAGTTCTTGTGATGATGTAACAACAACGTGGTGTGGCATCTCTGATCCGATCTCTCGAAAGCGAACTCTAAGAGACTGAGGTCATCGCAATCGGTCGCACCCAGCCTACGCATGATCCTATGATCCTCAAGCAGAATTTCATTGTTCTTTTAAATCAGTGCGTGGTCAAGTGGTGTTGCGTTTCTGTATCCTGTTGCTCGTTTGTTGTGGAAGAGCCTGTCTTCAAGTTTGGCTGACTTGCTAGTCTCGAGCAATAATTTGACGATCTCGGTTCTATTTCCTTCGAAAGCCTATGCAAGGAGTGACTGATAAAATACTGTATCAACTTGGTTGAGGTCAATCTTACGATTTTGATGTCCAGTCAGGAGGATGACCTTTGAAACGAAGGTCAATGGCCCGCCATGCTGATGTACGTGACCACATAAACGGGGATACAGGATCCTTGCCACTTATAACTTGAGGATCAGCGTTATTCTGTAGTAGAAAGATGTCAACTGCTCATTTCGGGAAGAGATCACATAAGGATCGAAGTCTTGGTCACAGACTCGCTGCTTCCGTTGTACCCAAATCAAGTCCATGGACTGATGCCGGACTTCAGTATTGCGTCTTATTAGTGATGCCTGCGTTCGGCCGCTATTTGAACTTTTTGGTGCTTTGCTCAATGGCAACAGAGCATGCAAGCATACCAATGAAAAGAAGGACTGAGCCGCCGATGTAGCAGGGAAGCCCCCATGGTTGAGTCTCGTACCCATGAGCGCGGTAAGGGATGACGCCAGCTATAACAAGAAGGAAGGTCTTGAGAATGACTGCAGTAATGGCGGCAAAATGGAGTTCAATATTTCTTCTTCTTGGCGATATCTCTTCTGCTGCAATGATCAGCTGTAGATCAGGGGAGTCCCAATGCTTGAGAAACCTATCGTCTTTTTCTAATGCGTTTCCTCTTTCAATTCTTGAGATTTAATGACCAACTTCGTCTTCTGGTTACTCAACATCCCTTTTATGAGTCTCCGTAACCTGGAATGACTTTAACCAATCTTGTGCTGCTAGATCGAGTTCATCGCAATAGATTAGCATCAGGTTAACACTGATGGGAGAAACCCATGTTTCACATTATGCCTTCCTTGTATAGAATACCTTCTTGAGATGCGGACTTGGAGGTATGTATGCCATATGGTTGATATTGTGCACCTTTCTTCTCCTTGAGGAGTTCATCAGGGAACACTATAAACTGAGCAATTTCGGGCTGTCCCACTGTTCGCACGATTGCCTTTCCATTGAAGAGTTCATCGACTTCGGCTGAAGTCAAAGACATGTATTCAATCTCCGCAGCTGCTTTGTTCTCACGAGCACAACTGATGAAGGCTTGGAGAAACTTGTGGCCTTGGACTCGAATGGCACCGGCAATCGCTGTCATGATGCCCAACGGAACGCACGCGAAGATAACATGATCGTACGAGGTGAAGATCTCACTAAAGAATTGTCGAGAAAATTGTTCACCGAATAATGCGAGGACACTGAGTAGCTGGGCAAGTTCTCATGGCCGCCATCGGGATAGAAAAAGCAAGTGGTTATCAAGTGTCGGCGACTTGAGGGCCAAGACCAGAGAAGACATTCATAAGACAACCAGTATCATCGTCAACGGCAACTATCTCTACGGCCAATGAGAGTAGGAGAGAAAATGAAAGACGGGGGAGTTTTCAATGTGCATCATGGCTTGTTTCAACTGTAGGGAATAGAAATCTAGCAATTAAAGCTGTTACGCCCTGGATGATCATTGCGCTGCATTACACTACTGTCCATGCTAGAGACCCGGTGCAGATATGCAGTTGGAGACTGAGAATTGCCGAATATGAACTTGCTTGCAGCAGCTGAAAAGCAGGCTCTGGTAATAGAGTGCGGTCAGTGGCTACTCCTCCGGTTTGTCTCCCCTGTTGCTGACGGACTGGTTATCCCACCAGGGCCATTATTGGTGAAGGTGTAGAGCATGATGCGCGAATTAATACTACGAATAATAATGTGCTTCGAAATGTTGGGCCTAACCAAGGCTGAATCTTCTCTAACTGCTGTGATAAGGAGACAGGTGGTATGCTGGCTTGCGAACGAGATGATGATGTGGTGGTCTTATAGTATAGTATTGGCATAGAGAAAACCTTGCGAGGTGTTGGCTGGGCTATCATGAAGTTGGAGGGCAGCATCGTCAAACATGGGGTCATACATAGATTGATAAGAAGGGTCAATTTAGCGAGATTAGATGGATTTTCGAAAACAAGCTTCTTTTTCGCGAGCACGATTAGTTTTAGATGTGGAGTTCGTTGCGCCATATTTCTATCATCGTGAAATTTTTGTTTACTCGAGGCGCCTAATGACTTTATCACCTAGAATACAACATGCCCAGTATCACCATCCAGCCAGCGACACATGATGAGATTCCCGCAATCGTGGACTTCATAACCAAGGCCCGAGCGGACATGTTCCCGTTTCTCGACCAATCATCCAGCGATGAAATGGCCCAGAAAGAACTCGACATCTTCAAGGACAGATATCTTGACCATCCTCAAGGCGCGTTTTTAGCTGCATATTCCAACGAGCGTCTGATTGCGACAATTGGCTACGCGACTTACGATGGGCGCTTCTCGCATATCTCTCTCGAATCCGAGAATGTAGTAGAGATTGCGAGATTATACGTCGAGCCTGAATGGCGTCGCGCAGGGCTAGCTTCCAGGCTGTTTGACACGCTAGTCGAGACAGCTCGGCGTTCTGGAATCAAGCAGCTTTACCTCCACACGCATCCGTTCCTACCGCATGCCATTGACTTCTGGAAAGGAAAAGAATTCTCGGTTATTACGGTAGATGAAGATCCAGTCTGGCAAACGACGCATATGAAACGATCGCTCCAGGGCTGAAGTAACGGTAGTGTGGTGTCGTCCGCGCATGGCATCTCGGATAATTAATGCTAACCGCGTATCTTTGTTACCAGGTTCATTTGTCAGACGTGGAGATCAAGGCATCATTTATTATTAGCGGGGTTAATAACTTCATGACCTGCATATGCAGGGAGAGTAAGTTCAGCACGATTGGGGCTGAGTCGAACTACCAAAGACGCTTCTCGAAAGTCAGCGCGAGCAAAATTGATCGGACATTAAGCAATCTTTTGGCTTGTCACACAAAGGCTCAGCAGATGAGTATTGCAGGGTATTTGTATTCGTGTCTAACGTTAAAACGTCGGTATTCTTCCGGCTCATATCAATTACAAAAGATCATGTCTCGTTCTTCAATCCGCTCAGTGCCATAGAAGAGCAATTAGTACCGGGTACCACCGTAGCCCTGCTGGCCATATCCGCCTTGACCTCCGTATCCGCCCTGGCCACCGTAGCCCTGACCACCGCCGTAGCCCTGATCTCGGCCATCATATCCACCTCCACCGTATGAGCTGGAGCCTCCGTGAGAACCGCCTCCATGTCCATGTCGGGAGGAGTTGTCATATTGAGACTTGCCATAGGCCAAGTCATCGTCCTTTCGTCGACGTCGCTCGTCACCAGAGTCGGAGTCACTGCTGCTGGTTGAGTCGCCGGAGAAAGCTCGGGCGCGTCCGTCGCGGTGATGCTTCCTGTTCTTCTCCTTCTTATGCTTCTTGAACTTGTGCTCGAGGAAGTTGGCGCCAATAGCACCAGCAGCGGCACTGGCTAGACTGCCGAGAAGACCGCTGCCGGCTGTGTGAGCGGCCCAGCCAGCTGCACCACCTCCTGCTAGTGTAGCGCCTAGTCCACGCTCTCCGTCTGGACCTCCCGGGCCTCCCGGACCGCCGGGACCACCTGCACCGTCGGGGTATTGGCCAGGTCCGCCGCCGTATTGTCCGCCTTGATGTTGACCGTACGATTGATCACGGTTGTCGTAGCTGGGCTGGTTGGAACCGTAGTTGGATCCTTGAGAGTATTGCTGCTGTTGAGGCTCTGTTAGTAACTGAAGCTGGAGCTTGGAGCTTGGTGGATAGCTTACCTGCTGCGGATAGCCCTGTTGTTGTTGGCCGTATCCTTGTTGTTGTCCGTAGCCACCACCTTGCTGTTGCTGCTGGCCGTAGCCACCTCCACCACCACTGTAGTAATCTTGAGCTGACATGTTGTTTTGTATTGTGTTGTTTATGTGTATTTGTGAAGTTGTACTGTAATTCTAGCTTTGAGCAGTGATGTAAAGTGAGGGGTCAAGCTCTACTTAAGTAGACACTGTCGTCATCAAGCCATCCAGCTCCAACAAGGTTTATTGATCTTGGCTGATGTGATCTCACTCTGGGCAAAGGTGGCGCAGTTGCCCGAACCAACATGTTTGCGGCGCGGGTCTCGGCACTCCCGGCCACTTGGCAGCCGGATGCATCGGCATGCTGTAGCTCGGCGTTCGGACATGCACCAAATGACCACGGGGCTGAGCCACCTCGCATCGGAATCACCGAATCACGTTTGTTATGATGAGCATATGCCTGTGGCTGGTGATCTACTTGGCATTACCTTGGGGACGCGTAAGATGACCCTCTGATGTTAGGCCAAGCCTCTAAAATCCACTCATTGCCTAGCGTTCAGCGCTGAGATTTACCATTATCAGAAAGGGCGACTATAAATAACATTATATGTCTCGGGCGGAGATGATGGCAGTTCAGTATAATCGCCCCAATTGATAAGATCATCTGATATGGTGTTCACGTGCTGCGACCGAGCCTCCGAGTGAAGCAATCACGAAACCTCAGTATCCCGTGACCCCACCGTATCATATCGCCATTGAATACGAGGAGTCATAAAGAATCATGCATGGTTGTCTTCTTCCTGAACTCGGTGGAATAGTATGGCTCGAAAGCGAACAAAATGGAAGGGGAATGCTAGTTTGATGAACAAGCATATGGCGCAACATGAGATCGTTTCTCATCATCATTTGCGCAGAACCTTCTCGTTCTTTATGGTCACGACGATGGTCTGCTTTCAGCCATCGACAGCATCGCCCATTTCTCGGTCAAGGTGCCCAAGTTCCATATCGAGCATTCTTGGTCGCTTTCATCGGAAGCGAGGACTTCCATGACCTCTCCCCGGGGAGGCAAGGCAAAGCTCATTGGCAAGTCCTTTTCAACTGTTTCTTGAGTCCATCCTTCGAGATGTTGTCTTGCAGGTTCCGGGATGAACTTGTCCATAGCCCAGACGAAGGCTTGAGTCGCCTGTAGGAGAACTCCACTGAGTCTAACGCTGCCGGAAGACAACTGCGCCATAAGGCAATCTTTAGTAAAAAGATCTTGGGCCGCGGTGTCATCGAGTATGGGGACCAGTGTTTGCATCGATATGTACAGTTGATGTGCTATCATTAGGTTCGTAGGCCACTTCTTGATGAATGACCCGATGATCTCGGTATCGTGGCGACAGTGTTGAATGCACAGGTCTTTAACTGTCGAGCTGTATGGGACACCAAATGGTATGTCAGTAGGCATATCCTGAAGCAGTGTGTATAGGATTAGATTCTCGTCTATTCTGTAGTCTTGTCAGTGAATGAAATTTCAACTAGCTGTGTCTTTACCTTAAGAAACACGTTACTGGTGTAAGATTCTGCTCCACGACCAACTGGCGAGGTATGTCATGCTTCAGCTGTATGAGGCGAGAAAAGAAAAGCCGTCTAGCATGAATATCCTCCTCACTTCCCCGCCTGAACTTAGAAGTTGTGAGATATTGCATGATCTTGTAGAGAAGTTCGGAAAATGAGCATGCAGCTGCCAAGACGCCAGGTGGCCGAGGAACAAGATCAGAGGAATCTTTCCAAGGCCTGTCAAGAACATCCAAATTCCCTTTATGGGTGAATGTCATGATGGAGAGGAAGGGCTTAGGGACTTGAGGTGGGGGAATAGTAGAGGGCCTGTTGTAGAAATAAGCTATCCGGCTAAAGGCTCACTGTCAATACAACCTCTTATGATTGGATTAGCTCGCTCCCACCTCTCTAGAAGGAATATTCCCCAAAGCGTCTTGGATGTCAGCATCATATCATGAGTCTGAGGTGGCACGTTATTCTTTGCTGCCTTATACCTTGCATCCAAGCGGAGCTGCTTGAGCATCTCATAGGCTGTGAGGCGGTAGATCAGGCCAGCTCTGTCTTTCCCCGTGGCTGCCATGGTAAGGTATACCAGGAGCAGTCCTTGGACAGTTGGTATCGATGGTCGGCCTTGTTCCGACTCGAAATGACTCTTAGCCTCAGCAAGGAAGGCCTCGGAGAGGTTACGGCCCGTCATGACACCGAATTGTTTTCCTCGTTCAACCATCAGCTACATTTGCTTAGTTGTGGTTCGAGAAAATCGGCTGGCTACTCACACATCTCTTGGCGCAAATAGCATTTACCAGCAAAGGAGAACACCATTTTACTTCTGTATCGTCTCCCGCTCTCATCCCATGAACGAACGTGATCCTGTCGAGCACGGGAAACATATAAGAGTTATCCCAAGTGAAGAAGTCCGTTATTAGCTCTGATACAATTCCATCTCCGGCAACTGTTGTCCACGGCTTGGCAGGGACCTGAATAACACTCGATTCGAACGCCTTCTGGTCGAAAAATGCCAGTCTAGGATCGGAACCCCATGTATTTGTCGAAGGTTTCGGCAGGAGAACTTCGGCTTGTCTCATAGATTCGAGGACAGCAAGGGGCTGATCCGAACTTCTCAGTCGCTTAAAGATCTCCTGCGCCTCGCACTCAGGCTTCTTATTTATGGCGTCAAACAGTTCTCGGTACTGCTGATTCTCGACTAGCAAGATGTCGTACTTTTTCTGCACGGCGACAGGGACAGATGGGGTTTCGTACGAGCATGCCTCGCTTTTGGAGAAGCAACGGCTGCAAGTTGGCTTTCTTCCGTCACACTACAAAAAGGCCTCATTAGTATTGTCTACCCCTCTTTGAGCAGAGAGAAGCCTCGTACTTTGGCTTTCTTTCGGCGGCATCCTTCGCAGGCCACGGCGACCAAGACTCTCTTTCGTAGCCTGTGAGGTGGTGACGAAGGGCCAGGCGAGTGGTCTTCCCCGTAGATGTACCCTGAGGTCTGCTGAGCGGGCAGGATCGGGACCAGCCTCCTTGACTCCTGGGGATCCATTGCCAAAGACCCTTTCAGCTGGAGCGAACGATGGGATAATCTGGATGGGACATAGTGAGACACATGGGGGTGAATGCGTGATCAGTGATCTGGTAGAGAACAAAGGGCAACTTTTGAGTTTAGTGGGCAGAAAAGGATTCAGCCCTGGAGCGCTAGACGGGAGCAACGAGCCCACTGCGTCGGTATTAAAGTCAATAACGATCATGTCCATGACTGTTTTCGCTACCACGCCAATCAAGCTTAGCGGAGGTCTCCCGGTCACAGCATTGGTTAGAAGCAAGTTTGAGAGTTAATCAAACGTCATTCTGACGTCAGGCCACAGGGTGAAGAAAAGAATCATGCACTTTTTGGCTTGATTGTATGATTCTGCCACCAAGTGAACTCGCATGTTTTTTATTCACCATATCCTTCTAATTTCACTAATCGCAAAGTAAGACGGCACTATAATTTCTCAATAATGCCTCGACATAACTGACCTGTTCCGGGAGGGATACTAGAGTTGTGTTTTATGCTGTTAACTCAGCCCACTGAAGAATGTCACTATTCTCGGTGAGCCAGAGACGCTCCGCCCTTTTTGCATCATAGGTCCCCAGATCTATAGACACGAGATGGAGCCGACGACTTGATGGGATTAAATGACTCTCCTACTCTCCTGAGATTTTGTGCCTTGATGATGTCCATCACGCGAGCACGTCCCGCCCTGGCTTAGTTGTCAGGCCACGTAATGAGCCAGCACAGCTGCCGAATTGATACAGCGCATTCAATGAGTGGATAGGTCGATGGCGTCACTCGAGAGCGCATGTGAACTTTTTTTTTTTGGAGTCTTCGAGAAGGTTATATCCAGCCCTCAGAGGCCGATTTATTGTCTCCACTATCAACTTGCATGTCACTTGAGGAAAGCCCGTCTGGAATCGGAGAGGCAGCCGACTATTGGGTATCCAGGTTACAAAAATTGGTGATTGAAAAAGAGAACAGATCTTTGGCGACTCAGGTTATCGGGCTTAGTACAAATAATACTGCAAAAGCTGCTGAAATTAGTGCGCATCATCAACAATTCTGACAGCATCTCCTGTGTGATGGGCAAGGAATGTTACAATTCCCGTGTCCCTTTAATGTTATTCTACGCTAAAGCCCTCTTGTGGAGGATGGAGAGGCTGGATCGATCGGCCTTTTGGTGTTCATCGACACAAAATCACCCCAGGCATCAACCCTTCCAAGACTGGCAGGTCATGGCTCACACCGCCAGGAAGCGCATTAACAAAATTCCTAAGAAACTCTCCTTGCATCGTATAAGCCGTGCCACCTCGTATAGCAATGCAAGTTTGTGCTCTGATGCGTAGGACGGTAAGGCACGCCTACGAGCAGAGGTTTTGTTATCAAGGCGGAGAATGAAGCAGGCTACTAGAACCTGTTCTATGGGTGCAAAAAGGATGGCCACAAGACTTTTGATAGGATATTAGAGCTCGAGCCATATTTTGCGAGAAACAGTTAAGACTGATGACAAAATAATTTCAATCTGATGCCATCACGTTAATCTTGCCGTGTTATTTTTGCACCATGCAGTAATACTCGACAAACTGGGCTAGACCGAACGGTTGTCGACAAGGATATCTCATGACTCAGCACTTGATCGGAGAAATCAGGGGCTGCCTGGCCATGTTTCAGCCCACGAAAAGTATCTTCCAATTGATTGACAATTGGCGATGTTGCAGAAAGCCCCTTGTTACATCAGATCGCCCGTCGAAAAGGTGTCATCCGACGCGTAATGGACTTTTGACTTTGGAACATTCCTTAGCCCCAGCAAGCGTCATCAGCATGGCTGCTACGCTCTTCTTGGTGTTGCTTGGGCTAGGCGTGCTTTTTGTGGCTCTCATCCTCTATCTTCAGCGCATCAACCGATTGCTGAAAAAATCGCCCCATCAGGTTGGACGGCTTAGAGGCGAGCCTTGGGACCTAGAACTACTGAGGAAAACCTACGAAGCCCTTGAAAAGTCTCCAATAAGCTTCGATGGGCGTTTGCCTCCCAAACTTGATAGAAGATACATTGTCACGGGAGGAAATGGTAAGTCTCCTCCGTCCATGAACGATTGTTGGTGCTGATGAATGTGCCAGGACTTGTTGGTGGATATATAGTTCTCCAGTTACTAGCTCGTGGGACACCGCCTAGGTGTATTCGAATTATCGATGTTCGAGAGACTGAGCGAGATGATCTTCGGGAAGGCCTCGCTGCTCAAGTGGACTTTGTGCAGACAGACATTACCTCCCAGGCTGCTGTTAAGGACGCCTTTTCTAAGCCTTGGGATCCGGAAATAGCAACTTTGCCACTTACCGTCTTCCATACAGCTGCCGTCATCATACCTGGAGCCCGGTCCAAGTATCTCTACAAGTTTACCGAAGCCGTCAATGTACAGGGAACCAAGAATGTCTTGGCTGCTTCTCGTGCAGTCGGCGCCGATATCTTCAGCTCAACATCGTCAGCTTCGATATCCATCCGACCCGTCGAAGCCTTTGTAGTACCATGGGCAGAGCCGAAGCACTATTGGCAGGTCATGGATACACAGGACTTTAATAAGCCATTACGGAAACATGAAGAATACTTTTCCAACTACGCTGTTTCGAAGGCTATTGCAGAGCGTCTCGTATGTGCTGAGAATGAACCGTCTTTTCGCACAGGATGCATTCGACCTGGGAATGGTATCTATGGTCATCCCTCTGATAATCCCATCGGCAATCTACTGGCTAGAGATGTCAATCAAACGTAAGTCTCGCCTAAATCGATCTACCGTTATCTCTAATGCTCTTGTAGCTGGGTCCCGCACATCGTACAGAACTTCGTTCACGGCGCCAACGTAAGCGTCGCCCATCTATATCATGAAGCTGCACTAGCAAAAGACAACTACACCCAAGCTGGTAAGCCGTTTGTGGTCACGGACGTTGGTCCGCCAATCACTTTCGGGGACGTTTATACCGCTGTGGAAGTCTTATCTGTTCACCCTTTTCGAAACGTCATCGTGCCGCCATTGGTCATCCTTTTCATGACATATATCGTCGAATGGTTCATCTTACTTCCTTTTCGCCTCCCATTTCTCAAGGAAATGCTTCCAGAGGTCAAAGGCGATCTCAGAACAGTTCAGCCCGGACTTATCACCATCTGCACTCATTTGGTAGCATCTGATGCTGAGGCCAGGAAGCCTACCTCTGAGGGCGGGCTAGGGTACAAAGGAGTTCTAACGACACTGGAGGGGGTTGTCTCAGTCATCATGGACTGGAACCGTGATCATGCAGACGAACGGACCAGAGAAGGAAAGAAAGTCTACCAAGGTTCGCTAAGACTAGCCGAGATGTTGGAAGAAGCTGGATCGTCTGCTACTATATAGGACGACTACTTTCGATTCAGAGCGAGTTGTCGCAGCATAACCTAACCTCTTCACATATAACTTCAAGCTCTGTACGAAGTAACAATAACATGAAGTGGAATTTCGTTTGAACTTTAATGGCTGTACAATATGCGATTACTAGATATCAAATCGAGAAGTCAGAAGTGCGCACCGTCTCATGATACGGTCGTGTATCCCAATAATAGCAACAAAATAGAATCATTATTACAAAACATTTGCAGGTCTTATGAACTTAGTAACTATGGCGGCGGCTTATCCTATCACTCGTAGACATGAGGCTATAGATTTTGTCAATCTCGCAAGCTATTGATGACGCTGAGCCTGAGGGATTAGCTACAATGCTCAAATGCAACAAGCTCCTTTCCAGGCAAAGCAGTGGACAGCTAGAACCAAAGAACCACCTGAATGAGACAACGGCAGAGCAAAGGCAGCTTTCAGATATGAGACCTTCGGTGTACCCACTAAACGGTTCCGAGTACGATGGCCTAGCCTTGCTACGTTTTCATTACAAACTTCTGACAAGTCACAAACGGACCAAGAAGAAGTGGTCTAAATACCTACCAAGTTTATGATAAGAGTGCTAAGTCTATTCTAAACTTAGGATAACTCTAGGTCCGAAGCTTTTTTACCCCGGGGAGTACCTACATCCATCAGATAGACCGATTCAAAGCAAACATGGACGAGAGAAACAGATTCATGTGCCAGATTGACCTAAGCCTTTCTGGAGACTGAATTCGCCGAGGCTTGGCAATGGGGGTAAATGACGGGAATATTAGTAGTCTGGGGAGGACTGAACCTACTCCGCACCGATTGGACAACCGTTATTTTAGCCTTAAACAGTTCACGATCTAAGCTTCTCCCCAGATGATATTTTCAAGTTAGATGACCTATTCTTTGCCGGTTATCCGTTATAAATAAGGTCAGACCTTTCGGCGCCGTGGAACATGGGGTTCGGCGTCGGCCACCGAAACCGAGATGCTCAACCCCGCGAATACGATGCAGATCTTGTATGTAATCGGAACCAAGTGGGCTTGAATTATGCGGGGATATTTACCTCCAGGGCTGGTCACCGCGAGATGAGATGCAACGGTCCTTTCTCCTCGCTTAATTTTTCTATTTCTTGGCCCTTCTCCTCCTTTGCCAGAGTTTTCACTGACTCTTGCCAAGAGATATCTTCAAGCTCTGAGGTTGCTACATCAAGATGGCGGCTCGAAACGACTTTGATAGCAATCCCGAGATGGCTGGCGATGAAAAGGTACGTCTCCCGCCTTCTCCAACAAGGCCCCCAAACTGACGCCTAGCAGAACTCCGATTCTCGGCTGGAGAGCACCACGGCAGTTGATCCAGCTCTCGAGAAGAAGCTGGTGCGCAAGCAAGATGTTCGCATCATTCCCTTGGCTGCGGGTATCTATTTGCTCTGCTATTTAGACCGTTCCAATATTGGCAACGCCAAGGTCCTCAACCATACGACCGGTCATGATCTTCTCACGGAAACCAACATGACCAACTATGACTTTACCATTGCACTCATGGTTTTCCTCATTGCATATGCTCTCTTCGAAGTCCCGTCCAACTACTTCCTCAAGAAGATGAAGCCCAGCAGATGGATTGCGTTCCTCATGTTTGCATGGGGCACTATCACGATCTGTCTTGGTGCAGCTCACAGTTATGCTGTTGTCACGGTTCTGAGATTTCTTCTCGGTGTCTTTGAGGCCGGCTTGTTCCCTGGTCTAGTATACTATCTGACTTTCTGGTACAAGCCTGAGGAGCGCTCGGTTCGCGTCGCGACTATCTTGGCATCTGCTACTCTTGCCGGAGCTTTTGGCGGCGCCATCGCTTATGGAGTTGGCCATATGAATCAGGTACATGGCCTTTCCGGCTGGCGATGGCTCTTCATCCTCGAGGGTATCCCTTCCGTGATCTCGTCGGCATTCGTCTGGTTCGGACTCCCAGATTTCCCCGAGTCAGCCAGCTGGCTCTCTGCCGAAGAAAAGGATATTGCAGCCTATAGGTTGTCTGAGCAGGGATCACATGGCGACAGCAAGTCCATGACATGGGAGGATGCTAAGTCAACACTGCTGGAATGGAGGCTCTGGTGCCATTACCTGGTATGCATTCCTGTTTGACACCAAGACTATCTGGCCTTTGCTAACCGCGTCAAGATCTACTTCGGCATTTCAGCCCCATTCTCCAGTCTGTCGCTCTTCACGCCTTCTATCACAGCTGGCCTCGGGGTATGTAACAGGATTTTAGGAGGTCTACATCAGCTAACGACATACAGTTCGCGGATCTTAGAGCTCAGTTGATGACAGTGCCGCCTTACGCAGCTGCCTACGTCGTTACACTGCTTGTTTCATGGTCAGCAGACCGACATAATGCGTGAGTAATATATCAATCTCTCTATCGATCTTCTCTAACTTGACGTCAGCCGCGCTCTTCACTCCGCTGTATTCTCCTTGATAGGTGCCGTCGGCTTCATTGCCTCTGCAACTCTTCCTGCCGATTCCTACAGTGTACGTTTGTCCAGAACTCTGGTTCTATACAAATCGCTAACAATGTAGCCTCGTTATGGTTGTCTGATCGTGGCGGCGTGCGGATCATTCGCTTGTATCCCTCCTCTTCTAGGCTGGCTGTCGTCCAACCTTCATTCCACGGCAGCCATCGGCTTGGCCATCGCACTCAATATTTCCATGGGAGCGCCTGGTCAAATCGTTGGTGTTTGGATCTATAAGGCAAACGAAGCCAAGAAGGGCTACCCAACAGGACACTGGGTAAACGCTGGTCTACTCTTGTTTGTGAGCGTTGGCTGTGTCGCTATGCATGGGTACTATGTCTGGAGAAACAGACGGGCTGCTGGTACCGACCAGCCTCGCTTCAAATACTAATGGAGCAGTAGAATGGGAACCAGGTATCAGCAGATGAGTATTCCAAGGCGGATGTAGCTGCAAGCCTTATGACTTCTTATCGCATCAGAACTTAGTTACACTGCTTGAGAAATTTTATTTTTCCATTCTTATGCGGCAGTTGTATGTAACATATACCAATATCGCATACATCGACAAAATTCTCATGAATTATGCTGAATACGGGCCGAGAGGAATGAAGCGCTGACGTCGTCAAGTCAGGATAGAGGTAGTAGACGCGCCATTGAAGCTGTCCTATAGTAATATATACCCCAAAAAGCATGCTACTGAGTAATATGGTCGAAAAATTCCCATTCAAACCAATTTAACAACTCGGAGGGGTCTAAAAACTGTATAGTCACTCGGTCTGATGCAACGTGCGATACATCATGTTGACGATGATGGATCAATTCACCATGCCAATAAAATCCTTCTATATAAGAGGGTCACAAAACACAAAGAACAATTTCCAAATCTTGAGCTTCGTAGAATGGTGCATTTCATGACGATAAGTCTTTGGACTATCTGCGACATTAGATTCCATTAACTCCGCTGGACGACTATCTTTCCATACAACGAGCCAATAGCAGGCACATGTACATACAGCCCCGAGCAAGCAATACGTACAAAATATTATGTGCTTCCTTGCTTCATCAGCAACTGCGACACTCTAGCGTGGGTATCCGAAAAGGGCCAATTACGTGGTGCGTAGGTTGACTGACGCGATCGGAGGGAACGATTAGCACATATATTTGGTCACATGGATCAGCATATCCCCGAATCATGGGAATAATGGTATATCTTCCTTTGCCAAAAACTTTCAAGTGGCATCTAAAAGAAACTCTCCTGTAACTATCTTGCATTTATGGTATTTTAAATTTAACCATGGCGACACTGAGAAATCCAGACTCGCAAGGCTATGTGCCCCTGGCCGACGCTTCACCAGAGAGCACCGAGGATCATGTAGTTTTTGAGCCAGTCAAAACATGGAAAGGATACATATGGGATACGTGGGAGCTACCCCAGGATCAGAGGCGTTTGCTATTCAAGGTCGATGCCTTCATCTTGACCTTCGCATCAATCGGATATTTCCTCAAGAACATCGATCAGACCAACATCAATAACGCATTTCTAAGCGGCATGGAGGAGGACCTCGAGATGTTTGGGAATCAACTTGTGACTAGTGAGTGCACGCATGGTTCTTCTATTCAGATGAATTCTCACACTAAAGACAAGGTACCTCCATCTGGACATTTGGCTATGTCATCGGACAGATCCCATCAAATCTACTACTGACCCGAGTCTCTCCACGATGGGTCATTCCGTCGCTTGAGGTGGGTTGGGGTATAGCAACAATATGTACCTCATCGGTTCAATCATACAGGAGTCTTTATGTATTACGGTTCTTCGTAGGCTTCTTCGAGTATGCAACTTCCTACCATGCTGTCGCAGATCACTAGGCTAATATCAACATCAGATCTGGCTTCTATCCTGGAATTCATTATATGCTCGGTTCTTGGTATACGCCTAGGGAGATTGGCAAGCGAGCCATGCTGTTCTGGCTGGCTGGATCGGTTGGGACTATGTTCAGTGGATTCCTCCAAGGAGCTGCGTATACAAATCTTAATGGCGTTCATGGGCGTGCAGGCTGTAAGTACGGGATTTTCAAGGTCACATTCACTCGCTCTTCGAGTAGTTTACACTATGATCTGGCTATATCCGACGCTAATCCTTCCTCCAGGGCGTTGGCTGTTCATCATCGACGGCCTGATCACCATCCCACTGGCAATAGCCGGGTACTTCTTCTTCCCGAACCTACCGCAAGATGGGAAGAGAACTTGGTGGATAACCGAAGAAGAGCATGTTTTATCGGTCAAAAGAATGCAGGCGATCGGCCGCGCAGGCAAGCAGCCTTGGACAAAAGACAGGGTCAAGAAGGTCTTTTCCAGCTGGTATACTTACCATCTTCGTATGTCGCTCTTCTAAACACATTCAAGGTCTTCAAACTGACCAACAGCGTTACTGTATATTCTGTGGAACAATGGAAATCCTCAAGCCGCTATGGGTTACTGGCTGAAAAGCTTCAACGACAAGCCTCCTCCGGTCCCAGGGACCTCATTCACTGTTCCTGAGATCAACAACTGTAATCCATTCCCCCAGCTTTGTCACTATCAATTTTCTTCGTGACTTGGAACTAATTCGTGCGCCATCAGTACCTATTCCTAACACAGCGATCTTCCTTGTAATGGCACTGACATGGGGCTGGTTGTCAGACGGACCACTACGAGGAGCTCGTTGGCCGTTTATTTATGCCGGAGCCATACTTATCGTGAGTCATGACACATAGGGATGCTTGGTAAATATTCTAATGCCTCGGTCTCAAAAAGATCATCTTCAACATCCTCCTTCTCAACATGCCACTCTACTCCAATATTGATGGAAGAAAGGTTGTCTACTGGCTCAGCAACATCGGCGTACGTTTCACTCCTTTCCTTTAACTCCATCTAACACAAACTCAGCACGGTGCCGGTCCTCTGATTCTCAGCTGGATTAACGAGATATGTTCTGCGGATACGGAAAAGCGAGCCCTGATCGTGGCCACAGCCAATGACTTAGCCTATGTTGTACAGGCTGTTGTAAGTCAGTCACTTGGCACTTTGCTTCCAATACTGATATCACAGGTGCCTATGTTCATGTGGAAAACGACAGATTTTCCCGCTGCGAGGAAGGGATACACGTACTCAACCATTTTGCAGGTACTCTTGAGTAAGTGCTCTCTCTCCCCTATATCTTCAAGAATACTAATGTGTGTGCACAGTTTTAGAGACTGCCTTCATTCAGTTATTATTGTGGCGTGATAGGCGAAAGCCTGTGCGGTCTCGAGGTGCCGAGTCTCCACCTCCACTTATATACTCGGACGAGGAGGAGGGTGAAGACGGTAATAAGCCAGGAGAGCCGCACTTCTCTCATACTAATTAGACAACGGTAGACCAAATTAGAGGATAGATGACAGAGACGAATCTTCACGCGGAATGTTTACATCGGAAAATACGAAATGTAGTCTCTCTAAATTCACTATCGTTGCATGTCTAACTCCATTCTTTCTCCAATATCCCTACGCCTGGCTGAAAACACTCTCTATCCCGCAATCTCACTATGCAACAGGGCTTCTGGCGGGCAGCGGCGGTGGTGGTCCAGGAGGTGGTGTGATGAAGCTATCGACAGTAGTGTAAGGCGACTGTGATGATCCATCATACGGCGACCGAAAGTCATCCTCCAGTCGAACATCTTCGTAGATGCTCGACTTGTCGTCATCAAGCTTTTCCGGATGGGCCAAGCTCTTATTTTCTGGTGTCGTACTTGTGATGGGTGTTATCAGTACAGGTTCAGTCTGTGTACTGGCCTCAGATGTCGTATATGTCCTGCTCGGCGTTGAAGCATAGCTGTCTCGATTGCTCCTTGTTCCAGTCTCTAGACTCCTTCTATAGAACTTTCTGTACGTCGGGCTGTTGGGGCTGGGGTTGTACTCGAAGGCTTGGCTTGATGGTCTTGAGTGAGTTGCAGCGTCACGGATCTCAAGGCCTTCCTTCTCAAGGGCGAGAACACCATATGGATCGGGGTCCTCTGGGTCCGGAATGCCGAAGACTGTTCCCTCACCAGGAGCCTCGACATCGACATCGCCTGGCGCAGGTTGTCCTTCCAACTCTTCCATCAATTTCTGGTCGACGTCTTCTCGGCCTTCAGCTGCCTTTAGCGTCTCCATGAGCATCTTGATTTCTGGAGGTCGACTTGTTTTGCCAGCTAGGATGTCTGCCACTTTAACGCCCTCCTGTCCATAGAAACGAGCGTTTTCATCTGTTCTCTCAATGATGACCGTGCCATCAACTTGAACTCCAGCGTAGAATCCTCTTGACTTCAAGTAAGTAAAGACAGGTCTATTGGCTTGCTTCCATTTGCCATCATTCTCAAGCACTCCACCTGCTCCGACGGGTCCGGCGACAGCACTGATCTCTCCTCCGAGAGTCGCTCTGATCTTGGTGAATGCATCCAGGGCTTTGCGATTGTTGATGACAACAACACAATCGTAGATATCGACTCCGACTAGGAAACCAAGACCTGCTGTGTGCAGCAAGATGCCAGATGGAGGAGACCATGAGCCGTCCTCTTCATTTCGGGCTACGAGGACTCCGGATCCGCCGGCTCCAGATACCCAGAGACCGGTGCGCATGGTAGTGAAGATGGCGAGACCGACAGCATTCTGTATTACCTTTTGTGGGATTTTCTTCAACACGCGCTGCTTCTGCTTGGGACCAGCCTGTTCACCATCTGCCGGCTTTTCCTCCTCGGTATAGAAGCCATCCTCTGTCCTTTGGTCAGCCTGGCTCTCATTTCACTCAGCTGTAATCGGGGGGGGGGGGGGGGGGGGGGGGGGGGGGTGACTTACTGCAAAAAGATCTCAAAATTCTGGCGGCCTTGTCACTCTCCTTGTCAAGAGTCGTGGGCCAGAATGCCTCGCTGCCGATGCGATTCGAGAGTCGATTGATTGGTGCACCCAGCTTGTCAGCCCAACCCCACACTTTGTCAAAGCCCTTCTTGCTTGTGGTCTTTGTAGTGTCCCATGACGGCAGCCTGGCTTTGACTTTCTGCATTTCGACGGGGGTTATCTGTTGGTATGAGAGACGTAACGCAACTGAATGGCAATATCACGCACGGGATTTCATGGAGTTTCAGCTGAGTCCAATAACTACTGGTTGCTATTTAACTAAACGCGTAGCCCAGCAGACGTCATCCCGCCCCGTTGACCAACGTTCGAACAGCCCCGAACTTCCGTCTGTTCCGGGTCTTGCCATGACATGTCACCAGCCAGTCAAAAGCCATGCGGATTGTCCGGCTTGGGATGACTAACATTTGCTCGGTTTGTCAGAAAAGCCTGCACGGGCTCTTCGGTCGGGGGCGCCGCAGTCTCTCGCCTCGCGACACCGCAATCCCGAGATGAGACAACAATTGGCTGCCCGCTGTCCTGCCAAGTGCACCTCTGGGCTTTTGGGGTGCCCAGGGCATGCTTCAGTGGAATTTAGTGGAGTAGGCGATAAGCGACGTATTGATAAGATGTACTAGTCCTCACGCTATAGTAGCCAGTGACAAAAAGTATATCTTAACAGATAACTGATCTCACTAGTCCGGATCGGGTAATCCTGAACTCACTAAACCAGTTCCCTTGAAGATGGATGCGACTTGGTACTCAATCTCAAGTCCATTCGATAGAGCTCACTATCAATACACGAACAATCACAACTCCGCATTTGCTTGGAAGCTTTTGTATACCATGGATAGCTGAAAATTAATTTAGAAATCAGTCATTCTGTCTAGCCGCAATTGTCCCTGCTTGCTTATTGAGTCACGAGCTTTATCCCAAATCTTCTTCTTATCTAGGGTAACTTGGCATTGCAGTGCGTGCTTCACCTCTCTTCAATGGGTTCCGGTGTCCGGAGAAGGAAGGCGCGTAAGACATTCATCATCTGAGGATCAGCTTACGCCTTGGAACGGCATTCAAAGCCGAAAAAAAGGATTCCCGAAATGCGGGAACTTTTGTTGGAATGCGAAAACCGAAGTATATGACTTTATTTATAATCCTGCTCTTCTTGCCATCACCAAGTATGTATTGGGCGGTCGCTCTTGATAGTCTCCTAGGACCGAACTGTTACTGTACATTATATATATAAATATCATCATGGGTGGCGGCCTAGACCTCTCCAAGCGGGTTCGTCTCCGAGAACTCCTGCCTGAACTCTACCTGGGCAGATGGCAGCCAGGTCATCTAAACTCCATTACCGATGTCCCAGGCGTCCTCGTTCACACCGAGTCAATCCAGCCTGACCAGGATGTCAACACTGGAGTCACCACTGTTCTTCCCCGAGCAGACTGGTTCGACTACTCATGTCACGCTGCCATCTTCAAGTTTAATGGCTCTGGGGAGATGACGGGATCTCACTGGATTGAAGAGTCGGGCACTTTGACATCACCGATCATTCTGACGACAAACTCATCAATTGGAGATGCCTTTCGAGGCGTGTACGATTATGCGACCAAGTATCATGCAACCAAGGAGGGAGATGTGAACCTTTTTGCGTTCCCTGTTGTGACTGAGACCTACGATGGATACCTCAACAAGCAAACCCGCTTTGCATTGACTCCGGATCACGTTGTCCGCGGTATTCGCAATGCGTCGGCTGATGCGGTACCGGAAGGATGCACTGGAGGTGGCACGGGAATGATATGCCATCGGTTCAAGGGAGGCACGGGGTCCAGCAGCCGTATCGTATCCGGAATAGACAGCAAAGGAAACGCGAAGGACTATACCGTCGGTGTACTCGTTCAAGCCAACTATGGGCTCAAGGAAGACCTTCACATTGGTGGTGTTCCAGTTGGAAGAATCCTGATATCAGAAGCTCAGGCGCCTTGCTCGCCAGAAGCGCCCGCGATTCACGGGCCTCACGTTGACGGTAGCATCATTATCATCATCGCCACAGACATTCCCCTGCTTCCAGTTCAACTTCAGCGACTTGCCAAGCGCGCCACTGTAGGATTGTCACGCGTCGGCGGCTATGGCAGCAATGGTTCGGGCGACATCTTCCTCGCCTTTTCTACAGCTGCCAAGATTCCCATGCAACGTCTCGAAGGCGGAGATCTCGACCCCTTCAAACCCACGTCTTTCGAGGTGGGGACAGTGCACAATGAGACCATCAATGGCGCGTTTGAGGCTGTTGCTGATGCGACCGAGGAGGCCATTTGCAATGCTCTATGTATGGCAACGACTATGACTGGATATAAAGGGCGCACTGTCGAGGCATTGGATCTGAAGAAAGTGAGAGAGATAGTGACAAAGCGACTGTGAAAAAGCACGAAACTTGGCTGCTTGCTTGGTTATTCCGCCGGACGCGACGCGACGCGTTGGTTTAGTCTATTTCATGAATGGGCATCGTCTGCTGCGTGATACCAAACGTTCGCAACCAAGAAAGAATACTTACGCAATACAATTCTTGAATGAAGGCCCATTCGTAGCTCTTTTCGTGCCCGTCGTGAATACAAGTGCAGCGAACTGGACAAATACAGGCCACGCATTTATCGCTGCGTGTCGCGATAACTTAACATAGCAAATATGGTACCCCAACGATCTAAGATACTTTTAGAATGACAAATTGTTGAGTATATTGACACTGACAATATTTTACAAACTATCTGGTTGTATGAACAGACGACACTTCTGGTGGCCGGGGCAGTATAGTACAGATTTGTGACAAAGAAAACTAAGGGGTGGACCAGTACGATTGTGCCTGGTCCTTGGTAAGAGCTTCAACGTTGATGTTGTCAAGCTCAAAGTCGGTATCATCACCATCATCATGATCCTTCCAAGATCGCTCCGGCTCGGGCCTTCGTTCCGGTGTCTTGTCACCATTCTGGGAGACCCTGGCAGACCGGTTCGAGGGCCCAACGCTGTTAACACCAAGATAGGTTGACTCCTCGATCTCTTCCAGCTCACGATGTTCCATGGCACGAGACGACCTTGCGGTCTTGGCTTCATCAAACGCGTAGTCGTCAATCCTCCTGGTGCGTCCAAGGAGCATTCGAAGGGAGGGGAGGCAGGCTGTGATGAGGCCAATGTTGACGTCAAGGGAGCTCCATAGCTCTGCAAATGGGTTAGCTTCAACATCGGAATGTGCATTGGGGATAGAACTTACCGATCGTGCTAAAGGAGCGGAACGACCCGTTGTCTCCGAACTCCACGTTCAGGAATCGGACTAGAGAGATGGCGATGTCGAGAAGACCCACCAATGACACAAAGTAGAGACCAAGCTTGGCTCGTTTGGTCAAATCGAGATCATGGACGACAGTAAATGGGAGTATCAAGACTGCACTGTGTTAGCAATGGTTTGAACAAGAAGAGGTGATATGTTGCCAACGCACTGAGAAGACTGCCCAGGAAAGACAAAGCCCAAGAGACCTGAAAGACAATGCCCTGCCATCGCCAGTCGCATGCGGTCAATGGCCGAGTGATGACCCTGCCAGATGTCAGTAAATGATCCACAAGTGAGACATCTCTGCAAGACATACCAGTGTCTCTCAATAGGCATACAAGAAAAGAGCTGCATGCTAATAGTCGCGGCATACGCCAGTCCGCAGTAAAAGACAGTGATCCAGAGTGTCTTACGACGCCTCCCCATAAAGGCTGGGAAGATCTGGAAGTACATAGATAGAAGAATTGCTTTGGAAAGATATGTTGTCGCGTAGAAGGGGATTTCGCTGGCCCAGGACATCTTGACGCCTGTTAGTCTCTACCAAAGTCTGCATGTTTGCACAAATCTTACCTTGTAGATGTACTCAACCCTTTCTTCACCCGGATTATAATTCTCGAAGCCAACACTCATCCGAGGCCTGAGAACATCAAGGTTATAAAATACGACATCGAAGGCCGCACACGATATAGCCGCACATAATCCCAGGATCATGAACCAGTCGCTCGTAACCAACTTCTCCCTCTGGATCCTGAGTCGGTAAAAGAATCGAGTGGCTATAATAACAGCGGCGAAACCGATAAGGCTGAAGGTCGTGCCCTGCGAGACATCAGTAACCAATCTTCACTTACACTGACGCAAGCGATGTAAGTGAGACACGGAACGTACGATCACGGCTGCACCCGTAGGTGGAGGAAAAGCCTTTGTCAGAGTCATTTTGGATAAGGAGCGTATCAACTGCACCGAGAATGAGAGACAAGGTGAGACAGAATTGTAAGGAGATTGAAAACAAAGGCACGACACGGATGCGTCCTTGTCTTATTGTTCGGCAAGGCCATGACACTAAGTTGGATGCGGACAGGGCCCTGGAATGCGGCGGCGTTTTTCGTGGCGATTCGCCCTGACTCTAGCCTTGACTAGCGTCACGAAATGCAAATCGCCAGTGATTTGACAACAACTAGCCAGGGCGCGGAACCCGTGGAGGCTTGGGGTTAGGTTTTGCTAGACGACAAATGCATTCCTTGCCCGGGTGGTCTCATAGATCGGAAGGCTAGATAAGGTTTGACAGCAAAGGGTCTTCGATCGTCTTTGGTATGGTTCCACCTCTGATCTGGGGCTTTTGCGTCGTTGTTATAGGCGTCTTGAACTTTGTGGAAAGGTCCGTGGTGGTCTGGTTGCATCACCTGCATCATGCAGGAACCCGATGTAAGGGCGAGAACACTGGCCAAGACTCGATGCTGAGCTTGTTGGACGGAAAAGAAGTGCCTAAAACCGAAGTAGAACACAGACTGATAGATAAGTTGGTTTGTTTGCCCGATGGACTTTGTTGATTTGAGTCTCTCAGTACCTGAGTCGTCGCAGAATCTTTGGCTCGGTGCGTGTAAGAGTTTTTCGGGGCGCCGCCATGGCTATTGGTCACGCAAAGCCACTCGGAGCCGTCTCTTCCTCTAAACAACGTGAAGCTTAGTGATTTCCGATTTACAGGCAGTGGTGACGTACTTATTTGCGTACCGCATTCCGCTGTGGATCGGCACTGATCTTCTCACCAGTTTAACTAATCCAGAATCACGGAGCTCAAGGGAATGCAGAACCGACGTCAATCGACGTTAGAAAGGTATGTGATGTGGCACTGAAGCCGTTGCCAATTGTTGGCCACAATGACATAGCCAGTTGATGGCTTCAGGATGCCGTGATCTTGTCAGAAGAGTGCTATTATCAGCGTCATATCGACATGTGCACTGCTTACATGATCCGAATGCATCATGTTCAAAAAAAGATATTCATAATCGAACATATGGCCGTACTGATACTTATTGAAGAACATATGCTGCACTTTCTATGGCTATAACCCCAACATATCTCGAAAGCGAAGTGATGAGTCTCAGGCAAACATCCCTGCGAGGGGACAATGCAGTCTACTCTTTCTGTTCGGCGATAAGAGTGTCAAAAAGCCCCATTCTGACAGTATCCAACTCCTCAACATCCTTGATCTCTTGTTCAATCTGGTCCAGACACTTCTGCTCGCTGTCCTGCTTTGGCCTGCAACCCAACGCGGTTCCGTTCGCCGGTTCAAGGTCACCACTGAGACTGGTCAGCATTTGCATCATTGAGGTTAAAGAGAAACCTACTTGGGCATGCACATGGGGCGAATGAACTTTCGTGGGAATCCGAGAGCATCAGCTGCCACGTCGTAGTTGGGCCAAATCTTTGGTGTTGGCTCGTCAATAAGACCACGAGCGTAGAGACCCTCGGCAATCCTATCCATAATCTTCCACCAGCTGATGCGATGAGCAATTGAGAAGAAGTATCTGTCAGTTCCAACAGCGATAGGCTCCTCTTTCAGGATCTTGTTGAGGATGAGAATATACAGATCCGTAAGATCGGAGATATGTACATTTCCAGGAGTCTTGAAATTTGTTAGACTGATATTCTTGTGTGCGAATGGTGGTTACCGAGTCTTGGTCGAACTTGTGGACCGTCTTCAGTTTGATGCTAGTCCGAATCAAAGCAGGGATGTTGACAGAGAGTTTTCTGCACTCGCCAGTTCCACGACCATCTATACTGACATTAGTATTAAGTACCATATTGAAAAATGTAAGGGATACCTACAAGTGAGCTGGATGGGGATGTTGAAAGTCTCGACGCCCTGGGCCTTCCCTTCATCGGCAAGAACAATGTTTGTCTAGATTCCGTCAGCATGGAAAAACACCTCATCCATAGGTTCTCAGGACTACCTTTCGAACAGGGTTATCAAGGCCAAGCTCCCTCTGCCTATCGATAAGGGGATCGTGTATAAGGCGCGTAATATAAACTATTAGCTATATAGTCTATTAACTTAAAATAATACTCTTATTAAAGTCAGTCTAGGTAATATATTAACTACTTAATATAATTACCTAAGATAAACTTTATAAGCCTATTTAATAATAATTGTATTTAATATATAAAAAGAACTTTAAATATATTTCTTAAGAAATAAAATAGCTACCTTAATTCTTTATTATAGCCTTTTAATTTAATATTATTAAAAATACTTTTTAAAATATAGGCTTTTATTATAAGAATAATTATTAATTAAGGCTATTAATAAGCTATTTATTTAAATTATATAAATAACTTTATTATTAATATAATTATAATAATTATAGCTTAAAGGGATATTTTCCTTTAAAGAATTAAAGTTTAAAATACTTAAAAAAAAGACCTATTTTTTTTTTAAAAAATATAAAAATTATTATAAATTATCTAGTTAATACCTATAAGCTTAATAAGCTTATAATTATTTAGCTTACTTTTTTTTAAAAATAATATTTTTTATATTATTATAAAATCTCTTAAAATATAAAGAAAATTATTTATAAAAAGAAAAAAAAGCTTAAAAAGCTTATTTAAGGAAATTACCTTAAATAGGCCTTTTATATTATAAGGTTAAAAGTAAATTAGGTTTAATTAATATTACTTTATACTTTATAATTATAGCTTTAAGGCTATAAATATAAGTTACTTAATAACTTAAAGAAAAAAGGTAGCTATAAAGGAAAGGTTAAATAGATAAAGGTTTTAAAGAGAATATATATATAGTAACTATATAATTAGCTATAAAGAAAGAAAGCTTAAATAGACTTATTATAACCCTAGCAGCTATATTATATATAGACCTAGACCCCTATTGATTTTACCTAGTAAAGATATAATACCCTAGATAGTTAGACTATAATTTACTATATAATAAACTAATTAATAAAGAACTAACTAAATATAAAACTAATAGCAATCTAGAAATACTTTATTTTAAAACTAATAGTAACTTTAAACCTTATTAACCTAACCTAGATAAATATTTAATATATATATATATTTATTTAGTATTAAATAAAACCTAGCTTATTAACTATTAATAAAACTTCTTTACCTTAATAAGCCTAATATATACTATTAACTATTAAGAAATATAATAACTTAATATACTTAATATAATACTTTATATATTTTATAAATATAAACCTAATATAGACTAGTTTACTTATTTAAAAACATTAATTATTATATATTAATAGCTTTTATTTAAAATATATTATATTAAATAATTAAGTAATATTATATTATTAAGATCTTTAGTAATACTAGCCTAATATTACCTTATATTAGAGAATTACCTAATATTATAAAAATAATAGCTAAAATCTATTAGCTATATAATATAATTTATAATTTAAAAAACCAGGTTAATAATTAAAAAATAGCCTTTATAATAAATAATAATATTTATTTTTAGGAAAAAAAAAATATTAAAAAAGCCTTTAAGCTACTTAAATTAAAACTATTTAAAAAATAATCTATAAATATAATTCTATTTCTTACTTAAATAAAAAGATATTTTTATATATTTTTAATTAAATTAAATATTATTACTAAAAAAATACTTTTTATTATACTATTAATTTAAAGAAATACTAAAAACTAGTTTAAATCTATCCTTAAGAACTATTTAAAAAATAAAGAAATTATATAAAACTAAAATACTATTAATATCTTTATTAACTAAAATAACTTTAAAACTATATTTAAAAATAAATTTAAAGTAATTAATAAGAAAAAATAAGTAACTATAGAAATTATAATATTTAAGTAAACCTATTTATATATTATCTACTTTATAAAGTTTAAATAACTTATATTTAAAATATAATAAAATAATAAAGCCTTTATAAAGGTTTATTATAAAAAACTTAAAGAAAAAGTTAAAAATAAACTCTATAAGGCTAATAAACTAAATAATATTATTAAATATATTATAATAGTAATTAAGATTAATAAAAGATAATATAAATATAAAAAAAAAAGTAATTAAAATAAGATAATTAAATAATTTTAACTTATATTACCTTAATTAATAATAAAATAATAATTAAAGTAACTTTTAAAACTAAAGATAATAATAAAAATATTAATAAAATAATACTTTATATAAAATATAATTAAGATCTATATCTTTAGATATTATATAGCTAAGAAAAGATAGTAACTATAAGCTATAAAATATATTTAAATATAAATACTATAATTATAATTAAATAAGATATAAAATATAATAATACCTAAAACTATAAAAGTTATAAAACCTAAATTAAAGTAAGTAAGCCTTAAAACTTACTTAATAGTAAGATTTATAAATAGTTATATATATTTAAATACTAAAAATAATATATAATAGCTATAATATATACTTTAATAAAGACTAAAGAATTACCTAAATTAAACCTAAAGATAATAAAAAACTAAAAAAAAAAGTAAATTATATATTCTAAAAAAACTTAAAAAAAAAAGAAATTAATAAAATAAACTATAAAATAAGAATTACTATAGGTATATAAAAGATTTTAAGAAATAAAAATACTTTAAAGTAAAAAAAAAAAATAAAAAAAAAGTAAAATAATAAAAAATTAAGAAATTTAAAAAATAATTAAAATAAAAAAAGACCTAAATATTAAAAATAATAAAATAAAATAGCCTAAGTATCTTTAATATAAATAAACTAAAGTAAACCTTATAAGTTATTAATAATATCTCTATTAAAATAGTATTTTAAAATAAAAAAAAATACTAAAAATAAAAAGTTAAAGTAAGAAATTAATTTTAGTAGAAAAAATAATAAAACTTCTATAATATAAGATATAAAGGTAAGGCTATTAAAGCTATTATATAAAACCTTTAATACTATAATAAATAAATCTTATAAAAATAAAAATAGCCCTATAAAGCTAAATATAATAAAAATAGTATAAAGATCTATAAAATATAAAAAGAAATTTATATATAAGGCACTAGAAAATATAAAAACACTAAAATAAAAAATAAACTTTATATTAAAATATATTATATTAATAATATATTAAACCATTTATATTTAAAACCTATATTTAATAATTAAAATAATATATAAATAATACTAATATACCTAAAATATAATAAAATATCTTAAGTATTATATAAAAACTATTAATATAATTAATATAAATTAAATAAGCTAGATAATAATTATTTTCTTATAACTATATCTAGAATACCTAATAATAAACCTTATTTAATAAAGAAAATAGAAAAAATACTTAATATACCTTTAATATAATTACCTTAAAGTAATAAAACTATAATTTAATATAATATTATATAAAAAAATATATTAAATTAATAAATTAACTTAAGAAATTAAAGAAAATATATAAATTATTAAAGAAATAAAAAGAAAATTTAAAGTAATAACTTAAAAAAGGTATTATAAAAAAAAAAATAAACTATTTATTAATAATATTAATTTAAAAGATATAGAAAAACTATAAAAAGAATAAAAAATAAATAAACTATATTTACTTAATAAAAAATATTTTAAATAAAAAACTATAAAAATAAATATAAAATTAAAAAAATACTTTTAATAAATAATATTTAATAATAAATTTAGTAATAACTACTTTAATAAAAAAAGATATAATAATAATAATTATAAATTAATATACTAAAATATATTAAAAAAAGTTATATATTATTTATAATTAAGCTATAAATATATTAAAATTATAAATAAAAATAACTTAAATTAATAAATATATTAAAAGTATTATATATAGTAAACTTAATAAATTACCTAGTATTATAAATTTAAATTAAAAAGAAATAGTTAAATACTTAAATTAATTATAAAGTAAAAAAAAACTTTATTAACTTAAAAATAATTATAAAGCTATAATTACTATAAAAATAGAAATTATTACCTTACCTATTAATTAATATAAAAAGATAGCTTTTTAATTATAATAATAATATTATAAATTAAGAAATTAATTATCTTAAGGTCTTTATTAAAAAATAGAATTAAAAAGTAAATTTTAATATTATATCTCTAGAAAAAGATATAAATATCTTATTAAATATATAATAGTTTAAATAATAAAACCTACTTATTAACTAAAGAAATAGCCAGGTTATATTCCTTAATAACCCTAATAATAATAAGGAAATAATTATAATAAATAATAAGAGATTTTAAACCTTAATTAAAGAGAATAATATAAGTAAATATAAAATAAAGTATTTATTACTTTTAAAAGGAATATAATATAAATATAAAAAAGATATAAAAAGTAAAATAGAAATCCTAAATATCTTTAAGATATAAGACCTTTATAAAAATAAAATACCTATAAAATAAAGCTAAGATTAACTTAAAAAATATTTTAAAATAATACTAAATATATAATAGATTATTTAAAGAAAAATTAAAATAGAATCTTTTAAATATAGTAAATAAGATTATAAAATTAACCTTATAAATAATAACTTACTATTTTAAAAGCTTTATTTATTTAATTAAAAGAGAGCTATAAATTTAAAAAAAAATATATTAATAAGATACTTAAGAAAGGCTATATTAAGAAATTTAGCTTAATATTAATATTATTAATATTCTTTATATTAAAGAAAATTAAAAAAAATAAATTAATTATTAACTATTAACTAGTTAATATATATACTATTAAAGATTAAACTTTACTTTTACTTATTATAAAACTTAAAAATTAATTATAAAATAAAAAGATTTTTATAACTTTAAACTTAAAAAAAGTATATAACCTTATTTATATTAAGAAAAAAGATAAATAAAAAATAGTATTTAAAACTAAATTTAAACTATTTAAATATATAATAATACCTTTTAGTCTTATAAATATATTTATAATATTTTAATAAATAATTAATAATATATTTTAGTAATATCTTAATATCTTTATAGTATATTATTTAAATAATATTCTAATTTTCTTAAATAATAAAAAAAAATATATAAAATATATTTATAAGGTTTTAAAAATATTATAAAATATTAAATTATTAGTAAAATTAAAAAAAAGTTTCTTTTATATTATAAAGATAAACTTTTTAAGATATATTATTATATTTAATAAAATTAAAATAAAACTAAAAAAAGTTATAATAATAATAAATTAAAAAAAACCTAATAATAGAAAGGAAATATAGGCCTTTTTAAAGCTTATTAACTATTATTAATAGTTTATTAAAGACTTTAATAAGATTATTAATTTAATAATAAAACTTATAAAAAAAGAAAGATATTTAAATAAAATAATAAAATATAAAAAGCCTTTATATAGCTTAAAAAAGCTATTTTTAGTAAACTTATTTTAATAATATTTAACTTAAAAAGAAAAATTAAACTAGAAATAAATATATTAAACTTTATATTAAAAAGATAAATTAATTAATAAGATAATATAAAAAAACTATACCTTATTATATTTTGCTTTTATAAACTATATAAAATAAAACTTAATTACTTAATTTATAATAAGAAATTTTTAGTAATTATTAACTATTTAAAGAGTTTAAATATTACCTAATAAAAAGTAAATACTAAAATTAAGGTATATATAAACTATTAAAATATCTCTTACTTTACTATAATATATAAACTTAATTAATAATAACTATATTATATTAAATATTTATATAAATTTAACTTTTATAATTATTTATAAAAAAAAGATTAAAAAATAAAAAAATAAATATAATAAATTAATAACTAGATTATAATACTAATACTATAAAAATAATAAAATAAATCTTAAAAATAAATAATAAAAAAGAATATAAATTTACTTAATAAATATAAACTTTAAGATAAATATAAGTAATAGTAATTAAAAAAATACTAAAAAAACTAAAAGAATTTATATAAAAAATTCTATAAATACCTTATATATAAATATTAAAAAATAATAAAAACTCTTAAATAAGTCTTATAATATAAATATAAGGTATAATAAATAATAGTAAAAAAGGTTATTAAATAATATAACCTTTATATTAAAATAAAAGTATAATAATATAAAACCTTATAAAAAACTTTAATTACTATTTATAATATAATAACTATAAGACTTAATTATAATAGATTTTATTATAAAGCTATATTATTTAAAAAACCTTTAATAAAAATCTTTTATAATAATATTATAATTATTATAGATTAATTTATTAAGTTCTTATATTATTTACCTTATAAAAAAGATATAAATATAGAGAAATTTATATATATTATTTATAAATATATTATTAATATATATAGATTATTATTTAAAATTATCTTAAATAAAGAACTAATATTATATTATAGTTTTAAAATATACTTTTAGTATTACTAGGCCTAAACTATAAACTTATAATAGTATTTAAAGCCTAAGTAAAATAGATAAATAAAATAAATAAATTAAATATTAAAATAATACTTATAGTATTATATAAATTATAAATAAAATAATTAAGTTAAAAAATTACTATATATTTAATTAATATATAATACTGCCTATAATAAAAGTATAAAGCTTATACTAGTATATACTAATTTTAAATTTATATTAAAAGCCTATTAAGATTTATAAAAACCTTAAATAATTAACTTAATAGTAATAATTAAAAGTAATAATTTAAAAAATCTATATAATAAACTATAAATAAAACTTAAATTTATTAAAAAATAGATATAATAATATTATAATCCTAAGAAGGTAAAAAGACTTATCTTTTTTTTAAAAAAATATAATTTATCTATTATAAAAAATATTTCTATTAAATAATTAAGTTATAAACTTAACTTTAAGTATATTAAACTATATAAGATTATTAAAAAAGGTCTTAAAAATAAACTATAAACTAGACTTACTATTAAAGGTTAAAATCTATTCTATTTTTTTATATTTTATTATTTAAATTAATAGTAAATATAATTTATATAAAATAACTAATAAACCTATAAAAAATAAAAAAACTAGAAATTTATAAAATAAAAGTAATTTAAAAAATAAAAAATAATTAATAAAAAAATCAAATACTTAACTAAATAAAAAAATTACTTAAAAAGTAAAAATATATAAAAACTACTAAAATACCTTATTAATACCTAATAACTCCTAAAGAATTTTTATTAAAAACTAAAAAAAGGTTTAAAATAATAAACTAATTAATAAGGTTTACTATACCTACTTTAATTAACTTTACTATAGTAAAGGAATTAAAAGATATAATTAAGTTCTTTGCCTTTTTACTATTATTTATTGCCTTAGAATCCTACTTAAGGGCCTTTAGTTTTTTAAATTAAATTAAATACTTTTAATAATAAAGATATATTAACTTTAAAAAATACTTATTTAATTAATATTATAGTTAAATAAACTTCTTTTTAGTAGTTTCTTTATTAGCCTTAATTTAATTATTTTTTTAAACTAAATAATTTACTATAAAATTAATATAAAAAATACCTTATAAATAATAATAAAAAAATAAACCTTTTAATAATATTATATCCTTTTTATTATAAAAATAACTATAGTAAGTATACTTAAAATAATTTTTTTATTTATCTTTTATTATATATTTAATATAATTTTTAATATATAAGAAATAAAGTATAATTTTATAATTAATAAAGGTAATAAGTTTTATATAGATAAGATAATACTAAGTTACTATAAAAGATATTTTATTAGTAATAAGGAAATATAGGTTTAAGTTAAACTTATTAGAAATAATAAAAAGGAAAATAAATATATAAATTTTAAAAATAAGACTAATAAAAGAAAAAAGATTATATTATAACCTAAATAAAAAAAATACTTATATTATATATACCTTATAGTTTTTCTTTCTTTCTTTATAATTATAATATATTAAAGAATTTTACTAATAATTACTAGACCTTAATTACTAAAAACCTAAGATAGATATTAATAACTTTAAATAATTACTAGTAACTCTTAAAAATTACTATTAACTTTATAGTAATCCTCTTAATTACTATTAATACTATATAGTATATAAATATACTTCTTTAGTATTAAATAGAACTTAATTTACTAACTATTAATAAGATTTCTTTACCTTAATAAGCCTAATATATATTATTAATTATTAAGAGATATAATAACCGAATATACTTAATATAATACCTTATATATTTTATAAATATAAAACCTAATATAAATTAGTTTACTTATTTAAAAACCCTAATTATTATAATATTAATAAAGTAATACTTTATATAAAATATAATTAAGACTTATATCTCTAGGCATTATATAGCTAGAAAAGGATAATAACTATAAGCTATAAGATATATTTAAATATAAATACTATAATTATAATTAAATAAAATATATAGTATAATAATACCTAAAACTATAAAAACTATAAAACCTAAATTAAGGTAAGTAAGCCCTAGGACTTACCTAATAATAAAATTTATAAATAATTATATATATTTAAATATTAAAAATAATATATAATAGCTATAATATATATTTTAATAAAGACTTAAAAATTACCTAATTAAACCTAAAGATAATAAAAGACTAAAAAAAAAAAAAATTATATACTTTAAAAGAATTTAAATAAAAAAGAAATTAATAAAATAAATTATAAAATAAGAATTACTATAGGTATATAAAAGATCTTAAAAAGTAAAAATACTTTAAGGTAAATAAAAAAAATAAAAATAAAAAATAAAATAATAAAAAATTAAGAAATTTAAGAAATTACTTAAATAAAGAAAAACTTAAATATTAAAAATAATAAAATAAAGTAATCTAAGTATTCTTAATATAAATAAATAAAAGTAAATCTTATAAGTTATTAATAATATCTCTATTAAAATAGTACTTTAAAATAAGGAAAAATACTAAAAATAAAAGGTTAAAGTAAAAAGCTAACTTTAATAAAAAAAATAATAAAACTCTTATAATATAGGATATAAAGGCAAGGCTATTAAAGCTATTATATAAAACCTTTAATACTATAATAAATAAATCTTATAAAAATAGAAATAGCCTTATAAAGCTAAATATAATAAAAATAATATAAAGATTTATAAAATATAAAAGGAAATTTATATATAAGATACTAGGGAATATAAAAATACTAAAATAGGAAATAAACTTTATATTAAAGTATATTATATTAATAATATATTAAACCTCTTATATTTAAAACCTATATTTAATAATTAAGATAATATATAAATAATACTAATATATCTAAAATATAATAAAATATCCTAGGTATTATATAAAAACTATTAATATAATTAATATAAATAAATAAATTAAATAATAACTATTTTTCTATAATTATATTTTAGAATACTTAATAATAAACTTTACTTAATAAAGAAAATAAAAGGGTATTTAATACATCTTTAATATAATAACCTTAGAATAATAGAATTATAATTTAATATAATATTATATAAAAAATATATTAAATTAATAATTAATTTAAGAAATTAAAGAAAATATATAAATTATTAAAAAAGTAAAAAAAGAATTTAAAATAATAACTTAAAGAAAGTATTTATAAAAAAAAAAATAAACTATTTATTAATAATATTAGTTTAGAGAATATAAAAAGAACTATAAAGATAATAAGAAATAAATAAATTATATTTATTTAATAAAGAATATTTTAAATAAAAAAACTATAAAAATAAATATAAAATTAAAAAAATACTTTTAATAGATAATATTTAATAATAAATTTAATAATAATTACTTTAATAAAAAAAAATATAATAATAATAACTATAAATAAATATATTAAAATATATTAAAAAAAGTTATATATTATTTATAATTAAGCTATAAATATATTAGAATTATAAATAAAAATAACTTAAATTAATAAATATATTAAAAGTATTATATATAATAAACTTAATAGATTATCTAATACTATAAGTTTAAATTAAGGAAAAATAGTTAAATACTTAAATTAATTATAAAATAAAAAGGAACTTTATTAACCTAAAAATAATTATAAAGCTATAATTATTATAAAAATAGAAATTATTATTTTATCTATTAATTAATATAAAAAAATAGCTTTTAATTATACTAATAATATTATAAATTAAAAGATTAATTATTTTAAGGTCTTTATTAAAAAAAAAAAAAAAAAAAAATTTTAATATTATATTTCTAAAAAAAATATAAATATTTTATTAAGTATATAATAACTTAAATAGTAAAACCTATTTATTAATTAGAAAAATAGCTAGGTTATATTCTCTAATAACCTTAATAGTAATAAAAAAATAATTATAATAAATAATAAAAGATCTTAAACCTTAATTAAAAAGAATAGTATAAGTAAATATAAAATAAAGTATTTATTATCTTTAAAAGAAATATAATATAAATATAAAAAAGATATAAAAAGTAAAATAAAAATCCTAGGTATTCTTAAGATATAAAATCTCTATAAAAATAAAATACCTATAAAATAAAGTTAGGATTAACTTAAAAATATTTTAAAATAATACTAAATATATAATAAATTATTTAAAGAAAAATTAAAAAAAAAGTCCTTAAATATAATAAATAAAATTATAAGATTAACCTTATAAATAATAATTTACTATTTTAAAAGCTTTACCTATTTAACTAAAAAAAGCTATAAGTTTAAAAGAAATATATTAATAAAATACTTAAAAAAGGCTATATTAAGAAATCTAGTTTAATATTAGTATTATTAATATTTTTTATATTAAAGAAAAATAAAAAAAATAAACTAATTATTAATTATTAACTAGTTAATATATATATTATTAAAGACTAAACCTTACTTTTACTTATTATAAAACTTAAGAATTAGTTATAAGGTAAAAAGATCTTTATAGCTTTAGACTTAAAAAAAGTATATAACTTTATTTATATTAAAAAAAGAAATAAATAAAAAATAGTATTTAAGACTAAATTTAAATTATTTAAATATATAATAATACCTTTTAGTTTTATAAATATACTTATAATATTTTAATAAATAATTAATAATATACTTTAATAATACCTTAATATTTTTATATATATTACCTAAATAATATTTTAATTTTCTTAAATAATAAAGAAAAATATATAAAATATATTTATAAGGTTTTAAAAATATTATAAGATATTAAATTATTAATAAAACTAAAGAAAAGTTTCTTTTATATTATAGAGATAGACTTTTTTAGATATATTATTATATTTAATAAAATTAAAATAAAGCTAAAAAAAGTTATAATAATAATAAATTAAAAGAATTTAATAATATAAAGGAAATATAGGCCTTTTTAAGGCTTATTAATTATTACTAATAGTTTATTAAAGACTTTAATAAGATTACTAATTTAATAATAAGATTTATAAAGAAAGGAAAGATATTTAAATAAAATAATAAGGCATAGAAAGCCTTTATATAGCTTAAGAAAGCTATTTTTAATAAACCTATTTTAATAATATTTAATTTAAAAAGAAAAATTAAATTAAAAATAAATATATTAAACTTTATATTAAAAAGATAAATTAATTAATAAAATAATTTAAAGAAATTATATTTTATTACCTTTTACTTATATAAATTATATAAAGTAAACTTTAATTACCTAATTTATAATAAGGAATTTTTAGTAATTATTAACTATTTTAAGGAGTTTAAATATTACTTAATAAAAAGTAAATACTAAATTAAAGTATATATAGACTATTAAAATATCTTTTACTTTACTATAATATATAAACTTAATTAATAATAACTATATTATATTAAATACTTATATAAATTTAACTTTATAATTATTTATAGAAAAAAATTAAAAAATAAAAAAGTAAATATAATAAGTTAATAACTAAATTATAATACTAATATTATAAAAATAATAAAGTAAATCTCAAAAATAAATAATAAAGGAAAATATAGATTTACCTAATAAATATAAACTTTAAAATAGATATAAATAATAGTAACTAAAAAAATATTAAAGAAATTAAAAGAATTTATATAGAAATTCTATAAATACCCTATATATAGATATTAAAAAATAATAAAAACTCTTAAATAAGTCTTATAATATAAATATAAGGTATAATAAATAATAGTAAAAAAGGTTATTAAATAATATAACCTTTATATTAAAATAAAAATATAATAATATAAACTTTATAAAGAACTTTAATTACTATTTATAATATAATAATTATAAGATTTAATTATAATAGACTTTATTATAAAGCTATTATTATTTAAAGAATACTTAATAGGAATTTTTTATAATAGTATTATAGTTATTATAAACTAACTTATTAAGTTTTTATATTACCTACCCTATAGAGAAAATATAAATATAAAAAAAACTTATATATATTATCTATAAATATATTATTAATATATATAAATTACTATTTAAAATTATCTTAAGTAAAAGACTAATATTTATATTATAATTTTAAAATATACTTTTAATATTACTAGGCTTAAATTATAAGCTTATAATATAATAGTTAGGTTTAACTATATTAAACTAAGCTATGCTTAGGTTTATTATTAGCAGATTGCATAAGGTATAATATTAAGCGGTTATTAAAGTATTATATTTTTTAATAGTAGATTTAATATATATTAGGCTTAATTAATATAAAGAAGTTTTATTAATAGCTAGTAAGCTATTTCTATCTAGGTAATAACTATAGTTTATATAATATTATTTTACTAGTATTTAGTAATACTTATCTTTAAATTAAATATATATTTAATTAGTCTTAGACTATAGTTATAATATTTTAGTCTTAAGGTTATTAATTAAATCTAAAGAATTAAAAAAGAAATATTTAATTTTATTATAATTAGTAATTAAAGTAAAGAATTTTATAAGGTATATATAATATAACTGCCAGGGTTATAATATAATCTTTCCTTTTCTTTAGGTCTTATTCTTAAGGCTATACTTATCTCTTATTTTATTAATTTAGTTTTATAAGTATTAACTTAGATTTATTTTCTTTTTTATATATCTTATTAATTACTATATTAGGTTAGGTTTTTAAGAAAAAGTATATAAAAACTTCTAAATTTAGTACTTTTATATAATATATTTACGATTTTAGAGATTTTATTATATTATATTTCTAGTACTATTATTATAGTTTTAATTATAAGGCTAGAGATAAGAAGTTAAATTATTATAGGAATTATATAGATATAAAAGTAATTTATAATAGTTTTAATATTATAACTTTTTATAAGTTAATAATTTTTATATTTTTCTTATTTAATTATTAATTTTTTTTATAGTTTTTAAAAATATAAGAGAATATAAAAAGTTAAAAAAGAATAAATAAAAAGCTAAGAAGGCTTTTAAAGAAGCTATAGCTTACTTGGCTTATATTTATAAGATAAAATATTATCTTAAGGAATAAGATAATATATTATTTTCTTATAAAATATAGTCCTTAGAGAAATAAGGTAGTTTCTTTATTAACTAGGCTAAGTTATTTATTATTTCTAAGGCTTAATTCTATAATACTATAGATTTAATTAATTAGAATTTTATTTTAATAGATATCTCTTTTTCTAATCTTTCTATTATTATTAATAAAAATTCTTTAAGAGTTATTAGGTATTAATAAGGTATTTTAGTGGTTTTTATATATTTTTATTTTCTAAGTAGTCTTTTTATTTTACTAAATATTCTCTTTAACTGTTTTTTTAGTATATATCTCTAATTGCCTTTACTTTATAGACTTTTAGTCCTAAGATTTCTTATAGTTTATTATCTATTTTAACTTATATTATATCTACTACTAATTTAAGTAATAAAATATAAAAGATTAAATAGAGTCTAACTTTTAATAATAGATCTAGTTTATAGTTATTTTTTAAGATTTTTTATAGTATCTTATAAGATCTAATAAATTTATAATTTAATTTATATATTAGTTAGTCTATTTTAATATTTTTCATAGCTAGGTAGACTATATCTCCCTTTAAAAAGGTTAGTCCTTTTAACTATTTTAAGTTATAGTAATTTTTTATTTATTTTTTAATAAATTTAAGTTTTATTTTTATTTCTTTATATAAATTTTCTATATTATTACTTTTAATAATAGCAGCTAGATTAATAGATTTTTCTTATTATATATTATAGTATATATTTAATATAAATCTAAAGTTAATATAAGCTAGTATAAGCTTTATATTTTTATTATATATAGTATTATATATAAGTTAGGCTATTAATAGTTTTTTAATCTAATTATTCTATTTATAGTTAATATAATATCTTAGGTATTATTTAAGTATTTAATTTATTTTTTTAGTTTATCTATTAACTTATAGTTAAAATATAGTTATAAGTTAGTAATTTAATTTAAGTTATATTATAAGTAATTACTAAAAGTTTATTATAAATATAGGTCTTTTATTAGAGAGAATTTCTATAAATAGGCTATATATACTAATAATATATTAGTAAAAGATATAGGAAAGTTCTTTTATATTTATAGATTCCTTATATAGTAAGTAATATAAGAATTTTATAAGTTAGTTAACTATAATTATAATACTATTATAAAAGATTCTAATTAAGAGGTCTTTTAATAAAGGTAACTTTATAATAAAGTTTATTATAATTAAGTCCTAAGGTTATTATACTATTAATAAAGGTTATAATTATCTATAAGGTTTATATTATTATAATTTTATCTTAATATATAAATTATATTATTTAATAACTTTTTTAATTTCTTTTTTCTTAACCTTATAACCTTATTTTTTATAGTCTTTTAAGTATCTTTATTACTCCTTAGTATCTATATAGTAGATATAAATAAAATTTATAAAGGAAATTATATTCCTTATTTATTATTTTAGTAGTTATTATTCTTACTATTATTTTAATAGGTTATATAAACTAGTATTCTCTATTTAGGTTTATTTCTAGGAGTTATTATCTAATTTTAATAGTTTTTATATTAAAGTTATATTATTAGCTAATAGTATCTATATATATTTATTATCTATATCTTTATAGTATATTATAGTAAAGTTAAATTTATATAGGTATTTAATATAATATAGTTATTATTAGTTTAGTTTTTATATTATTATAAAGTAAGTTATATTTTTATAATTAGTAAATACTTTTACTAGGTATTTACTTCCTCTAAGGTAATATCTAAATTCCTTAAAGTAGTTAATAATTACTAGAAATTCCTTATTATAGATAAGGTAATTAAGTTCTGCTTTATATATCTTATAAGAATAGAATACTATTAGGTATAGTATACTATTATTATTATATTATTTTATTTATTTTCTTAAGGTAAAGTTAGATATATTAGTTTTAAGTTTAATTTACTATTTTAGGTTAAATATAACTAAAACTAGTTTACTTATAATAGCTATTTTAAGCTATTTAAAAGCTTTTTAGGCCTTATTATTTTATTTAAAGACTTTATTTTTCTTAGTAATTTTAATAAGAAGAATAGTAATCTTATTAAAGTTCTTAATAAATTATTAATAGTAATTAGTAAATCCTAAAAAGGACTATATTTCTTTAACTAAAGTAAGTGCCTTCTATTTAGTAATTATAGTAATCTTATATTTATTTATTTTAATTTTATTATATAAGATTTTATATCCTAGGTATATAACTTAATTTTAATAGAAATAACTTTTTATAGGTTTAATAAGTATATTAGTATCTTATAGTACTTTTAAAACCTTATAAATATATTTTATATATTTTTCTTCTATATTAAAGAAAATAAGGATATTATTTAAATAGTAAACTATAAAGATATTAAGATATTCTTAAAGTATATTTATAATTATCCTTTAAAATACTATTAGTATATTAATAAGTCTAAAAGGTATAATTAGATATTTAAATAATTTATATTTTATTTAAAATGCTATTTTCTATTTATTGCCTTTTTTAATCCTAATTAGGTTATAGGCAGCTTTAAGGTTAAGTATTATAAAAACTTTCTTTTTAAATAATCTATCTTTAAGATTAGTAATAAGAGGTAATAGTATTTTATTTTTCTCTATAATTTTATTAAATTATTAGTAATTTATAATTAACCTTAATTTATTTAAGTTTAGTTTTAAAATAAATATAATAAGGTATTTTACTAAAGATTTTAAGGTTTAGATATATCTTTTTTTAAGTATATTTTCTAATTATTCTTTTAGTATTATAAGTTCTATTTAAGCTAAATTATAGATTAAAAAGAATTTTAAGTTCTTACTATCTTTTAGAACTATTTTAATATCCTATTATAAGTATTATAAAAGTTTTATTTTAAGCTTTTTAATAAAAAGTTTCTTATAAATATAATACTAAATAGGTATATTTTTAAGTTATTTATTAGATTTTTTCTTAGTAATTTATTTTATCTTTTAGAGATTATAATCTAGTTATCTAAACTATTTTTTAAGAGTTACTATTATTTATTTAATATATTTATTTTTATCTTTATAGAATTTATATTATATTTCTTTTAGAATAGGTAATTTTTTATTATTTTATTTTTTACTGCTCTCTTTAGTTAAAGTTTAAAATCTCTTATTATTATTATTTTAATTAATTTTATTATTTAAAGGGTAATCTCTATAGGTTACCTGGCTAGTTCTTTAGTTAAATTATAAGTTATAGTATATTAGCTATAAATATTTAAGTATTAAGTTATATTTCTAAGTAGAAATAATATTAAAATTAATACCTTAATTCTTTTTATTAATAAATACCTTTAAGTAATTAATCTCTTAGGTAATATTTTTATTTTTATAAATATAAGCACTTTCTTCTTTACTTTATATTATATAAGGTTTTTTTTTATCTCTTTATAGTAGCCTTAGCTTATTAATTATTTTAAAGAAAATAAGGTTTATAATAGCTTTATTATTTATAAGTATATTTAGCTACTTACCCTTAATTCTAATTTTTAAATTTAGGTATATTTATTATTATTTATTAATTATAATTTATAGAGCTTTTATAAGAAGTTTATTTTCTGCTGCTTTTTTACTTATTTAGCGCTTTATTATAAATAGCAGGTTTCTTTTTCCTATAGGTAATTATAACTATATTTATTCTTATAGTAGTTAATATTATTAAGGTAATTATATTATATAGCTAGTTTATATTAATACTTTACTTTTATTTCTTATATTAATTATTTTACTTTATTATTATATTATAGTATTTTATCTATCTGGCTTATTCTAGGGATATTATTTTATTTTTTTTCTAGCCTATTTATTTCTATAATAGCTTTATAAATATCCTTATTTAGGTTTTCCTTTTCTTTATCTTATTTATTTTAGATATATTTTCTCTATTTTATAATTTACTTAAAGTTTTAAATATAGTTTAGGGCTTATTTTTATATTTTAATATATACTATAAGCTTAGTTATTTAAGTCTCTTTATATTTTCTAGTAACTTAATATCTTAAGGTATTAATAATTAAATAAGGTTTTTATTCTTTATATTTTCTAATTTATATTAAAAAGTAATTATTTATTTCCTTATCTTACTAATATTATAGGTAGTAATATTATATATATAATATCTAGGATATCTGTTAATAATTTAGGTATTTTAGGTATTTTTAAGGGTTTTTTTTAATTTAAATTTCTTTTTTAGGTATTATTAGGTCTTTTACTTTATTTTTTATATATAACTAAATATAAATAGTATTATCTTATTTTATTATTGCCCTTTTTTTAGTAAGTTTTATATATTTAAGCGCTTTACTATATTAAATTTAGTTTTTAAATTTATTAAATTATAATATATATTTAGTATCCTAGATAGTTTAGTCTATTTTTCTTTTAATCTTTTTAGCTTTAAAGTCTTAAGTAACTTTTAAGGCTAATATATAGTTTAGGTTATTATAATATTAATTAGGCTATTTTATTATAATTTTAATAGAAATGTTATTTATTATTAAATAGGGATTATATTAAATAGTACTTTTTTCTATTTTAAGAGGTATTTTTACTTTATTGAATATTTATAATAATATTTTATCTATGCTTTTATTAGAGGTTAAGTTAATATTAAGTTTATTATTTAGGTTAGGGTTAATTTCCTTTCCCTTTCTAACTATAATAATAGTTTTTCCCTAAATAGGTAGTATTTTTTATTTAAGTACTGGTATCTATTCTAAATAGATTATCTTATTTTCTTTTTTTTTATAATATAGTTTTTTCTTATTTTTATTTATTCTTATTTTTTATTTTTTTAGGCTATTTTAATATAGAATCTTTATTATTAGTATAGTATGCCTTAGAATTAGTCTTTATTTTTTAGGGATATTTAAATAGTATTTATTAAGTATTTCTTTTTTACTTAGGAATAGGTTATATATTTAAGTAAAATCAGGTAATCTTAATTTATTATATTTAAATTAGGTTATATTAATAGTTTAAGTAGCTATTTATGGTTTATTATTATCTTTATTTCTTTTAATAGTATTTACTTTTTTACTTTTTAGGATATAAGGTATTAGTTTATACTTTTAGTTAGTTTTAATAGGGTTTTTATATTTAGGGTCTTTATAACCTTTCTTACTATAATTCTAGTAAGTAATCTTTAATTTATCTTTAGTTATTATTCTAATAGTTATTAATCTTAATTTTATATTATAAAATATATTATTATTTTATTATTTATTTTAATTAGTATTATATTATAGTTTATTATTTAATTATTTTTAATTATTTTTATTATAATAGATTTTTTATTAGAATTATATATTATTAATTCTAATAGCTTATTTAATATAGTTAATTAATATTTTAAGTCTTGCTTTTTTATAAAGTTTTACTTAAATAGTTTTTTTAAGTCTATTAAAAAATAATAATATAAAGGGTTTTTAATCCTATTTTAGTTTTATAGTAAGTTAAAGAAACTTAGTTTTATACTTAGAAGCTAATTTAATTTACTTAAGTACCTTAATTTTTTATTTTACTTATCCTTTTTTATTAATTAATTTAAAGGCTTATTAAAAAGCTTTTTTAAATATTAAGTAGCTCTTATAAATTTAAAATATCTAAGGTTATAATTTATATTTAGGTTTAGTAATTATTTTCTTTAGTATTAGTTAAAATTATTAAATTATATTACCTTTAAGTTATCCTAAGGTATATATAACTTTATTACTATTTTTATTAAACTAGTTTAAGAAGTAACTTATAAAGGCTTAGTATTAAGTAAGAAATATAGCTAATTTTACTAGATTACTATTAAATAGTTTAGGTATATTAGGTTTAAGTATTTTACCTATTTTCTTTCTACTTATAGTAATTATAGTAAGTTAATATATTTCTTAGATTATATTTTAATAGTTTATAACTTATTATACCTAAAAGGCAGTTACTTTAATAAGGGCTTATTTAAGATTATTTATTTTAGTAGTTATATTAGTTATTTACTAATATAACTATTTAATATTAAAGTTAATATTACTATTAAAATTATTTTCTATATTTATATCTTAGGTTATAGGGTTAATATAAGTATTAGATATAGTATATTATTAAGTAGGATTAACTTAAGTAATTATTATATTTATATTACTTAATATTATATAATATAGTTTAAATAAAAGCTATTAATATATAATAGTTAGGTCTAATTATATTAAACTAAGCTATATTTAGGTTTATTATTAATAGATTATATAAGGTATAATACTAAGTAGTTATTAAAGTGTTATATCTCTTAATAGTAGATTTAATATATATTAGGCTTAATTAATATAAAGAAGTTTTATTAATAGCTAGTAAGCTATTTCTATCTAGGTAATAACTATAGTTTATATAATATTATTTTACTAATACTTAATAATACTTATCTTTAGATTAAGTATATACCTAATTAATCCTGGATTATAGTTATAATGTTTTAGTCCTAAGGTTATTAGTTAAATCTAGAGAATTAAGAAAGAAATATTTAGTCCTGTTATAATTAGTAATTAAAGTAGGGAATTTTATAGGGTATATATAATATAACTGCTAAGGTTATAATATATAATAATATTTAAAGCCTAAATAAATAAATAAATTGAATAAATAAATTAAATATTAAAATAATATTTATAGTATTATATAAATTATAAATAAAATAATTAAGTTAAAAAACTACTATATATCTAATTAGTATATAATATTGCCTATAATAAAAATATAAAACTTATACTAATATATATTAATTTTAGATGTATATTAAAAGCTTATTAAAATCTATAAAAACTTTAAATAATTAATCTAATAATAATAATTAAAAGTAATAACTTAAAAAACCTATATAATAAACTTTAAATAGAATTTAAATTTATTAGAAAATAGATATAATAATATTATAATTTTAAGAAAGTAAAGAGACTTACCTTTTTAAAAGGAGATATAATTTATCTATTTACTAAAAATATTATAATAAAATAATTAAGCTATAAACTTAATTTTAAATATATTAAATTATATAAAATTATTAAAAAGGTTTTAAAGAATAATTATAAACTAGACTTATTATTAAAGGTTAAGATTTATCTTATTTTTTATATCTTATTACTTAAGTTAGTAGTAGATATAATTTATATTAAAATATATAATAAACCTATAGAAATAAAAAGGCTAGAAACTTATAAAGTAAAAGCAATTTAGGAAATAAGAATAATTAATAAAAAGATAAAATACCTAATTAAATAAAAAAATTACCTAAAAAGTAAAAATATATAAAAACTATTAAAATACCTTATTAATACCTAGTAGCTTTTAAAAAAGTTCTATTAGAATTAAATAAAGGTAAGGCATTAAAAAAATTATCTCTTAAATTAAAAATAAACTAATTAATATTATTAAGAATATAATTAACTTATAAATCCTTAATTAATATATTTTTATAAGTATTTAATATTAATAATAAGTTATTTTATTACTTTACCTTTTATAGGCCTTAATAAGTAGCCTTAAAGTATTTTTCCTTTATTTTATTATAAATCTTATAAATATATAATAAATAACTAATAGCTTTAAAGAGATATATTTATAAGGCAGCTATCTTTTTATAAAGTTTTAAAAAATCTTTACTTACTTAATCTTTATTACCTTTTAATTTTTATTTTTATTTTATTAAAGATATTATTATATAAAAATTAATTAAAGAACTATTTATAACTTATAAAATAACTTATATAATAATATTATATAAGTATTATTATAAGACTTCTTAGCTTAAATATATTTATTATAATAAATAAAATTAGTAAATATAAAATATTTATTACTTTTATTAATATAAAAATAATAAGTATAAGATATATTAGCTTTTTTATTAATAAACTTAATAAAAAGAGTAAATATTTAAATTTTATAATTCTTATAAGAAATCTATTTAAAGATATAGTTAAATACTATAAAGTATAATAATAAAAGAATTAAGTTAAATCTTACTTAGAAAGGAATACTATTAATTAAAATAATAAGGCCTTAAAAATAAAATTACTAAAAAAAAAAAAATTATATTATAACCTTAATAGTTATATTATATATAAACCTAGACTTTTATTAATTTTACCTAGTAAAGATATAATACCTTAGATAATTAAACTATAATTTACTATATAATAAATTAATTAATAAAAGATTAATTAAATATAAAACTAATAGTAATTTAAAAATACTTTACTTTAAGACTAATAATAACTTTAAACCTTATTAACCTAACCTAAATAAATATTTAATATATATATATATTTATTTAATATTAAATAAAACCTAGTTTACTAACTATTAATAAAATTTCTTTACCTTAATAAGCTTAATATATACTATTAACTATTAAGAGATATAATAACCTAATATACTTAATATAATGCCCTATATATTTTATAAATATAAACCTAGTATAGACTAGTTACTTATTTAGAAACCCTAACCGTTATAAGACTAGTAAAGGTTTTAAGGAAAATATATATATAGTAGCTATATTATTATTAGAGAAAAAGTTAAACTGGTTAAAGTTAGGGAATATTAAGTCATAAGGTGGCGAAAGATCAGTTATAACAAAGTAATTTTAACACAATAGATGAGGGGATCAGAGTCTTTGACCTTGCCGAAAGGCCATCCGCCTTCCTCGGTAAACATGGACGCGACGGAAGACTGTTCAGGCGTTAGGAAGGCTTCAGATATATGTAGGAGAAACTTGCATGAATCAGGTATGTGTTGTTGCCGGTAGCTCGGCGGCGATCTCCAAGACCGCTGAGCAGGTTTGACAACATGTCTGGGAAAATGGCTCCAGCTGTATGGATGACGATGTCGACTGAGATCATTGTCAGGCACTACGTGCTCAGACACGAACAGAAAGCTTACTCTCATATTTCGCAATTGCATATTCCACAGCAGGCTTATCTTGGAGGTCGACGAGGAAAGCATGGACTCTTTCGAGTTTAGATATTTTATCGACCTGATCTTGGCTTCGAGCGGCTGCGAAAATGTTGATGTCCTTTAACGACTCATCGGTACGAGAAAGAATATCGGCGATGACTGAGCCACCACTGTTTGTAGTTAGGAAAGGAGAGATCGATGAAGATAGCTCACTTACATGTAGCCCGCGGCTCCAGTAACAAGGACGTTGTGAGGCATGATGCTGAGAAGATAACGTACGGTAATCTAGTGGTAATGTAGTGAGTTGCGGCTGTCGTTTAGCTATGAACTGAGCTTGGGTTCCGAATACTTCCTCTTGAGTAGGAAACAATCATTTATAGGGATCTTCTCTTGACCTTAGTCGCCCATCTCTACCCCAAAGGTAATCCTCCAGGTACCAAGAGGTGGGATTGATAATTCTGATTGGCTCGGCTGACTCCACAACTGACCAATACCTGGAAATCCGCGCGTTTCCGGGAGGTTTTGTCATCGTAGGACTCGTCCCCTCCTCGTAACACTGTGACTGAATCTCTGTCAATGACAAAGCTTTACCGACCTACTAATCAGTATGGAATTGCGCGCATCTCCGAATGAGAAGGGCGGTTTAGACCGCCCTGCGATCAGTCGCCGCTCGGTATAGACCCATACAAAACTCCCAATACTATTTACTGGACAGAGTCGTTGACTGACATGCTTGTTAGTGCGATCAATGCCGAGCAAGAAAGGTACCTTTAATCATAGCATAATTGGCGTCTACTACGATTTACAAGATTGGATGTGACAGAGCAACACCTTGTTCCAACTGCGTGTCAGCCCGCGTTGACTGCACTCACAGCAGGATCGCGCCCAAGCCAAGCACTGCTCGACAAAGAGTCTTGGTCTCTGAAATATAGTATTTGAGATCTTCTTGGTTGTAGAGTTCTAAACCTAATTATTCTGAAACAGCGAGCAAAAGATTGATGACATCTCCCGCGATATCAGCAGCATTAAGACTTTGTTGGCAGGACTCGACCTGAATAGAGTCACATCAGCTCAAATATCGCAAGAGCAACGTCATTTGGCTTCTATACCTCCAAGTCCACGCGAGGCAAACAATTCGGAGAAGCCCCAGCCTCCTGATAGAGACGCTGCGCCTCCTCGCTGGGATTATTCTGCTCATATCATAGACTTTGTTCAATCTATTGTTCGGGATAATGGTCCAGTACAAGCGGACACTGAATGGAGCAGCACTATTCACTCACTAAAAAGTCTTGTACATGCTTTGAAGAACACTCAGATGATACGGAGCCAAGCGCCAAAACCTCATGAGGCGCCGGGAAGTATTCCGACTCCGCCATTGGAAGCCATTGTGGAAATTATGCGATAGGTCAAAGGTACAGCAGCCCACGGTTTCCTCTATCCCTGCTGACAATGTTAGATCACTCGAGAGATCATAGAGTAGTCTGGATATGTCGTTTCCTTCCGCTCGACGTCTTCCTAGATATTTGCAACAAGGTCTACTTCCGTGTTGAGGATCACACCGAGGCGGAGTGTATCATCGCGAATAGCTTCTTATCCTACGTGTTTGCTGAATATGCTGTAATTCACGGAGATGCGAAGTCACAAGAATACTGTCGCTTTTATCGGTCCAAAGTTGGCAGCGGCCTTACGAAACTGACACTGTTGGCGGCACCGTCCATGGACTTGATCGCCGCGCTTGCTCTTGGGGTATGCTGACACGAAGCGTGGTTCCAAGACGGCGGCTAACGTTGGTCAGGCAATTTACTCGGTCGAGGAAAGTCGAGCGTCACAGTCGTGGACATTGATCTCGACCGCAATGACGCTGTGCCAGACACTGGGCTATCATCGCCTTGACTCGCCCAAAGATGGCCTTCAAAGTATGCAGTTCGACTTGTTCTGGGTAATTTACGCATATGAGAAAGGCCTTTCATTGAGACTGGGACGATGCTCTGGTGTTCGCGACTCTGAAGTATGCTCGCCACGTCAGGCAAATCAGCATCGATCCATTCGTCTCGGGCGGATACAGGGAAAGACATATGACCAGTTGTATAGCCCTGAGGGCTTAAACAAATCAAACACTAAACGTTGCGAGGTAGCCAATGATCTGGCTCAGGAGCTTCAGTCGATCATAGATGAGACCCATGATGAGATCGCAGTACGTGGTAAACCCTTCCGTCTTTCCAGAGTGACTGACAATGTATGTAGCAAGCTTTGGCGGAGAATAGAGACATGAGTGATGACCCTATGAAAGTCATATACCTTCATTGTGATCTCGTTTGTCAATCAGCCTTGACAGCCATGGTTCTCAGGGTGCTGCCTGGCTCCCAAGGCATGGAGGTCCATGAAAGCTGTCTCACCGTCGCCCGCAATACCTTAGACCTGCATGATCAGTGCATGAAGCTAGTCAACGGGTGCAAAGATCCGCTGTTGATTCGAAGATATATAAACTGGTAAGCAGACTATTCTTCAGCCGCACTTTCTACCGTCAGCTGATGCTTTTGACAGGGCTATCTTGCATACGCCCTTCTTTCCATTCAGCATAGTCTTCACTCACGCAGCGAAATACTCAATTGGGGATGATTTGGACCGCTTAGACAGATTCGCATCGTCGTTCAAGCCGGAGGGTAGCCATTCAGAGCCGGCGACACATCCCCATCGACTTTACGAACTGCTCAGCAAAGCCGCCCGACTCAGCGCCAAAGCATGCCCTGAGCTTTCACACACGAGTGCATCCTTATCAAGCTCAAGCGACTTTACGATGATTGACCCCGAGGTAGTGAATATTGTGGATGGAATTGCCGCAACTGACGTTGCAATTGGTACCGAATACGATGCGTCGTTCCAGATCGGGGATTGGTTTCACAGCAACCAGCAATTTATGAGGCTCCTGCACGAAGACGTACCATACTGAAATCAGGTCTATTAATCTTTCTTGCGGATGACGTTATACATGATAAGACAAAGTGCAACACCGTAAGCTTATGCGTTAGGGAGTGACGTGTCAAGGTCTTCTTCATATGATCGGAGCAGCTGAAACAGACCTCAAAGACACATGCAGCGGGTTTTCAGTCCATAAATACTCTTCACATGGGTTTTTAGATTACGAAGATAATGTGGAGTCTTCAGATGCAATTAAAAACAAGGTTCTCATGCATAAATGTTCTGGAATCACAACAGGACACGCGGTGTAAGTGCGGATCCCATCACATGCAAATCCAGGCGCTGTTGGGCTTCGCAGCCTAAACCTCAGCGGGTAAAGACAACAAACCGATCTGCCGTGTCACGGGGTGAATGGAATGTTGATGCATCGGGATGATTCTGTCGCCGATCGTTCCGTGCCGGACTAAATGGCATCGTCAGATCAGCTCATGGCCAGCTAAACTCTTATCGTCAACTCCGTATCGGCCCACGCGGATGCCGAGGTTCAGAGATATACCTGTCAATTGCCCCAACGAAATCACAGCGGCATGTTCTTTTATTACGAAAATTCTTCAGCCTCATTTTCTTTTTGGAGAAATGTACTAGACTAACTCTTTCAAAACCTTGCATAGGCGTCTGTCGGCATCATGCAACCCTCGTCGACGAACCAACACAATAACCAGCCTCTCGCCGCCGCCTTCAGTGGCGTAGCATCAACACCATATTCCCTCTTCGAGATCAGGTATGTATCTTGACAGCACGAATTTTGCACATTCACTAAAACAACTGCAAGACTTGAACGCGAATTTGTCGTCTTTTGGGGTAGCAGATATGAATCAACAGACCAACTACTCAAGGGCGTCGTAGTCCTATGTCTACAGTCGCCGCTCAAGCTCGATGAAGTCAGACTTCGCCTGGATGGTACTGTACGCCATGCATGGCTGAACGACCCCGGCGTGGCGCACAACACCAGCATCATGAAGCACAAGTGGCCCTCATTGTTGGAAACAGGCGGCAAGAGCATCACCCTACCAGCTGGCAACTATGAGTGGCCATTCGAACTGATGATGGCGGGAGACACTTCTGAAAGCCTGGAGGGTATCCGGGATTCTTCCATAACGTATGGATTGAGAGCCACTATCAGCAGAGGCAAGCTTGCTCGGCATATCAGTTGCACCAAGAAACTTCGAATAATCCGTACATTTGCACCAACGGCCCTGGAGTTCATGCATAACATGAGTGTCGAGCAGACATGGATCAACAAAGTCGACTACTCGGTGTCTATACCGACCAAGGCCGCTGTGTTCGGCGGCTCGATAGTTCTCGAAACACGATTTACACCACTGGTCAAAGAGCTTGAGATTGAAAAGCTTGTCGTAACTTTGGTGGAGTTTCAGGAGTTCAGCATGCACAGCAGACACTATATCTACACAAGAGAGCACAAAAGCAAGCGCGAGATTTCCCAATGGGACTTTGAGATGTCAAGAGAGCAATATTGGCAGGACACTATAGAGGAAACGGGTCAAGAGGGATGGGTTATGAAGAAGACACTTCAGTTACCCAAGAGACTGAGCGAGTGTATTCAAGACATAGATACGCAAGGCATCAGGGTCTATCACAAACTCAAGATACACATACCCATTCGGAATCAGGACGGGCATGTCTCGCATGTAAGTTAACCCCTTTCAGGACGCAGAATACCAAGGCTAACTTCTCAGCTTGACTTGGGTATTCCAGTCAATATCTTCATTTCACCGTCCATCACTCTTGACGATCAAGGCAACTTGATCGACCAAGCCCCTACTACACAAGGACCACCAAGTGAATTAATAGGACCGCCAGTGTATGGAGAGCATATCCTAGACCAGTTGTACGACAGTCTGGAGGACTGGCAAATTCCTGGCCAAGGTGCTCACCAGGGCGAGGGAGAATGTTCTGGTACCAGCACTCCCCACCACACAGACTCGAATGAGAGTCAGACATACGAGACCTCCAACACATTAGAATCGTCACAGTCAAGCCAGAGCCACAACCCATCTCGCAGCTCATCCGAAACTGTGTCTACCGACCCAGAAGAATTTGCTGAACTTAGCAAAGTTCCGACATATCGCACGGCGCTCCGGACTCCATTGCAGCCGCATACCCAGCAAGGCGGAGCCCTGCCTCCGGATTATCGAACAGCCGCTGCAACAGTATCGAGCGATAATTGACATTAAATTACTATTGCATATGGATTTGTTTCTTGAGGGCGCCATAGCCATGTACATGCCCCTTTACCATAACGAGGAATGTGTGATTTGAACCAGGAAAAAGGCATCGAAATTTCCTTGTAAGACAACACATTATGTTTAAGGTATATTATCACCCTTGGCTTGTATTTTTAGTTTGCAATATGTCAAGAAATAGTGGCTCGCTATATGGCTCCTGTGACTCAAGTGGCTCATGGCATTGGTTGATACTATCATGTCACTTAATGAGTTCGTAATAGCAAGACCTATAGTTCTGTTCTGCTGGTACAGCTCTGTAGCTAAGTGAATTTGACATTTATCGTGATTTCATGAACCCCAACACGGTGTCGGCAAGCTTCTTGGGCATACTCAGGAAAGGGCTATGAGAGGAGGGCAAGCGACACTTCTGAACGGGGAATCCCTGCTCTTCAACCTTTGCAATCATGCCCTCCTGCAAAAAGCTGAGCAATCCTTGATCCTCCTCACAAATGATATAAGCCAGCGGAATAACGCGCCATGCAACTTTCTCACAATCGATTGGAGCGTATTGAGCATCTGTACCATGAGAGACCATTGTATCCTTGGCCCACTGAGCTTCCTCCTCCGGCAGGTCATGATAGAAAAGATGAATGGGGTCAGTCGGCACCAGAGTCCCGTTAGATTCAGGAACGAGCGCAGGAGGCAGCTTTCCACCAAAGAGACCCGCCAATGAATCATTTTCCGAAGGAATGAAGGCGGCAATGAAGATCATATCAGTGACACCTCCTTCTTTTGACTTGGGTGAAACAGCAAAATTCGCCAAAGCTGCAGAAGCAAGCATGCCTCCCCACGAGTGACCAATGACAGTGAGATGCGTGCCTGCGGCAACCTCTCTGGAGACGATGCCTTTGATGAAGTCGATATCATCTTGGATTGTTTTGTTTGGCGGCACAGCGTTGTTGTTTGTTGGAAGGCGTTCGCAGATGACTCTTATACCATGGCTCTCCAGCTCATGAATGAGTTTGTAGTAGTGTTCAGGGACGTGCCACGCCCCTGTGATCAAGAAGACATCGTTCAGACCTGTCATTGAAAAGAGATGTGATTTCTTAGGTATTTGGGAAGAATGTAATGCTTTGCATTCATGTCGAGCTTCTGGTTGATAGAAGGGGATTTATAGATAGATTTGCATGCTTGGTGACAGGGCCTAAAATGGAAGCTCATTCGAGTGCCAATAAGTATTTGACGGCACTAATTATGATAGCCAGTAAGGAGATCTGTCTTGGTCATGACTTGCAAGTCATGGTGATTATTATTCTGTTCAACTCAGATCGTGTCGTGGGGAGTAGCTAGTGAAGTTTGAAGCCTCCCGCTGATCCCGTAAAGGGCAACCGATGCGAGGCACTGTAGCGCTAAGGCGCCTGGAACTGGCCCAGCACCATCGCTATTTGGGCGCCATTGACGCTTCATTTCAAGATCAAAACCACAGTAGACGAATGGCAGCTCAACATCTGGAACAAAAAGAGGAATTCGTATATAGGTCAATCTACTAAGAAAAGGCTATGAAACAAATGACAACGGCATTCCCTGCTCAAGGAGCATTGGGGTCAACACGGATCAAGCATGATCCCATTCCAGGGACCTTGCCCCAAGTCTCATGGGGCTCCCGCACGTTCTCCAAATCCCAGACCTTCTTGATCGGTACCTCAACCTTTCCATCGATGAGGAGATTCATGACGGCTTCAAGATCTTCCATGTATGTCGCGCGATCGCGGTCAATGTAGTAGAAGGAAGTGCTCCTTTTGGTGAATAAGCAGCCGTTCTTGGCCAGAAGTTTGGCCAGTCCGACGTACTGCGATCGTGGTTTCGCGTCATCGCCCTGGAGGATGTTCATGTTACCGCCGAAACCGACAAGACGAGAGGGCTCGTCGGTGATGAGAATGTCCCATGAATCATTGTAGTGTTCAAAGCCAATTGGATCGTAGACTACGTGTGCACCACCGCGCTGCTTCATCTCGCTGATCCAGTTCTTGTTGGCATAGGTAAAGGGTGTTACTCCAAGCTGGCGGAGAGACTCATGGTTGCGCTCTGAAGCGGTGCCGTAGACTTCAGCGCCCTCCATCAGGCACAGGGTCATAATGGCATAGCCAACAGCGCCACTGATGGAATGGATGAAGACGCGCTGGCCTTTGCCAACCAAGTTTGTCGCGCGATGAACAAGACCATAAGCAGTGTTCCAATCAAGAAAAGAAGCAACCGCCTGTTGCATATCAAGTCGCTCAGGAATGGCGATCAAGTACTTTTCGAGGATGTTGATCTTCTGAGCCTCGGCGTCGTACACGCTAAGAGCGCCAACGAGCTGACCAGGGCGGAACTTGGAGGACTTGTCCCCATTAGCGCTGACGCGACCAACGAAGCAATAGCCGGGTGTCAAAGGTGCCGCCTTTTGCATGGGGTATGTGCCAAGTCGCATCTGGATGTCGGCGCCAGAGAAGCCTGAGTAGATGACATCGACCTGGACTTCGTTCTTTGCTGGAGGGGGGATCTGAGCTGTGACGACGCTCACGTTGGAGGGACCGCCGTAGGCAGAGTAGACGACTTTGCGGATGGTATGAGTGGCCATTGTGTTGGTGAATTAATGGTGGAGGGTGGTGTCAAATTAGATTGATGTACTGGGTGAATGCTTTGTATAATGACTTGGTGATGATGAATTAGAACGCACTGAGGGGGTTTCCATCATTCATTTATATAAGATTGATCTTCAATTGAAGCCGTGAGCATCGCCTTGACTGCCGTCGCAATCCTCATCATCAACTTCAGCCTTGAAGCTCATCTCGCTCAATTCTCGGGGCACTGTGGCCAATCAGCACCGTCCATTCAATGACCTCGCGTTTCGCTGGCTCTGTCGCGAGACTGCAAGAGTCTCCACAAATGCGTCAAAAACGAGTGGACAAGTTGCTAGGAAGCTTTGTCGTAATACGGAAATTTGTTGGGTGATTTGATCTGACACGGTCAGTAGTGAATGAATGCCCGACGGAGCGGAGCAAATGTTATCCCGCTTGGGCCACTGGCTTAGGTGACTAAAAGACTCAGGTAAGCCTAGTGGTGGCTAACGGGCTTTTCAACCAGTTTATTTTGACACCTCAGGTTGATGCCAGTTGCTCCGCACCCGCTGTGCTGCTCCCTACCACGGCCACAGAGAGCACTCGCATCTCAAGATGACGTCACTAATGACAGCTAATTCGCCCGGTCGAGATCAGAAGAGAGATGGTGCTCTCAGACTTGCAGGATATGGTCTCCCCTTGACTTTCAGGATTGACAACAAGAAGCGCCAACCTTTCCTTCTTGGCTTGCATGATGAAGATTGGAAATCGCGAACACTCATGAACCGTGAAGTGTGCATGCTCAAATTAGAGGAAGATATCACAAACAAGCTTCATTGGTGGGAGAAAGTCTCAAATGCCGATATTGTCTCCAAGTGGAAGCAAGAAGCGCTGCAAATGCCATGGGCAAGCTATTAGCACAATGGTGATTTTACAAGCAAAATGGCCGACGCGGTAAGTACCAATAGGGCCGACTGATGGTACTGTACGACTGACACTTCCAGTGCTTCAAGCAACTTGCGGCCAAGTCTAAAGTTTACGAACAAACGAAGCTAATTCCTGTGATGGAATCTTCCTCTTGTGCCATCAAGTCTGACTCGCTTCTCTGTAATGAGTTGACGCAGAGGGTCAGAGCTGCGGCTGGATTGCTTGAAGACGTTCCTGGATCCCAACGAGACTGGCATCCGGGGAGCAAAGAGATGGTTCTGGACCTTGTTCATCCCTCACTCTGGCCGTTGGTGTTTGGCCGGTCTCGAATTATCTCCGACAAATACGTAACGCTGGACAAGTGCCTTGATCACTGTGGCTCAGGGGAAGTCATCCCTGAGCCTAAATGGCCGCATCTCAGAATGCCAGACGCCTCTCGATCTTCCACTGAGGATAACGATAAGAGAGCTTTGTCACTACGGTACCAGGTTCAAGAGATTTGGAACCGTCCACGAAGTCAAGTGGACATGCAACGTGCCAGAGATCTGTGCGAAGATGCATGGCTGCTATCCGAGTAGTAGATCATTCGCACAAGGTGAGGATTATTACAGTGGCTCGGAAACTAGTTCTGTCTTTGAAGAGGGTGAGCGGCTGAACAGGGAATGGTGGTCAGAAACCCACAAGATTCAATGCCCAGAACCCTTAGAGGATGCAACATACCCCCTCAATGCATCCCACTTCGAAAGTGAAGGTTTCTTCAATGATGCCTCCCAGATTCAAGTTATTGTCAAGATGGCAAACATTCATCTGGCTCCTGAGAAACCTATGTATGACGGTGGCTCATGGCACGTTGAAGGGCAACTCAACGAACATATCTGCGCCACATCGCTGTTCTACTACGACAGCGATAACATCACCGAGTCTCGTCTTTCCTTCCGTACTCATGCGGATAGAGACAACCTGAGAGATAGGCTTAGTTACTCTCAGGGGGACCGCCATGGTATTGAAGCGATCTTTGCCATCAAAACTGAAGGGGATAAGATGCAGGATCTAGGGAGCGTCATGACACCAGAAGGTCGAGCCTTGTTTTTCCCTAATATCTATCAGCACCGAGTTGAACCTTTTGAGTTGGCCGACAAGACGCGCCCCGGGTATCGCAAGATCGTCGCTCTGTTTCTTGTTGACCCAGTCATCCCTATCATCTCGACAGGCAACGTGCCCCCTCAACAAAAGCATTGGTGGAAGGATGAGCTCAGAGAGTCAGAACCGCTCAATTGCCTTCCTAGTGAAATCATAGATATGATAAATTAGAAGGTGGACTTTCCATATGGAATGGATGAAGCTAGACGGATCAGAGAGGATCTGATATCAGAACGAAAGGTTACAAACAGCAACAGCCTCAGACAACGGGCTCAGAATTGGAACTTCTGCGAGCACTAACTAATATTATGAAGTAATCTGCATTGCTCATTACTATTTTATCCTATACCTAGATTAAATCAACTGGTTGCAGCCAAACAGTGCCAAACCTTCATGGCCGTCTTCAAGGACTTCTGGCAGCCTATTATGAATGATATCGACATCATGGCTGGTGTTGATCCAGCTCATATGTGTTCACAAAAAAGTTTCAGACTGTCACCGGTACCTCCCAAAGGCGTACTGCATCGAAGTTGATACTGGCAAGAAACAGAGAACCCTTCGAGTGATCCTCCCAAGCCAACATTTCGTACCCCCCCTTGCTAGTAACCTTTCCCTGTTCGTTCCTCCACTTTCCAGAATTTGGCCCATCTTCTGTGCCACCTCTTGCAAACCGCCACTTAACCTCCTGTCTGAGGTCGTAGACTTCAATACTCCAATCACCGAAAGTCCAAACCGCAAGCTTATTTCCACCATCGAAGAACCTTGTTTCCAACGTCCCAACAAAGTCTTCCATCATATCACGAGACTCCTTGTGCACGGGACAAGCATCTGTATAAAATAGCCGTTTTTGTAGCAAGCTCTTCTTGCTAATATCAAGAAGAATTAGCTCGCCATTGCTCTCTCCACCTACAGCAAGCCACGGGTTAGTTGGGTGCCATGCAAGAGTCCTTCTCCAGCGATCAGAACGTTGCCCTTTGTAGAGCCAGTGCTGCTCTCCATCAGCCAGGGAATAGACCCATACGTTGCTTAGTCCGTCCGTTGCTGCGAAGTAGCTCGAGTCAGGGCTGAAAACGCCTGCCCAGTTCTGCCCCTCGGTCTTGAATTTGTACTTTTGCTTTCCCGTAATAGCATCCCAAATACGGATAGACTCGTCCCATGACACAGAAGCAAAGACAGATTCATCGGGGCTCCACCCTGTCCACATGACTACATCGGTATGGCCCTTCAGGACCAACCCCTCGGAAATATTGTCAGGGGAAACGATGTGAATATCCCATGGATCATCTCCGTTCGAGATTGGTGACTCCCCGGGAAGATATGTCATCCAATTCCCTGAAGGGCTGAAAATTTGAGACCCGTGAGCTGATTGTAGTCGGCCTTCTAAGGTCACTTTACTCGCCGCGATGTGCTTGGATACAGTGCGACTGACCGCAGGCCTGACAGTTTCCTCTAGATGGCGAAGTTCGTCCTTGCTTAGATGGATACCGGCTTCTGCTAACTTGTCTGCGGCAGCTGAAAGAGCGGCGTGACTGGCATTTCGTACCTGATCGTCACCCAGTCTCGGTGCCGACCTTTCTTCTTCGATATTCCACAGAATGATCGTAGGTGGTTCAGTATTCCCCGAATCGTCGTATACCTGCTCTTCACTTGAGACTAGCACATCTGAGCGGTCGGCTCTGAATGCCAGGGTCTCAACTTTACTTGTATGACCCCTCAGAACTGCAATGGTATCCCAGCTCTGGGTATCGATTATATGGATGACATGGTCGATGCCAAGAGCGAGATACTTTCCATCGCTGCTCACAGAACCAGTATGTGGCTGCCTTTCAAAGGTAACCTTCTTGATCTCGTCATCCCATTGCTGTTTGCCGTTCTCGGCATATGGGAAGGAATTACCTTGAGATGTAGTGAAGTCTTGCTTGACGGCATACCGCCAATCCTTCAGTAACTGGTCACTTGAGTAGCTTGGCATGGCTAATTGAGGGTGAAAGTCGATACCAGGATCACTGAATGATGAGAGACTTGAGAGGCAAAGCTGGACATATATATACATCAGGACATCTCGCGGGGCTGCTGCCTAAAGTCCTATGAGTCACATGTACGTAGTTCATAGTCAACCAACAAACAGTGACGAAACAGGTAATGGTATATGACATTGGCCTGGCTTATGGTTGTCAGAAATGAAGACATTTGAGGAACTAATTCTGAAACAGCATTGCTCTGGTGGTGGCAGTTCGGCGCTAAAGAAAAGTGTAGGTACCTAGTGATATTTTACTGGCTAACACAAACGACAGCTGGCAGTTAATTGGTCCACATATACGCTGCCACTAATCAGAGCCATACTGCGCTTGGTTCTTGGGCGGTCCCATGGAGCACACCGTGGCATTTGACTCAACCGCGTATACAGCCAAGCCCATTCGTCTCGGGGGGTTGAACGGGGCAGCAACTGACCTTGAGACTGCAGATGAATTTGTCATGTCATTGAAAAAGCGTAAAAATGCTGCTTTCGGTCCGTAGCCTGGCCTAGTTGCCGCACTGGGGAATTATCAAGAATGGCACGAGAGCCGTTCTTATGCAGAAAGATTAGGATGGAACGAAGGATTTATTTCTGATCCCAGTTTTGAGTGAGTCGATGGTGAGAGATACAAAAGATGGACAGGCGGTGGTGCTTATGTCGATTCTGGCGTGACGATTCAGAGAAAGAAGATCATGTATAAGCTGAATGACAAACGGGACTTGTGGTATGGTGAAGCGGATTAAAGATATGTAGTTCAACATTCAGATATCTTAAGTCAGACAAAGTGGCATCCATAACTTTGAAGTTGGAGTAAGCCTGGAGGGCATGGTTTTAAACCTCAGATATAATCAAGATTATGGCTAAGTTACTGTCGGCAAGACAGCTTCTTTATGGGTTTAATAACACGAGAGGCGAGGGAAAGCTTGTTTCCAGACAAACAATTAGGAGCGGCATAGATCGAAGGGAGAAACCAGTATCAGGACTTGTAGCTAAGAGCTTATTTCCAGCAGACAGAACCGAGAACCTGGTAGGATAAAGAAGTAGATAGGAAGACAATAAAAGTAAAGCCATAACGGGAAGCTGTATATTACACTAACATCCTTCTTGTCTCGCTACACATATATCGGCCAGGTGATTCAGGTATGGAATGAAGTCTGTTCAAGTACCTGCAAACATGTAAAATCGGCAAAAATAACATACAACAGCGGGGATTCGCTGGTCGTCACCGACCCAACTACTAATCCGCCGGTTAGTGGCTTGACTATGGGAGAGCGGACGGGATCCCGTATTTTCCACTACCTTTGGTCGTATGTGACAGTGTAGGCCGTGGCTACGGCATATCACCGCACTGAGGATGCTCTAGCAACGTGAGATCTTCAGTGCATGCTTGCACTACCGAAGGGACTGCAGAGCTGAGGTAGCTTACTATCTAGTGCAGCTTTAGAAACCAAGTCCGTCTAAGCCAGGTCTGTTCAGTGGCCCTTATCAACTGTGATCTCTGCGATGCAACCTCGTCTTTGTTTAACTCGTGCGTGAGGCATCGCGTCCCTTCATCGACACACGTGTGCTTATCGCATCCATCTTAATAGTCTATGTAGACAAGCCATCTGCCATAGCCGATCGTTACAAACCTTGAATGAAGCTTGAGTTATTGTCCAAACTAAACATTCGTGGTTGAACTGGTGAATTGGATTGGTCGGTGAAGAGTCTCATGGTGGAACCACGTGGGATGTAGACCAGCTGTAATACGGCCACCCGGGAACTAGCCGTAGATCAGAAGCCTCCGCATGATCAACTGGGCACTTTGCGGGTATTTTTCGCATTGCTCTCGTTAATTCTTATACATCAAGATGCGTCCTCGCTTCGCGGAAAATGTTACAGCCATAGCAAGTGTCTATGCTGTCCGTGTTTCTTTGCCCCACCTGCAGGAATCATGAATCTCTCAGGTTACTTTTGTAGCCAGACTGACAGGGACGATATTGAGTATCGACCTCTTCGGCCAACGAGTCCGACGAATGAAGATGACTCAAAGTACTATGCAACATGCTGTTCTTCGCGAAGAAGGCCATGCATAAGAGGCCGGAGGAAGTGGCTGAGTCCGTTTCTCGCTGCCTTCGCCGGAGCATGTCTGATCCTGTCGGTTGTTACTCTACTCTTCGTCGCATGTATGGGCTGACGTCTTGACCAGAATTGCCTTTTTCTTGATGACATTTGTGATCGAGCGGTATGCTGTCTACACCTTCGAAGCGTCTGGCCTGGCCTTGGCCGACCCTATCGAGAAGCACGGTGACGCTATGGAAAGCGCCAAGAGATGGGTTGAAGTCCTGTCGCCTCAAGTTACACCAGTTATGGTCCATTCTCACAATGACTACCTGAGACCTCGGCCGTTGTTCTCGGCGTTATCTGTTGGCTGTGCTAGTGTCGAGGCTGACGTTTGGCTCAGCAAGAATGGAGAAGACCTCTTGGTCGGTCATCATTGGTGGAATCTTACACCAGAGAGGACCCTTAACTCTCTCTACATTGAACCATTGCTGGAGATCCTCGACTCTTTTAACTCCCAAGACTTCCCGGTTAAATACCAGGGCCACGGACACCGTGCTGGTGTTTTTGCTAGCCATCCAAACAAGACACTGATCCTATTCATCGATGTTAAGGATGACTCAGAGAAGACTTGGCCGGTAGTGCTGAAGCACCTGGAACCATTGAGACAGAAGGGATATCTTTCCTATCACCAGAATAGTGGATCAACGCCGGCAGACCAGGCATTTCATTCCGGCCCGCTGACTGTGGTCGGAACCGGCAATATTGGCAAGAGGCGGGATGTGAATATCGGATCCGATCTGCAAAAGTGGCGACGAAACCACGACGTATTTCTTGATGCGTCGTTGGATCTTCTGTCCCACCCTGGATTCTGTGAGAGAAACGATACACTTTGTCGGGAAGTGGAAGAGAACGAGTTTTACACAGCTTCTGTATCTCTCTTCAGAGCTATCGGAACCGTCATCCCATACTTCAGCAAGTCACAACAGGGGAAGCTGGCTAATCAAATTCAACTTGCAAAGAAGTTGAACCTGAAGTCGAGATACTGGGAGCTACCAGGTTGGCCTGTATCCCGGAGAAACTACGTTTGGAGGACACTCAATCACGAAGGGGTTGACTTGATCAACGCTGATGACATAGTCAGTGCAACGACGAAGCAGTGGCACTCTAATTATGCTATAGAAGGCGCATGGGTTCTTGGCATTGCCTCTTGTCTCTTTAGCTTCCTCTTTACTGTCATGTGGTTGGGCAAGAGGATGGTATTCCGTATGATGAGTGTTTGGAATGATTAGCTAGTTTAGGATACCCCTTCTCAAGAGAGAAACACGATATACAAATTCGAGATGGATATCAGAATTTCAGTCTGTTGAGATCTCGTGGTTCAAGTAGAGCCCAGGTAATCAGGACTAAAAATCAAGCTTTTTGGCAGAGAAATCTTGACATTATAGGAACTCGGAGTGATTTACGACATGCGTTCGACAGCCACTTTCAGTCAAAGGTATACAATGTATGATTATATTGCGCGACAGTGTTGTCATTCCTAGAAAATGCCTTACCAGACCGCAAGATGCCCCACAGAAGCACGGACAGGACCGATGCTGGGCAATTTGCCGCCTTAACCGCTTCGGGGCTTGGCGCATGCCCAGAAGACGCCAAACACCAACAACAAACGCGCCTGATACACAGCGTCTGCATCTGAAACCATAACTCAGAAGTTACAGGCTCGTTACAAGCCAATTAGTTCTTCACTGGGGATTCTGGCAGATGGTGGCAACACCGAATATGCAGTGTTTCATTGGGCATGACGACGCTTCTGTTCTAAAAATACCAATCCTTGCATCTCCATTCGCAACGGCCAGCGGTAGTCCAAACGCCAAGACAGCAATGACCAGAGAGAGGAGGGCCAAGCGTCGCTCAAGCCTCCGCAGACAATACGTGGCATCACTCAATCTTGTGAGGCTGTGCTCATGATAATCCACATTTCCCAGTCTCAGGGTTTCCGATTGGGTTTGGTCAGGTGGGTTGATGGAGACGTCAACTGTGGCTGGGAACACCATCTTTGCCTCCGCCTCGGCAGTTGACATATATAAGCTGCTTCCCAACTGATGAAGCAGAATCCATTCCTTGGTATTCAAAACATCTTCAATCAAAATGACTTACTACGGCCACAACGTCAACTTCCAGCAGCAGAACCCTGGGTATAACCAGGATGGCCCCGGCCAGGGGCGATATGGCGGTGACGATCAACGTCGCAATGACCAAGGCGGCTATCAACAAGGCGGTCCTCAGCAGTACGGTCAACAACAGGGAGGCTACCAACAGGGTGGCCCTCAACAAGGCGGTTATCAGCCAGACCGTCCAGGCCTCTCACAATCTTACTACTCCGAGTCCTCTCAGTATCCTCCTGGTGGACAATCTGGACCTGGGCAATACCAACAGGGCCCTCCTGCATATAACCAAGGACCTCAAGGCCAATTTGACGGCGGCGATGGTCCCGATGGTGAGCGTGGTGTAATGGGAGCCCTGGCCGGCGGTGCAGCTGGAGCTTTCGGTGGTCACAAGATCGGCGGAGTCACCGGACACAGCAAGACTAGCACCATCGTCGGAGCTCTGGCTGGTGCATTTGGCGGTCACAAGCTCCAAGATGCTGCTGGAGATTGGAAGGATGAGAGAAACGAGAAGAAGGAAGAGGAGAAGCGACGGAAGGAGGAAGAGAAGAGACGCGAGGAAGAGGAAGAGAGGAGGCGAAAGGAGCGCCGTGACGATGATCGTTATGAGTCTCACCATCGTCGCCGCAGCCGAAGCCGCAGCCGAAGCTCTTCTCGAGGCTCCAACCGACGTCGTGGTGGTCACTACGCCGGTAACTTCACCGCCTCATCTCGAGATATCAGACTCGATGCTCACGGCGACTACGTTCTGCACGCCTCTTGTAAGCGCGAGGACGGAGACTACCAGCACACATCCATTTCCCTCAACAAGGTCCTCGAAAACGACAGAGGAAGCTTCCGCTGGTCCGCAGGTGGCCATCACGGTAGCTCTTCTTCCGTTACAGTCCAGCAAGGCGATACTCTTCGAGGCATCGCAGCTCGGTTCAACTGTTCCTTTGAGGAGATTGCTCGACATAACGGCATCAACAACCCTGATCTGATCTATCCTGGGCAGACACTCCAGGTGCCTGGTGGTGGTCGCCATGGTGGCGGTGGTTTCGGATCCTCTGCCCGACATGTTCGTCTGGTGGATGGAGGTCAGAGACTTGAGGGTGAGCTGTCTCGTGACGGAGACTGGGTGCTTAGCTCGATCATTCTTGATGAGAGAATCAGAAACTTCAACGGCACCTTGGAGCTGGTCTAGGCTAGAAGCTGGGGCGTGTAAAATAGTAAGTGGAAAGCGCATAATATCACCAAGGATTGTTTATTCTCACAATATATTTCTCAGTCCCAGGAAAATATAGGAGCGTAATCTGTAAAACCCGCAGTTCGCTTGCTGATCTGGATAGCCCCTGGGGAGTAAGAATTTACAAGCTTGAGAAGAGGATGCTAAATACAACTCAACAAATAGCCCCCTAAGCTTAGACCCAATGCCCAAGTCTTTGTATCAGTGTGGATAAAGGTTCTAATGTTTCTTGTCTCCTCCTAACAGCTTATTGGTTATCACCATGTGCAGTACCAGTTCCCAAAACCAACATCCCCTTCCAGACGATCCCGAGACGCTTACTTATGTTCGGTCTCGGGCTTCCGGCCCCAGACAAAGCGAACCTTGAAGTAAGGGTGAAGATTCTTGTTCCTAAGATCCTTTCGTACCTGCATCAGGAAAATCTGATACTCTTCGGCCGGCCACTTCAGAACTTCATGCCAAATCATTTGTGAATATCCTATGGAGTACAGGTCAGTCTTATTGAATATTCTCGCTTCATATGATTGAAGTCTTACCAACAAGGTCAGATTCCAGACTAAGCTTCGCGTACTGGCCGATTTCCGCCATCTTAGGGTCCTTGGGCCATGAACCGAACGGTATCTGTTCAGGTATGGTTGTTAAATGTGCACAGAACGGTATGGGGCCCTTGACTTACCTTGTAAAAGGTTTCTTGGATGTCCACGAAGCCAGCTTCCTTCATAGCCTTCATCTGAAGGTCTTCTGTGAGGACAGACAAAGAGCATCCAGTACATCCAGTAGCTTTGCCTCCCTCGATGAACATTTTATCCCAGGTTCCTCCCAGCGCAGTTGATCCGTCGTCTGTTACGGTGCCATCGTCGCTATGTGTCATGGGCTCGGACTCACAGGACTCGACCCAGCCTCCTGGCTTGACTGCATTGTATGCCTCCTTGAAGAGAGCGGTCCAGTCTCTAATAGCACCAAACAAGTAACGCATATGCACAAAATCAAAGGTATTTGCGTCCCAGGTCCAAGGCTTAGTGCAGTCATCGATCTCAAACTTCAGATTAGGGGGGACCCAGTCTGGCTGTACAGCGGACAAGTCTGTGCCGATGACAGCGGTATTTGGGTGCTCATCAGCATAGTCTCTGGTGAAAGTTAGTAGAAACACAATGTCATATCAGTGGTACAAACATTGCCCAAATTCCTGGGGAAAAAAACCAATTAGCACCTTGTATTTCTGTTGACTAGCCGAGACCTACCGGTTCCTGTTCCAACATCTAGTACTTTTTATATCAAGGGAATGTCAGCCCTGCAAAGCTTCACTTTCGTATGCTGTCTCTCGTACCTGAACGTCGTCCTTTACAGGTGCCAGGTACAGTTTATCGTCAGTAAGCAGTGTCAAGAAGTGGTGCCTGTATTCAATCAGCGGCTGCTCTATGCCAGAGGAGGTGCTGGGGAATGTTCACTTACATCAGATCAAAGTTCTCGAGAGTTTGTTCGTCAGTGGGAATCGGATAGCAACTTTCATCATAGGTAGAATGATACGACCTTCCCTTGAACTTCCGATACTCCAAGATACTTGAAGCAACAGATGCAGTCGATGAGTCGCTGCAAATGTCAGCTAACGTTCAACGTCAACCCCACTGGAGAAATCATACACTCCGGCGCTCAAGGCAGAATCATCATCGATTACTGTTTCTTGCCCAGGTTGGTGGGAAACAGCCGGCTCAAGCGGTGGCTCTGGGGTATTTACATCTGTAACTGGCGGGGATGTCTGAGTAGCCTGTTCAGACGATGTGACTGGTGCAGTTGCAGGAGGAGATGACATGTCACTGCGGTTTTGACGTAGCGCTTGATTGAAACGAATTTCTCATATTGGGTGAGAAAAGCCAAGTGAGGAGAACGTTCAACGTTTTGTAGGGAACACGCCATGCTGGTTGTTGGTCGTACAGATGCTGAGGATATGCGCCGAGGGAAGATGTCAGTCGCTGATTGGGCATGTGGTCCAGGGATATCGCGTAAAGCATCCGATAACTCAATCAGGCAGTTCGCGTAGGGTGTTTTTCTACATCAGGATACTGTTTTTGGATAAATGCCCTGGTATCTGTGCAGTCCGGGGCTATTTTGGCAGAACGTGTCCCATCAAGACCGCAGCCAAAGCCGGAAGAAGACCCTGATTTGGGATTTCACCTCAACACAATGAGAAATCGTGCGGCAAAGCTTTATGATCCCTCACTTTCATAATAAAGTAATCTGTGGTGTCCTTAACGCTTATAAAATGTTTTGTAGTGATGCGACTCAGTTGTGTACTCCTCGCAGTGGGAAGAAATAAACTATTCCCATTGGCGTTGTAAGCTCAATTCGTGCCTCAACATTGGCCAACTGAACCTAATTTCTTACTGAATACTAAAAGAAATTATAAGTAAGATGACTAGGTGACAGACTGCCTTATGACTATTCTCTATTAATGGCTGGCGGAAATAGCTGTTCGGTATTTCGAATCAATGCAGGGTAGGAGAGTCATGGTGCAGGCCGCAGGTCATGCCAGTGCGTGCAGTGCAGGCAAGCTGCCACCAGTCCAGCGCATCCAAGCAGCAGCATGTGCAGTGCAGCAGCGCCGGGAACCACCATTTTAGGGCACTCCTCCTCCAATGATCCCACTGTATTTCCATCAACATTTAGGTACCTCTGCAATAATAACAGGTAGCCAAGGCTACCTTACCTACCCACCATTTTTTAGCTGCTGAGATGTAGCATACATTGGTGACGTACGCCCGCCGACTCAAGGGAGAAGAGACAGCGGGGATAAGACGTGGGCAAAACAAGCTTATCGTGGTAGAACGCATCGCGTTACTCTGTAATGCTTACCCATTGAGCAATACGAGAGGTTTCGGTCGGAAATACAATGATGCGGGACGATCTGATGTCGCATGCGTCAGTGATTGGCAAAGACCTCGTATTGACGCCCAATTTTAACGTGCTGAGGGACAAGAAACGCGCCAATTATAGAGCTAGACGAGGCCAATTCTCCGCTTTTGGCGTGTCTCCCCTCGTTAGCTTATTTCTAATTTCCCATGCCAACCCCGTCGAGTCGAGTCGAGTCGAGTCAAGTCCATCCCGTCTTTGCTTCTCCATCCGACTCAACCATCACCAGTTCTATCTATCAACTTGATCGCTTCCATCGCTGAAGCATCTTGAATAGTCTCGGCATAGGTAGTCTGGCTCAACAGTGTCCGACTCCCTCGCTTCATTTTCCGGACCTGAACCCCATTTGATCTCCCCCGCGTCAGCCGAAAGTCTGGTCTGTCATCGCGCGCATCATCGAAACATCAACAATGGTTCACAGTGTCGCATTTTACTGTCGCATATAATTCAACAGCCTCAATTCCAACTCAAGGCAAGCAGGCGCATCTAATTACCAAGTCGATTTCAGCGGTAGCCGACCGCATCATTCCACCGCAATCATGAAGCTATTCACAGCATCTCTCATCTTATTCTCATGGCTCGCCCAATTTCCCGCCGTAATGGCCGGCAGAGTTCTCGAGTCAAAATCGCTCAACAGTTGTCAGCAAGGCTCTCTATTGACTGCCAGTCTCTTTCACGTGGTCGTCACACCAAACAACTCACTGGCCACCGTCAACGTGAATGCTCTGGCATCCATTCAAGGCTATGTAAACTTTGACGTCACCCTCGAAGCCTATGGTCATCAATTCATTCACGAGGTTGTCGATCCTTGCAGAACTAGCTTCGACCTGTCAAGTCTATGTCCTATGGCACCCGGCGATATCGACATCAAGTTCAACTTCCCAATTGGCAATGCCTTGGATCAAATTCCCGGCATCGCGTATGGCATTCCTGACCTCGATGCCACCGTGCGCGCATATATCAACATGACGTCCACGGGCGAGAGCATTGCATGTGTCGAGGCTGACTTCTCCACTGGTAAAACTGTCGAGCAACTCTCAGTCAAATGGGTTACGGCCATCATTATTGGAATTGGTCTCGCTTCTTCAGCACTCATCTCGCTAGCCGGCTACGGTAATGCAGCTGCTCATCTTGCCGCCAACACTTTGTCACTCTTTGCCTACTTCCAGGCGCAGGCCATAATTGGGCTTACCGCTGTTACCATGCCACCAATCGTGGATGCTTGGACGCAGAACTTCCAGTGGTCTATGGGTATCATCCGAATGGGCTGGATGCAAGATATCTTCACTTGGTATGACCGTGCTACAGGGGGTAAGCCAGCTCGTCTCTTTGACAATCTCGCCACTGCTTCGGTCCAAGTCGTGAAACGATCTTTGGAGAGCATCCCTGGTGCTGCAGCTCTCATCCGTCGTGACTTCGCCTTCTCGAAACGAGGCAATATTGAACTCGAAACCGGCTCATATCTGGTCTACGGCATCCAGCGCGTGGCGTTCCGCTCACATATTGAGACGACGAATCTCTTCCTAACCGCAATCGTCTTCTTTGGTATTTTTACTGTCTTCGCCTGCATCCTAGTCTTCCTCTTCAAGCTCGTCCTCGACCTGTGTGCAAAGCAGGCTTGGATCAAGCGAGAGCGCTTCCTCGAATTCCGAACTGAGTGGCGCACCATCCTGAAGGGAATCCTGCTGAGACTCACCTTCATGGGCTTCCCTCCCATCACTATCCTCTGTCTCTGGGAGTTCACGCAGGTTGACTCGGCTGCGCACGTTGTCCTCGCCGTCTTCTTCTTTTTCACAACTCTGCTCACCCTCGCCGCGGCAGCTTTCAAGATAGTCACACTCGCGAGACACAATAACCCAGTCGTTACTCTGTACTCGAATTCGCGAATCCTCAACAAGTGGGGATTCTTGTACATCCAGTATCGAGCTACAGGCTACTACTTTATCGTGCCCCAGCTTGCTTACATCTTCGTCAAGGGCATGTTTGTCGCTCTGAGTCAGAAGAGCGGCGTTACCCAGGCAGTCGCCCTAATTCTCATCGAAGCCGCTGCTCTCATCGCTACCAGCGTCATGCGTCCCTTCATGGACAAGAGCACGAACTCCTTCAACATTGCCATTTTTGTTCTCAACTTCCTCAACGCCATCTGCCTCTTCATCTTCACCAATGTTCTCGGCATGCCTCGAATGGGTCCCTCCGTTACTGGCCTCGTTCTCTTCGTCGCCAACGCTGCTTTCTCTCTAATCCTGCTGCTCATGATCATCATATCGAGTGTCCTCGTGTTCTGGCGAAAGAATCCAGATGCCCGATACCAGTTCATGGCTGATGACAGAGCTTCGTTCATGAAGTCCAGGTCGTCCACACAGATTGATACCATGACACAGCTCGACGCGTTGGCTGCCACAGCGCGTGGAGACCCAACAGGGCGCTCTCGCCCTGTGTCGAGATCTTCGTCAGAGCTCGCGGCGCCTGCATTTCCCAATGCCGGGGCCAAGCATACTTCGACATCTACTCTATCTTCAAGAAGCCCGCATAAAGACTCGCAAATAGATGTCAGGGAAACAGAGCGGTAGAGTGCTCTCATTGACATATGATGGTTCTTTGTCAGGCGGAATAAGATAAATTTACACTGTTTTCTATTGTAATCATTACGTGCCCCTTTGAAGGTTGGACTTGAACATTTCCTGTAAAAATCTAGAGTTGATATTGTATTTTCTTTAAGCTGACTAACTTATACATGAGATAAGGTGTATAGTGATCTATAAATTACAATGAGATAAAAACATAGATTATAACTATTTGCTTTTCACTCTACGGGTTACTCAGCTAATTGCTGCCTATAAGTTTAAGCTTTAGACTTTAAATATAGCTAATTATTGATCCTCCACGGATTACAATGGCTTTAATGCAACCACCAAGACGATCTAACGTTGTACATTAGATTGCATTGGCCTTGGTTTTCACAGTACCAAGTTTGATCATCTTTCCAGATACACTAGCGGCATTGGTGCACACCCTTTGAAGGGTGGCAAAAGAGCTATAATATAAGGTTTCATCTTATCAGCATTCACTTGTGCTGTAACCTTTGGCCAGAGAATTATTATCATTAGTTCTATGAGGTTCCTAATATGCCGTTTTTTATCCACGATTATGATATCCCAACCCGTTCCATATTCCTCTTTATGCTCCATTGTGCCCATCTAAATCCTTATGCATGTGTACCTTGTTTTTAGCTGATCCATTCTGGCTTTATTCCTAAATCATTCTCCTGAATGAACCTCGCCCTCCTTCTATCTCTTTTCTCCCTTTTCGCTCTCCAGAATGCGTCATCGTCGTCATCATCAGTACTATCTTGCTCAATGACAGCACTGGTACGAGGAATATTAGATCTATGGTTGTCCCAGTTACTGAGAGACATTCTTTCGTCGTTTTTGGTTGCCTTTGCCGAAAGTGTCTGGTTCACAGCCTTGGAAACTGGTCTGTAACGACTTGGAAGACCAACGGTGTTGCGTTCTGATGGTGCCACTGACGCTGCATATCCCCCAGGTTGCTGATAAACAGATCTGGCGTAACTAGAGGGTGCGTAGTTCGACTTTGCATAGATCGAAGGCGCGTACAGAGACGGCGCATATGTCGACCCAGCACCGGGCGGCCCCATGTTCATGGCCGACTGCTGAGATGAGAAGGCATAGGGTTGGTTGCCTCTCTGGTTCATAGTAGCCATGGATCTCAGAACCTCAGTCTGAGCCTGCAAGAAGTTGAACATCTCTTGATTGGAGGTGAGTGGGGGCAGCTGAGGGACAGCAACTGGAGTTTGAGGCCTAGAGAAAGCCATCGGAGTCTGTATCCCTGGCAGGCCGAAAGAATGCGCTACTCCGACCGGCTGTGTCGCTGCCTGACCCCAATTGAAGGCCTCGTTAGTGTCGGGCAGAGGCTGGAAGCCGGTACTTGGGGGTACACGGCGCGCCTTCTTGGCGCGCTCTTCGCTCGCTATCACGCCGACCAAACCACCCGGGATGAGTTGCTGGTTGTTCATAGGCCAGGCAGTTTGCGGGGGCCCTGTGTAGATATCTTGCGGAAGACTCCTTGCAAATGCGGGCATTGGTGTCCTCGAGTTTTGTCTAACATTGTTAATTGGCAGGAGCTGCGAGATGGAATCTCCCCTCGCATGGCCGAAGCTAATGATGGATGGAGCTTTGCTGCCTGACCGTCGGTGGATCTGCAGTAGAGCTAAAGGCACATCCTCATCTTCGTCTTCGTTGTCATGTCTTGGGGTGATGTCGTCTCGCAAGCCTTGAAAAGTCTTGAATGACTTCATGGACCACGACGAAGAGATGCGTGAGTGAGAGCGCAGTGGTGGGAGATCGGGCCCATTTGTGCTCTTCATCATCTGTTGTCGATAACCGCCATCGAGATACGCCTGCTGCTTCTTACGCTGCGCTTTCTGCCTGTTCACAGCCTCGGTGTCGTCTATGCATTCATAGTCAACTTTATCGTCTTCCTCTTCTTCGCCGCCGTAGAAGCGCCTTTCAGCTTCTTCCCGAGCCTTGCGCTTTTGTAGAGCTTCGAACTCGGCCGCTGTCATGACCTTTGCGTGGCCGATATGGGATGTAGGAGGAGGTCGCGCAGGGCGTGCTTCTACCACGCCAACTTCGGGTACTGAGTCAAGTGGCGGAACATATAGATCGGCGAGATCTTCGAGGCCTTCATGGATCTGGTATATTGGCCTTGGCCTCGTCATTGGAGCACGAGAAGGTGAAAACAAGGGCTCTGAATCTGCAGAGTCTGGTGTATTTAGACTCTCATCATTGATGAATGGCCACCGTGGAGTATGGCTGGCTGTAGGGCCAATCAGTTGCTCGAATTCGGAGAAGTCCTGCTCTGCTCGATCGTTCTGGTGGTCCTGAGTATTCCAAGACTGTGAATAATGCTCGATGATGCCAGCGTTGGACGAGAATCTTAACGGTGATGGATCACTTGGCGTAGTCGGGGAAATGGCCTGAATGTCGCTTGAGGTACGGACATTTGTGTCGATCGGTTCAAGATATGTTCCCGATTTAATGAGCGGTCGAATCTTGGCGAAGTCTAGATCGAGAGGACTGGTTCGGTGCAGAGTCGACGCTGTAACATCCATGCTGCGACCTTGAGCATGGCCATGTCGGCTTGACAACGGCAGCGATTCAGTACCATCATGGTTCAAATGAGTGTGTGGTATCGTGCTCAAAGTCATAAAGGGCAGATGTCGGTTAAGCACGAGTAAGAACAGGATGATCACAGGACCGAAGGCTCGTAGGGAGATCGCCAGTCGCTGAAGAATTATCTTCAATGTGTCATCACGGCCAAGACATCCCTTGGCTCGGTATCCTCCCTTAAAGGGATGGTGTCTGCCTTGGTACCTTGGAGAGCTTCAATGTCTCAGCCTTGAAGGGAGAGAAGCTCCCTTGAGTACAAGGGTGGAGGACATTCTTAAAATAAACATCATCGCTTCTCAAAACCTTGGTATCAACCTTAAGTTCTTGTTATTCTTGAATTGGTTCTACCCGTATAGATATCCCGAAGCATATATAACCCCCGTGGTAACTCCCTGAAAGTTTGGGCAGTCCAGCTTGTACGGCGCAAGACGAGTCTCTGGATTGAATGCGCCAACGGTGGCCATATGAATAAATTTTCTACGACACACAGAATAGCCTTGTCGCGTGAGGCTATCCACAGGTAGTGTGTGTTCTTTGCGACAGAATTGACTGTGTCAGCGATTTCCTCGTCGAACTGGCAGCGGCCGGTATATCCCGCTTCTATGACCGCGAGAAGGCGGAATCTCCGATGCAGGGACCAAGGAATGCGCTAAATTCCAACTTAGCATAGCGCCCTGGCCTGAAATCAACAACTGCCGGTATGCATCCAAACGACAACCATTCCGAGCCAGCTCGTAATGAACCATGACGGTATTCGAGAAACGTCTCAGGGGTCCAAAAACAAAGGCGACATGCAATAATATGCCAGTCGGCGTGGCGACATACCGCCGAGAGAGATATTTTTAAACTCAAGACTACGGTAGATAATTGCCGAGGACACTTTATTAAAGTTTACTGAAACAAGCGATTGCAACATGGGAAATTACAACGATGTCATTGCCAAAGGACCTTCCTGGAAACAGTCACTTAGAGATGTCTCAAGGTTAAAGCGATTGCTCGACTGGCCAGACCACCGCAGGGACTCGTGTGATGAGAATTTTATAGACTCAGGTAAATTCGCACTAACATCCGAATCAACCTTATTTTCCATCTTCACAGCGGCATCTCGTTGCTTCCCTCAGACTATCTCACATCGTCCTCGATTGCGCCCATGTTGAAGATGCTCACTTGCAAACCCTCTCGAAGGTCTCGTTCAACTTTCCACCGCAGCCCTGAATTTTCTGAGCCTCATACTCAAGACTAGCATAGATCTGACATCCTTCACCACCCATGATCCTACCAGTCTCCTCGCTACCTCCGTACTTAAGAACCCTAGCAGCCATTCCAGCAGCAACGGCTTGGTTCCTGGTAGGGTCATTCAAGGCCGTGCCATTGTTGAACTTGGCTGCTCCTGCGACTGCCGCGTAGCCTAGACGACGGGCGTAGAGAAAGCTGATCTGCTCGTCGATGGCATCGATGAATTTGCGCGCACATGCAAGAGCTTCGTCAGGATCTGTGGACTTGCAAGCTGATGCAGCAACAGGAACATCGTTGAGACAGGTGACGTTGTAAGGGTATGTCGTGCTGTGAGCTGATGAAGGAGAGCCTGGGTAGTTGTGCGCTGTTGCGTTGATAGGTGGTTTGTCAATGCATCTTGCGATTTTTGCAGAGGATAGGTGACAGGAACCTGCAGCTGCGGCGATGCAGAACAAGAGAGTGGCATAAAGGGGCGCCATTGAATGCATAGTTGGTAGTTAAAGTAAAGGAGAAGAAGAAAAATTAAAAGAAGAAGGGTAAAAAGAAAAACAGAGAAAGATAGAGATAAAGAAATAAAAAAAGAATTATATATATTAATATATATAATAAAAGAATTAAATAATATTTTTTATTATAAGTTTAATAAAGCTATTAAGTTTTTAATTTTATAATTTTAAGTTTAAAGAATAAAGCCTTTATTTAAAATTAATATTTTTAAAATAAAAACTTATAAAATATTTATTTATTTTAATAGTATTATTATTACTTTAATTAAATAATATTAAAATTATTTATAATTTTTTTTATAATAATTATATTAATTCTTTAAAAAAAGAAAAAATATTAATTAAATTTATTATATAATATATTTATTTAATTTTTATTAAAATTACTATTAATATTACTATTTAGTACCTTTTATAATATTAATTTTTATTTTAAAAAAAAATTATATTTAATTAAATAAATTCTATTTAATTAATTATAACTTTTTTTTACTTATTAAAGGCTTTAACTTTTAAATATAAACTTTTTTTTTACATATAGAAATTTTTATTTTATATAATTAACTTTAATAGAATTTTCTAGGTAATTTTATTATATATAAACTTTAAATATTAAAAATAAAAAACTTACTTATAAATTAATATAAATATATTATATAAAATATAATAATACTTATAATTTAATAATTAAATTAAATAGTATTTAATTTATAAAAATATTAATTTATTTTACTTAAAAAGTAAATATCTTTTAAGTATTATATTTCTTTTTTAAGTTACTTATAATAAAAAGTATTTTTAAGTAAGTAATAAAAACATTATACTTAAAAATAACTAGGCTATATAATTAATTATTTATTTAGCTATTATAGCTAATTATTAATACTTATTTAGCTTATTTTATAGCTTTTTTTTTAACTTAATTAGCTATTTAAGTTTAGAAAAATATAATATTTATATTATTAATTATTAAAAGATATAATTTTTATTAATATATTTAGTTTAATACCTTATATAACCTATAAATATAAACCTAATATTAATTAGTTTTTTTATTTAAAACCTTAATTATTATATATTAATAGCTTTTATTTAAAATATATTATATTAAATAACTAGATAATATTATATTATTAAGATATTTAGTAATATTAGTTTAATACCTTTTTATATTAAAGAATTATTTAATATTATAAAAATAATAACTAAAATCTATTAACTATATAATATAATCTATAACCTATAAAGCTAGGTTAATAATTAAAAAATAGCCTTTATAGTAAATAATAATACTTATTTTTAACAAAAAAGAAATATTAAAAAAGCCTTTAAATTACTTAAATTAAAACTATTTAAAAAATAAATCATAAATATAGTTTTATTTTTAATTTAAATAAAAAGATATTTTTATATATTTTTAATTAAGCTAAATATTATAATTAAAAAAATACTTTTTATTACAATATTAATTTAAAAAAATACTAAAAACTAATTTAAGCCTATTTTTAAGGATTACCTAGAAAATAAAGAAATTATATAAAATTAAAATACTATTAATATCTTTATTAATTAAAATAACTTTAAAGCTATATTTAAAGATAACTTAAAAGTAATTAATAAATAAAAATAACTAATAATTAAAATTATAATATTAAAATAAATATACCTATATATTAAATACTTTAATAAATTTAAATAACTTACCTTTAAGACTTAATAAAATAATAAAGCCTTTATAGAAATATACTATTAAGGATTAAAAAAAAGAAAAATAAACTATATAAGGTAAATTACCTTAAGAATATTATTAAATATATTATAATAGTAATTAAGATTAATAAATAATAATATAAATATAAAGATAAAAAGATTATTAAATAAAAAAAAGGAAATAACTTTAATCCTTATTACCTTAATTAATAATATTATAATAATAACCCCTATAATTAATAATTAATATAAAGAAATTATAAAAATAATACCTTATATAATACTTAATTAAAACTAATAACCTTAAAAGCTACTTAAAATTAATAAAATTAAGGATTATATAATATATCTAAATATAAATATTATAATTATAACTAAATAAAATATATAATATAATAATACCTAAAGCTATAAAGACTATAAGATTCTAATTATAATAAGTAAATATTAAGATTAATATAATAATATAAAATATAAATAAAAAATATAAACTTTAAATATAATATAAAGCCTATATAATATAATAAACTTAAATAAAAAAGATATATTAAAATATAAATAATATTTATACTTAAAAAGCTTAATTTAAAAACTATAAAATAAATTCTTAATAAAAAAAGATACTAAAAATAGAAATATATTATATATTTTTATATTATATAATTATAAAATAAGAAAATACTAAAAAAAGGTAAAAAAAGATTTAACTCATAAAGAAAAAGAATAAAGATAATAATAAAAGACCTACTAGAAATATAAAAAAAAAGGAAATTATTAAAATAAAAATATTAAAAATAATAAAAAAAGGGAAACTAAATAACCTTAACTTAAAATAATAAAATAACCCTTTATAAATTATTAATAATATCTTTATTAAAATAATACTTTAAAATAAAAGAAAATACTCAAAGTATAAAATTAAAGCTAGAAATTAACTTTAATAAAAGAAATAATAATACTTTTATAATATAAAATATAAAAATAAAGTTATTAAAGCTATAATATAATATCTTTAATATTAAGATAAATAAATCTTATAAAAATAAAAATAGCCTTATAAGATTAAATATAATAAAATAAGCCTAAAAATCTATAAAATATAAAAAGAAATCTATATATAAGGTATTAAAAAATATAAAAATATAAAAATAAAAATAAACTTTATATTAAAGCTTATTATATTAATAATATATTAAATCTCTTATATTTAAAACCTATATTTAATAATAGAAATAATATATAAATAATACTAATATACCTTAAATATAATAAAATATCTTAAGTATTATATTAAAACTATTAATATAATTAATATAAGCTAAATAAACTAAATAATAATTATTTCTTATAATTATACTTAAAATACTTAATAATAACCCTTATTTAATAAAAAAATAAGAATATAATAAAAAATAAATAGATTATATTTACTTAATAATAAATATTTTAAATAAAAAACTATAAAAATAAATATAAAATTAAAAAAATAGTTTTAATAAATAATATTTAATAATAAATTTAATAATAACTACTTTAATAAAAAAAATATAATAATAACAACTATAAATAAATATATTAAAATATATTAAATAAAGTTATATATTATCTATAAATAAGCTATAAATAAGCTTGAATATAAATAAAAATAACTTAGACCTATAAATATATTAAAAGTATTATATATAATAAACTTAATAAATTACTTAGTATTATAAGTATAAATTAAAGAAAAATATTTAAATATTTAAATTAACTATAAAGTAAAAATAAATTTTATTAATTTAAAAATAGTTATAAAGTTATAATTACTATAAAGAAAAAAGAAAAAACCTTATATATTATTTAATATAAAAAAATAACTTTTTAATTATAATAATAATATTACAAACTAAAAACCTAATTATTTTAAGGTAAATATTTAAGAAAAAGTTAAAAGGTAAGTTATAATATTTTTTTACTAAAAAAAGGAAATAAATATATTTCTTAATATATTATAACTTAAATAAGAAAATCTATATATTAATTAGAAAAATAATTAAGTTATATTTTTCTAGTAATCCTGAAAAAGTAAAAAATAATAATATTATACTAAATTTTATATTTTTTATATAATTATTTAAAAAAATCGCTATTAATCGGGTAAGTTTTATAAATAAAGATATTTATACTTTTTTTAATAATAATATAATATAATTAAAATATAAATTATAAATAAAAAAAAAAAAATAAATTTCTATTATTTATTAATAATAAAAAGCTATAAAAAGCTTTGCCTATATTAAATAATATAAGTTAATAAACTATTTTAATTAAAAATTAAATAAAAGATACTATTAAATATTTATAACTATTTAATAAAAAATTAAAAATAGAACTTTTAAATATAATAAAAAAACTAAAAATAACCTTATAAGATAATAACTTACTATTTTAAAAGCTATTAAAATATTACTAACCTATTTTATAAAAGAAAATATAAGTTTAATTAAAAATATAATTAATTATAATTTTAGCTATTTATTTTTATAAATATTTTATAAAAATTCTAATATTAATAATATTTTATATTAATTTATATTAATTACTAGAAAATATAAAAATATTTAATTATTTTTTAAAATTAATTAATTTCCTATTAATTTAAGACTGCTTTTTAAAAAAATAATTTTTAGTTTTTTATAAGAGTTTTTTCTTTTAAATTATTTATTTGATTATTATTAGGGATTGGTAGGCTTTTAATTATTATCAGTTTTAAAATGTATTAAGATCTTAATTATTTTATTAAAATATATATAATTATAATAAAATAAATTAAATTAAATAGGTAACCTTTTAAATAATTATTTTTATGACTTTTATTATTTATAATCTTATTATAAATTTTAATTATAACCTAAATCTTTTAAACTAATAAATAAATTTTTTTATTATGCCGTATTATATTTTTTATTTATATTATTAATAAAGCCTTAAGTTTTATTTATTTAATAATTTTTATCATTTTTAATATTTAAACTTTTTATGTATTTGTTTATTATTTTTATAAAATAAATTTAAAAACATTATATTTTTTTTTATTTTAATAAAATATTTAATTACTTATAATAATTTTAAAATCATTAAATTTTTAAAATATTAATATATTTATAATTAATAAATTATAATAATTAATTAAAATAGAGATTATATATATTTATTTATAATTTATTTTATAATTTATTATATTTTTAAAATTTTAGGATTGATTATTTTAATATTATTTTAATAATTTAAATTATATATTTAAATATACTAAAAATTTTTATATCAGTAAATTAAGGATTTATTTATTATTTTATTAGATTAAAATAAATAATTTTTTATAAATTATAAAGGCTTTAAAAGGTATCTTAATAATTAAAATTAAATATTTATTTACTTTTTATTAAATTATTATATATTTTAGTTATTAAATTGAATAAATGCCCTAATTATAATCTTTAATTTTTTAATATTATTAAAATATTACTAATAATCTTTTAATAACTATTTATTTTTTTAATTTAGTTTAGAATAATTATTTAAACTTTATTTTTAAATAAATTATATTTATTTAAATCTTTTTTTAATTTATTTTTTTATTTTTATTTATAATATTTTTATTTTAAAATTGATTAATAAAAAATACCTTTTTTTTAATAGGATTATTAATAAATATTTTAAATAAATTTTTAAATTTTTTTTTTATAATTTTTAAATATAAACCTTTTTTAAATTTTAAAAAAGGTAATTTAAAATTAATTAATTTTTTATTTTATTAAATAATTATAAATTAAATATAATTTATTATAAATTATTAAATTAATAGCTAAAATTATTAAAAACCTATTATAATTTTTTTTTATATAAATTTAATAATAAAAATAATATTTTTATTCATGTTTTATTTTATTAATTTAATAGAAATTTTATTGATTGTATAAATTAATATAATTATTAATATATTTTATATATTAAATTATAAATAAATAAATACTAATTAATATAATAAAATTAATTATAAAGATTTTATATATTTAATATATTTTTATATTTTTTTATTATAGCTAATTAAAAAAATTATATTTTAAATTAATTTATAAAAATGATATTCTTTAATAAACTTATAAAAATAGGTTTTTAATTATATTAATATAGAATTTTATTTTATATTTTTTTTATTTATTGTTTTTTTAAAAATATAAAATAATAATTTAAAACAGAATTTTTAAAAAATAATAATTTATATTAAAAATATTTTTAATAATTTTTTAAGCATAACTTTTGAAAATTTATTTTGTTATTTAAAAATAATTAAAAAATTAAAAATTTTAAATATTATATTTAGTAATTCTTTAGATTTTTAACAGTTTAATTTAATTAATAGATAATATAAAATTTTTAGCTTAAATTACATTTTTAACTTTTAAATTAGAATATAAATTTATAATTTATTTTATATTTATATTATTTTAAGTGTAATTATTTAATTAAAATTAATATAAATTAATATATTTTTTAATCTTAATTCTTATTAAATTATTTTTTTAAATTAAATAAAAAATATTTTTTTAATTTTTATAAAATATAATTAGGCTTTTATTTTTTTTTATTAATAAAACGAGTTTATCTTTATATGTTTTTATAAATTTTAGAAATTTTTAAAGTATTTGATTATAATTAATATAAATATTTAATTTATTATTATATTTTAAGACTAGGGTATTTTTTTTATAAGAAAAGTATTTAGTTTTAACTTAATATTTTTATTTATAATATAATTTTTTAATATTAAATTAATTATAGGTTATAGTTTAGCTTATTTTAATAATATTAAAAAAAACTTTTTATAATTTTTTAAATATTATTATAAAATAACTTAATTTTTATAATTTTAATTTTTTTTTAATAATATTATAGTTATTTTATTAATTTTTTTTAAAAATTTAAAATTTTTAATTTGCCTTTGTTTTATTAATATTTTAATTAATTTTTTATCTTATTTTAATTATTAATTTGTTTATTAAAAAAATATAAAATTACGGACCGGGTTTTTAATTTAAAGTTTTTTTATTAAGCAAAATACCTCTTATTTTAATTTTTATTTATTTTTTAATTATTATAAAATTATTATTATTATTTAAAATAAAATTATATTTTTACTTATATTTTTTATATAAATTTTTATTTTAAAACTAGTGTTTTATTAAATTAGATTGTTAATAATAAAATTTTTATAAAAGAATTCTTAATTAATAATTTAATTATATTATTAAATGTAATTTATTATAAAATCATTATATATATTAATTTTTATTTATTTAATTTTAATTAAAAAATTATTTTTTTATAACTATAATTTTATTTTAAACATTTTAAAAATAATATTTATTATAATTAAAATTAGTTTTTTTTTTAATTAATTTTAATAACGACGGGGATTTATAAGTTAAATTTTATAAATATTTATAAAATTATCTTATTATTCTAATAGACTATTTATTATATTAAAAAAAATACTAATTTTAATAATTTATAGAAAATACTTACAAAAACGTATTTCATTATTATAATCTTTAAATTTTTTTAATAATTTTTAGCTGTTTACTTTTTTAAAATTAATACAAATTATTTACTGTAATTACCTTTTAAATTATTTATACTAATTTTTTAATTAATTAAACAAATATATCTTTTTTAATACGTATGATATTATTAACAAAATTTTAATTTTAAATAATAAAAATTTTATTAATTTTACCAGTTACAATTTATATTAAAGGTATTTTATTTTATTAAAATATAAAATAAAAATAATTTGTCCCCTATTTACTTTAACATATTATTACGTTAAAAATTGTTTATTAATTTAGTTAGCTTAAAAAATAATTTATGGAAAATTAAATCTACTTATATTTTAACCCGGCTTTAAAAGTTTAAAATCAAAATTAAATTTATAATAAGGCCTTAAAAAGAATTTAAATAATATAAATTATAAATTTACCTTTTACCTTAATTATATTATAATAGTTTTTAAAATTATTTTAATAGTACTTAAATTTTATACCCTAATTTAGCTAAACGTTCCTAATTAATATACGGATAATTTCTACATTTTTAATAATATAACGGATATAAAAGAATATTAGTTTTTTTTAGGGACAAATATTAATATTTTAAAAGTCATCAATTAAAGGGAATTATAATTATAATAATTACTAATTAATTTAAAAGGTAATTATTATTATTAATAATCTTTTATTTATTTATTAATATAACTTAAATCTCAAAAGCTTTAATAAAAAAATATATACTTTATAAATTATTAAAATTAAGGTTTAAAATAAAAAATTTTAGACTTAGAATAAATAATTTCTTATTAGTTTTTTTTTAGGTTTTAAAGAAAATTATAATTGTTATTATTAAAAACTTTACCTATATTTATTTTTTAAATTTTTTTATATTAATCATTTAATATTTAATTAACTTCATTTTTAAAACCTAATATAATCTTTACTTTTTAGTATATAATGTTCTTAAATAATTTTATTTTTTATATATATTAAAGGCCTATATTTTATTAAATATTATTATATTATTGTTTTAAGCTATTTGAAATGTCTTTTTTTTATATTAGGCTGATTTCGTATAGAATATCATTAGATTTGAAGAATTAAAAATAATAATACTAGTTATCGTTAAATTTGCAAGCTTAATTATTACTTTTAAGCTCTAATAAATTAAAAATGTCCTATTTAAAAATTAAATTGATAAATTTAAATACTGAATACGGAGTATACAAGCCTTAGGCGTTTTTTATTATTATAATATATTATTTTCTATAAGGTAATTTAAGGTAAAGCCTAGTCTCATTCATTAATATATAATTAATTTTAACATATTATAGTATAAGCCTTATAGGATACCTTAATACTTTTAAAAATTAAGTATAAGTATTTTACTGTCTATAACTTAAATAATCAAAGGCCTAAGTAAGGAATATTTTAATAGTAGCCTTAGTGAAATTTATTACGAGCTTTATCGATCGATCGATTCTAATGTAATTTATAAGTAAAGTCTTTTAAATGAGATACCTGGGACTTAATTAAAAAAAATTTTATTTTAGCCCTCTTTATATTTTGATTATGATAAAGATTTAAGTATTAAAAATTATATTTAAGTCAAATTATAAATTTATTTAATACTTTAATTTAAGAATATTAATTTTAATTATAATAAAATAATATGAGGTTAGGCTTCTTTTAGATTTTTATTTAGAGCTAAATATAATCTTGCTTATAGATTTTTTATTACCTTAAATTTTATTATTATTAAGTCAATATTTTACTGTTTTTAAGTTAAGGATAAGGTAATTAATAAAAATATAAGGAAAGAAATAATATATTTAAAAATAAATGGGTCATTATACAAATTTATAAAAGCTTCTTATATTAAAATATAATGATTACATCTTTATTAATATTATGACTATAAGCCTATATTTATATATATTACGTAATTTTAATTAATACTTATAAGAAATAATTTAATTAATACTAATAACTTATAAGCTGAAAATTTATTTAAATAATTCAGGCCTAACTCTTTAAAAGGTTCGGCAGATTTAATATCCAGAAAAATATAAAAATAAATTTTCTTATTAACGAATAAGGCGGTAATACACGCATTTTATTTAAATATAGTATTCCTTTAAACCCTATTAGATATAAAAGTTATTATAGTAAATTTAAGTTAAGTAAGCTATAAAATTTACTTTTTAGCTAATAGTAATTAAAATTAAAAGGCCCCTTATAAGCCTAAAGGACTTTTATAATAATTAATTATAATAATATAATGATTAAAAAAATTATAACTTAATTGTAATAATTTAATATAAGCTATAAAATAATATTAATTATAATTATACTATTTAATTAAATAGCCTTTTATTTATTAATTACTATTAATAGCTCAATTAATCTTATTAGAAGGATAATTAGTATTAAACCGTATTTTAATTGAATCTACTTATATTAATTACCGTTTTTTATCAATTAAGGCTTTAAAGCTTGAAACGTAAATATTTTAAAGCCTTTCTTTATTAGCTGCCTTTAATATTTTAGCCTTGAATCAGTAAACTTCAATTTTAGCTTATCATATTTCAAAGTTATATATTTTTATTAGTAGAGGTTTTTTATAGTAAGTGGAAAAGCGATTTTGTTAAATAGCTATTTAGGAAAGTACCTTAGTAACGATTAGACTTTTTTAAATATTAAATTAATTATAGATTTTTTGCCTATTTTAATATTTTATTAAGAATATTAATATCTGTGTTATGTAATCAACGCAGCTCTTAATGATAGAACCTTATATTGCTTAAGGGGTAGTTAATCTTAAATTTTTAAAACTTTAATTTAAATTATTATATAAAATTCTCATTCTTAATAAGATTTTTTTTTTAAATTATCTATTAAAACATAACCTATATTATAACTTATATTTCTTATTTAAGCTATTTATCAGATATACTTATTTATAAACTTAAAGTACTAATAGTAAATTAAATATATTTAAAGAATAATTTAAAGCGATAATTTTTTTCTTATATTTATAGAGCCTATATAAACTAGAAGTGATAATTTAATAAAATAATTAACTTTTTATATTAAAAATAAGTTCAATGTATTTAATAGCCTAATATTAAACTTAATATATTTAATAGAATTATATTTTAAGACTATGAATTTTTTATTATATTAGTAAATATATATTTAAAGGATTAATTTTTAAAATTCTTTTTTGTTAAATAAGATATATTTATATACTATATTTAAAGCCTGATTATTAGAAAATATCTTTTTCTATTAAATAATAGGTGTATTATAGTTTAAAAAATCTGAAATTATTAATTTTATTTATATCCCTTATTATAAGCCTTTTAATACTATTTATAAAATAATTTATCTCAAATATAAGGTGTTACTAATTAATAATAACTATAAATTAATAATTAGGACATTATAATTTATAGGTTATATTATTTTAAAAAAAGTATTTATTAAAAGTATATAAGAAATAGGCTTTAAACTAGTATTTATAGTAGCTTATTTAAATCTAAAGATTAAAAGTTTTAAAAAAATAATTAACTGAGTTATAAATTAGGTCCTTTAGCTAATTCTATTAAAATTAAAGAGTTTATAAAAACTAAATTATTATATAATTTCTTTACTATGAAAGGAAACGTTCAAAAGCTAAGTTTAAATATAATAATTTACTTAAAACGTAATTTTTATTAAAATAATTATTATTTTATGTGAATCTTTTAAAAAGCTTATTACTATAAAAATATAAGGCAGTATCTAAAAGATTTAAAAAAAATAAATATAAAAGTTTAATTAGAAATTAGCTGTAGTTTATTATTAATATATTTTTTAAGTTTTTAAGATAACATTTAAAAGTAAAGAAATTAATAAAAAAGAAAGTTCTTATAAGGAAGTTTAAAAAGAGGTAATAAAATTAAGGTTAGTACTAAAAAAGCTAATTAAAAAAAAAATCTATTTTATATATAAAAGATTCTTTATTATAAGTAAACTACTTATAATTATTATAAATAAATTTATATTAAGGCCTAAATGATTTAATTTAATAGAAATTAATATAATACTTTAAAAAGTTAAAAATTTATAGTTAGTAATAAATAGGAGCTATTTTTTATAAGTATGTTATATTATATCCTTTAAGTTAGCTATTAAGTTAAGCCTAACCTTTAAAGGGATTTTTATAAGGGATTTTCAAGGTCTTTAAGTTACCTAATTTTTTTAGGTAGCCCTAAAAAAGTTAAGCTATTATAAGTATCCGCTTTTTTCTATTTAGCTATATTCTTACTAAAATAATCCATAGATTAAATACATATAACTATTAGTAGGCTTT